>LR750542.1:293764-337496 GCA_902729485.2 Mus minutoides | reverse complement strand
CATTCTCAGAAGACATGAAAATACAGAGAATTTTAAAATAAATAGCATTTTACTGGCAGTTACAGACCATTTCTGGAGCAACAGAGTTTAGAAAAATTTTGAAAATTGCCACACAAACTTTTCAATTTGAAAATAATGTCTGTGAAGTATTAAAGAAGAAAAAAAGAAATTTTCTAGGAAAAGGGAAAGAGAAACATTATAGGAGAAGAAAATGTAATTAATCTCATTATTGTAATTTGGAAAAGTAAATAAATTATTAATTCCTGACCAATGTTTATTTATAGTAGACTCAGTTAATTTTGAGATATATATTTTTACTCTAATCTATGTTTAAATTAAACCATAATGAAAAGTGTTGGTTGCTATTTCTCACAAGAAAAACAACCTTACCATTTAATTGCAGGATAATAGGTAACATCTCATGACAATCTGTTTGGTTACCTTATTTTTTCACTATGATTTATTTCAATTTCCAAAGATATAGTAAATAATAAAGACACATATGTGCATGGGATCACATATTAACATCCATATCATTGAACAATTTCTATCACAGAAAAGAAACTGTCAGTACAATCTTGTCTTTTTCCTGGGAATTTTAAGACTTAATTATTCAGACTTCCAAATAGCCTAGAAATTATGTTAGAAATAAATATTGACAGTTGTTATTTTTTCCTGTGTTCATGATGGAACACAGGATGCTTACAGCTGGAAAAATGAGAAGCAAATGTGAGCCCTGATTGTAGTCATAGTGAACAAAATGGCAACTAGTTTAGAATCTTCTATGTACTGCTTCTGATAGGCTGCTTTCTATTGCTATAACAAAATATATAAATTGATCAAAATTAATGACATGAAAAATTTATTTGGGCTCACAAATTTATTTGTGCTCACAGTTTGAGGTCCAGGATAGTACAGTTTGCCACAGGGGAAATGTGTATTAAAAAAAAAAAAAAAAACTGCAGTTGGGAAGTGAAGAGAGAGGCAGAGATGAGCATAGCTCCAATACTTAACTTCTTTCCAAAAGGCCTGATAACATAGTTGAGGAACAAGCCTTCACCATGGGTTACATGAGGAGACATTTAAGTTCTAAATTATAGCACCCTCACAAGAAGGCCTTTGTACTAAATACATTAGTATTTGGTGTCTTATTTTCCTATAGTATTGATCTGTAAACTTAAAAAATAGAAGACTGTTTTGCTTTTTTTTTTTTTTTTTTAAGGAATGAGAGTACAAGAGAACAAGGGATACATAGAGTATGAGAGAAGAGAGGACCATAAATTTGCTCATTACCCTATACTCAAGCACAGTGGAAAAGACATAAGGCTGATAGAACAACAGCTTAAGCCCACTACATCTTAAACCAACATCCTCAAAAAGAAATACAAAACTTAATTAGTCAGTGATGTGAAACTAAATAGTATATAGGTTTACCTACTGGATTCACAGTATATTTTTAAAAATATTTTATAACAATTATTTATCTATTTAATGTGTTTACATTTTGTGTGTAGGTGTGTATGCCACAGTGTATACATGGAAGTTAGAATACAACCTGCAAGAGTCCATTTCTCCTTTCAGCACTGTGTCCCTGATGTCAAACTGAGGCCGTCAGCACTCTCTGCAGGGATACTTTCTCCACCAGCTCTCAGGACACCTGACATTTCAGCAGAGAGTCCTTAGTTATCACAATGAAGTAAGTGTAGTTAATGATGACAGTTCAAAGACTGATCCAATATTAATTTAAGGAGGTTGTAAATTTAATCCAGTTCTTTCCCCATTTCCAGGTATGAGACCTGAGATAGCACACATCTGCACACTGCAGGATTCGAGTTTGCAAATCTGTTCCTGCTACTACTCAGAGATACATTTTGCTTAATTCGATTTTTATTTGTACTGTTTTTTTTATTTAAAACAATATTACTCATATCTTCTTCTCCTCTTGCTTATTCATCTGTTTTGATACAATCCCTGGCACTTGGCACCTCTCTCCTACCTTTAAAAAGAAAAAAAATCTCAAAAGCTTCTTTTCCTTTGGTTTTATACATACCAACACACACACACTCACAGACACATGTACACACACACATAAACACACATATACACAAATACATGTAAATAGAATCTGATCAATGGAGAGATTACCATAGAAGGGACAAAATTTCAGTGCATCATATTCCCTAAACAAAGAATAACAGGCAACTAGCCAGGCATGGTGGCCCACGCCTTTAATCCCAGCACTTGGGAGGCAGAGGCAGGCAGATTTCTGAGTTTGAGGCCAGCCTGGTGTACAAGGTGAGGTCCAGAATAGGGAGGGCTATACAGAGAAATCCTGTCTTGAAAAACCAAAACAAACAAACAAACAAACAAACAAACAAAAAACCCCTACAAAGTGGGAAGAAAATTAGCCTCTTTCAGGGATGATCCCTTTGGTCTTCCAAGGCAGTGGATAGCCTTGAAACCATATACACCCAAGCTACAAAAACAGAAATACTCTTTGAAACTAAGAATCAGATAGATGCCTGCAATCCACAGAGACAAAAGCAAATGTAATCTCAATTAAGAAGCAGACAAGCAACTACACTTAAAGACGTTGGAGTTTGAAATGATTCCCATCCCTCTGGTAAAGAGACTAATGAACAGTGAAATGACCACTTGTGAGCAACAGATGGAAAGCAAGACAGGGAGAGAGAGACATCTGACAGAGTCCATCACGCACGTAATCAGCCCCAAGTAACTTAGGAGTAAGGCCTGTGCCTCACTTCTTCCCTCATTGCCTGAACATTTAGCAAAGTTCCTTTGATGATACCCCTATCACCCTCGTGAGGTGTCTTCTATCAAAACAAATGTTATTCCTAATGACCCAATACTAAGTAAGGAAAGGGCAGCCAGGGAGGCTTTTTTTCAGTAGTCAGTCATTGTTGATTTCACCAACCAGTCTCCTGCCTTCTGAATCCATCCCATGCTAACTGCCTCTGTCCTTATGCTTCTATCCAACTACCTTTCCTTATAATATTTCCTCTTTGCTAATTTAGGCCACATTCCTTCTTGCCATTGAATATGATAACTTCTAAAGAAATCTCAAAAAGAAAAACCTTTAAAAATATCTAAATTCCCTCTGTAGACACAGTGTCCTACGAAGTTGTCATTGCAGCTCGAATCTTTCTTGGCACTAATGTGCATTTCTTCTCAGTCTTATCCATTCGACTACAATGACCACGAGTTACAGTGTTCTGTTTTATCCAGAATTTCCCATAAATCTCATATGTATAATTGTACATGTTAATGTAGAATCAATCAAACAAACAAGCAAACAGACAGACAGACAGAAAACTCCAGGGAGTATATAGCCAGTGCACACACTTAGGAAAAATAAATGAGGTTTAGCTTCAGGTTCATAGATTGTAACAATTGAATGAAAAATTCGGGATATTTGAATTCTAGAATAATGTTTACTCATGGCTTCAAAATCTTTTTTGAATTCTCATGATGTAATTGAAACTGACAAGATGACAAAGCATGCCAGAACGTTTAATTTCCAATGATTTCATTCTTTACATATGACATTTCCTTCACTAGCATGTATGGGGAAACAAAATATCTGCCTTCCCTACTAGATGACGTTATTCTAAACACTTTGGTTTATTTATATATAGATACTATTGTGTTTTTTTGGTGAAGGGACATATTACTGTACTAATTTGATTTCTGTTTTGGGGATAACCACCATGACCAGAAGCAATCTGCAGAGCAAAGAGTTTGTTTCATCTTATAGGTTAGAGTTCATCCTGAATGGAATTTGGGACAAGAACTCAAGGCAGAAACATGGAGGCAAAAACTGAAACAGACAACAAGAGGAGTACTACTTACTGGCTTGCTCCCCATGACTTATTCAGCTACCTTTCTTATATGGCCCATGCCCAACTGGGCATTGCTCTCCAGTGAGCTAGGCCCTTCTACACCAACACTAGTCAACAAAGTACCCTACAGATGTGTCTATAGGCCAGTCTCATGGAGACAATTCCTCAAATGATGTTTACTTTTCTCAAGTAATTCTAGTTTGTGTCAGGTTGCCAAAAACTAACCAGTACAATTACTTCATTATTT
Organism: Mus minutoides; assembly: GCA_902729485.2. NCBI lineage: Eukaryota > Metazoa > Chordata > Mammalia > Rodentia > Muridae > Mus > Mus minutoides. The sequence continues at coordinate 333,389 of LR750542.1, read as the reverse complement.
TAAGATTATGGATCTATATCTTTAAATTATTTACATGATATTTGCTTTTTATTCTTTGGTAAAAAGAAAAAGGGAATTTATATTTATTAATTTATTTGTTATTTATTGTAGCAATCAAATGTAACCAAAGATTTCAAACCTACTACAAAGTGTTGTCCCCTTAATTTAGCACACATCAGTAGAAATGTGTTTTCATAGAGCTCTGAAAAACATAAGTCACAAGTCAAAATCTTTGTGTTCTTACTTTCCATAAATTGGAGAAAGACCTGTTTCTCTGGATGTGTCTCTTTTGTCCTACTGGCTTTCTAGAAGTTGCTGAATATTCTTGGCTTGGAGAAAGAGCAACCTTTGCTTCTACTTTCTTGTGACATCTACTTCCTGTAACTTGGTGCTGTGTCTTAGAGACTATGTTCACTAGAATACAAGCCTGGGATAACATGATGTGGTGCCATTTTTAGCATGATCTTAAGTCTTTACTAGGGGCTTCATCATTCTGGGGTTTTGTGTAGACAGGAGTTAGTCTACACAAAACTCAACTTACTGCAAATTGCTTCATGGATTATCTTGTTGTAAGAGAGGGAAAGATGAATGATATTTCCCAGAAGAAATTCCATTTTCAGCTAATCCATCTCCAAGTCTGTTTAACTAATTAGATGTTAATGATTGGGGAGAGGATGGTATGTTGTTGGTCAGAAGTCTACTTTCACTGTATATTCAATTATGATTTCTTGTTATATGTTTCATTATTCTCATATAACATTCCAGTGTTATAACAGCTTATTCAATGTTTTATAGATTTACTGTTATAACATTGGAACATTAGGAAATATCAAAGAAACATATAGCAAGAACTATATGAAATATATTTTATAGGATATATTCTGATCATGTTACCCCTCCCATCTTCTCCCAAATCTTACCCACACATTTTGTCTCATTGGTTCCCTGAATAATTATTTTGATCTTAAGTATATTTATCACCTTAAGCAACCATTTCTTGCCTACCTTTGTCTAGGACTAAACATTCTGTGACTAACAGAACAAAACTTTGAAGTGGACTAAATTATTAGCTTTACAAAACCTTAGTCTACAGCAGTGGTGGTGCATGCCTTTAATACCAGCACTTGGGAGGCAGAGGCAGGGAAATTTCTGAGTTCCAGGCCAACCTGGTCTACAGAGTGAGTTCCAGGACAGCCAGGGCTACACAGAGAAACCCTGTCCCAGAAAAGCAAACAAACAAACAAACAAACAACCCTTAGTCTCCATCATCCAAAGACTAAGAATACCATAAGATAGTTCCTGGCGCCCAAGATAGAAGTTTTGCCACTTTGCTGCAACCCACCCATTCAATGTTTTCACTAACATATATATATATATATATATATATATATATATATATATATATATATATATATATATATATATATGTTTGTCTTAGTCAGGGTTTCTATTCCTGCACAAAACATCATGACCAAGAAGCAAGTTAGGGAGGAAAGAGTTTATTCACCTTACACTTCCACATTGCTGTTCATCACCGAGAAATTCAGGACTGGAAATCAAGCAGGTCAGGGAGCAGTAGCTGATGCAGAGGCCATGGAGGGATGTTCTTTACTGGCTTGCTTGCCCTGGCTTGCTCAGCCTGCTCTCTTATAGAATCCAAGACTGCCAGCCCAGAGATGGCCCCACCCAAAAGGGGCCTTTCCCCCTTGATCACTAATAGAGAAAATGCCTTACAGTTGGATCTCATGGAGGCATTTCCTCAACTGAAGCTCCTTTCTCTGTGGTAACTCCAGCTGTGTCAAGTTGACACAAAACTAGCCAGTACAATTGACCCCTTGTCAACTTGACACACAAATATATCACTAGTAAGCCTCAACCCTTAGTTCTTATTCATCCCCAAGATCTTAAATAAGTTTAAAAGTCCCACAGTCTTTACATGTTAAAAGTTCAATCCTTTTAAATTATCCAACATCTTTTAAAATTCAAAGTACTTTAAAATTCAAAGTCTCTAAATGTGGGCTTCACTAAAAAACTTCCTTCAAGAGGGAAAAATACCAGGACACAGTCACAATCAAAAGCAAAAATTAAACTCCAACTGTCCAATGTCTGGGATCCAACTCACAATCGTCTGGGCTCCTCCAAGGGCTTGGGTCACTTCTCCAGCCATGCCCTTTGTAGCACAAACCTTGTCTTCTAGGCTCCAGCTGCCTGTACTCCACTGCTGTTGCTGTTCTTGGTGGTCATCTCATGGTACTGCCATCTCCAAAATGCTGCTCTCTTCCACTGTAACTAGGCTTCACCAACAGCCTCTCATAGGCTCTCTTCATGGTGCCAATCCTCAATTCCTTTGAATGACCCCTTCAGTCCTGAGCCATCAATTGCAACTGAGGCTGCACATTCACCTATGTCCTTCCATGGCCTCTCACAGTGCTTCCATGGTCTCAGCTGCTGCTCTGCATAACCCCTTCATGCCTTCAAAATCAGTACCACCTTGGTGACCCTTACACATTACCAAGTCCCACTGCAGCAGGAATACAACCTCGGCTATCTCTGGAACATAGCCTCTTTGTGCTTTCAGAAAACACTTCCCAGAAGATGTTACCGCAACGAAGCTGGTCTCTTCTTTTTTTTTTTTTTTTCCCCCATTTATTTATTTATTTATTTATTTATTTATTTATTTATTTATTATTAGAGAATTTCTTCATTTACATTTCAAGTGTTATCCCATAGGTCCCCTGGTCTCTTCTTAATCACTGCTAATTTCTTAGCTCCAGCTAACCAACATCATTAGTCACAGTAATGCAAAGGTTTTGCTTTAGTAGTTCTCGTATCTTGTTCATCACAGCTGATTCTTCAGCCCCAGCTAACCAGAACCACAGAATAATCAAACTCCAAAATAGCAATGGCCCTGAAAAGAGTTTTTAATTTTCCCTCTGAAATTTCACAAGCCAGGCCTCCATCTTCTGCACTGTTCTCAACATTATCTTCCAAGCTTCTACACAACATCTGACAAAGCTCTTAACACAGAATGGATCTTCTGGTCCAAAGTTCCAAAGTCCTTCCACAGTCCTCCCCAAACATGGTCAGGTTGTCACAGGAATACCCCACTTGCTGGTACCAATTTGTCTTAGTCAGGGTTTCTATTTCTGGACAAAACATCATGAACAAGAAGCAAGTTGGGGAGGAAAGGGTTTATTCAGCTTACACTTTCACATTGCTGATCATCACCAAGGAATTCAGGACTAGATCTCAAGCATGTCAGGAAGCAGGAGCTCATGCAGAGGCCATGGAGGGATGTTCTTTACTGGCTTGCTTCCCCTGGATTGCTCAGCCTGCTCTCATATAGAACCAAGACTACCAGCCCAGAGATGGTCCCACCCACAAGGGGCCTTTCCCCCTTGATCACTAATTGAGAAAATGCCTTAGAGTTGGATCTCATGGGGGCATTTCCTCAACTGAAGTTCCTTTCTCTGTGATAAGTCCAGCTGTGTCAAGTTGACACAAAACTAGTCAGTACAATGTTGTTGTTGTTTTTTGAGACAGGATTTCTCTGTAGAGTCCTGGCTGTCCTGGAACTCACTCGGTACACCAGGCTGGCCCCGAACTCAGAAATCTGCCTGCCTCTGCCTCCCAGGTGCTTGGATTATAGGCATGCACCACCACTGCCCCTACTAACATATTTTTAAAGAAACTTTGTGTGTGACTTTGTTCTATGACTATAAAACATTGAATGAACTGTTATAACACTGGAACATTATTATAGAACAGTGATTTGGTATGAGTGAAAGAAACATACTGAATTCAAGGTAAACAGTTCCCTTTCCTCCCATCAGTACCCTTTCTGTGTTGAACATATATATGATCGATTGGGTTTAGTGAGTTTACCAATTAGAGAGTTTAGACAGTTTAAATTCTATTGGACTTATTTCAAAACTAACCTTTCATTCTAATTTCTAAAATTCCAAAGTTCCATAGTTAATTCTGACCTCATGTACACAATATGTCCTTTGATGTAGTTGACCAGGTGGAATTGCATAGATTGACACACAGATTTTAATATCAGGAAATTTCCATTGTAGAACTTTGAGCTTTCTATTATGTATCAGAAATCAGTATATATAAATGACTATTGATTTCTATCCAGCCCATCACTTCAGAGTGGTAGGTAAATGAGAGATTAATGTTCACCCAGAACTTGGGTGTCTTAGGCCAAAGAAATGGTAGTCAACAATCAGTCTTAATATATATCAGTTGAAGACACAGGATGGGAATAGTGGAAACTAAACGTCAAAAAAAAAAAAAAGACAGATAAAAGAAACAAAATGATAAGAATAGAAACATTTTTTAAAAATAAATTTAACAGCAGGGATATGAACTGTGAGGAACAGAGGCTAAGGCTATTCCTGGAACAATGAAAACAAATAAAATCAGAACTGAGCTTGCATTGTTAGTTTATATAGTTTCTGTTTGCCATAGTTCTTTTGGAAGCTACATGGAACTGTAGCAGATAATGAACTATATGGTTCTACTGTTTTTTTTAATTTCTTTACTAGAAAAAATTAACAATATGATATGATGTTAACCATTTCAAAGAAATAAGCATAATATTCAGTATTTTCATTTTAAACCTATGTCTAAAAATAAATTGCCCTAAATTGCATAACAAATTATAATAAAATATTAGAAAACAGTAAAACATAGTTGGCAAAGTAAGAAAGCTGTATGGCATTTATAAACTAGGCACAATTCTAGATGACAGAAACTCTGTGCTTTTCACACTATTCTGTGCTAACAGAGGTTTAATGAAATAGCAGGCCATTGTATTATAGAGGAAATTTTATTGATGGGAAGTAACGTGGTAAACAATATTGTTTACCTTTCTTTACCTAGGCTTTAAAGTTAAACTGAATAAAACTGGAGTGCTGATTTCAGAAAATGGGCTAGGCAAGCCTCACTTGTTAAATGCTATCAGCAAAGCCTTTCTGGCAAACATGGGCTGCTGCGGTTTCTTGCTTCTTCTCTCAGCAAAGCATAAAGCTAAAAGCATGACTGAACAATTCTTTGTTTATAGCAACCGTCAAAAGACACTGATGCATACTGGGCAGAGTTCAGCTGATTCTATGTATCGCACATAAAGAGAACAGAAAATGCAGTATGAAATGCTCAAGCTGTTTTATTGATTATTCTAAATAAATGGTAGCACTAAAGTCAAGAACTAGAGCAAAAATGTGTCAGGGGCATGGGAGCTGGGTCAGAGGGGACACGGAAGCAATTGGAGGGGAGGGGTTAGGGGAGCACATTGATGTAAACAAATGACATGCATATCCAAAATTCTCAAACCACCAGGAAAAGCAAATTTATACTGTCATAATGATCTGTTTTACATTTGCAGCGTGTGTTTTTGATACTTCAGAAGTCATCATCATCAGAAATAATGATTTCTTTAAAAAAAATATCATAGCACTTGGAAGACAAATAAGACTTAATCCCAGGCAGAAAAGAAGGGAATGATGTCAGGAATTTTTGAATGCAGGAAGCACTCATGAAGAAACTGAGCTTTAGAAAAAGAAGCACAATCAGTTCTGGATGGCACAGCTGCAGCAAAGCTGACATCACACCTCTCAGTGAGCCAGTGTACATCTGCATGAGTGATTCAGAGGAAAGGAAAGGGAGACTCAAGTAGAGCAGCCCCACCACTCTAGCATGTTTGAGCAGAGAGCATGGGCTGTGATTATAATCAGAGAATTAACATTTCGTGACAGAGTAGGCTATCACTAAACAGAGAAAATTGATTTTCAGTACATTGACGAATTAAGACACAGAAATAAAAACAAGTCAATATTTATATGTAAGAATTATTATTGAATTCCAAACAACCAGAAAGTGACACTATAATGAAATATTTACATGGAATTTTGAAAACAGAGATACTTTTAAATATCTGGGAGATTTAATGCTGAAATATGACATGTTAAAACAATAAAGAAGTAATATAAATGATTCAAATGTATTCTTAGATATATAGAAAAATATTACTTTGTTTTCTTGAAAATCTAGATTTGGTAGTAATAAAAATGATATTAAAAGTAGGGTAACAAATATAGAAATTATTTATATTTTTATGAAATATAAAATAATTTTAATATCCTACTCTGTGACATTATTTTCCTCTAGTATGCTAAAATTACTCTTATATGTTTATACTAATTATCATTGCTTAGAATGTACTTGAGAGTTATCTTTAATAATTATAGTTCATTAGTTGTTAGAACTGCTCACAAATAATGAAGTAAGATGTACATAAGCTGCAAAATCAAGCAAAGATTAGTTCAGAAATAGTAAATAAGAAACATAGAGCAAAAATACTAGAAAATAAATAAAATATTTGCTCCAGGATTTTCTACCACTCTTGGAGAAAATTAAGGTCTCATAATATTAATATATTTATTAAATAGAAAAAAAAATGGGCCATGTTTCTCATCCATGAACATCTTGAAGGAGTCACAAGCTGTGAGGGAGCGTATTCCAGAGAGTTTCCTCTCAGCCTGTAAGTCTTCATCTAGTGGTCAGACTTTAAGAGATTTTCCCCATGTCATTTTACATGTTAACAAGTGTTGACATTATGACCACATTTTTTTTTGTTTACTATTAAATATTTAATGAAGTTATATTATCATTTATTTTAATTACATTTTATTAGATATTTTCTTTATTTACATTTCAAATGTTATCCCCTTTCCTATTTTCCCCTCCCCAAACTCCCTATCCTCTCTCCCTCCCCCTACTTCCCAACCTACCAACTCCTGCTTCCTGGCCCAGGCATTCTCCTATACTGTGACATAGAAGCTTCACAGGACCAAGGGCCTCTCCTCCCTTTGATGACCAGCTAGGCCATCCTCTGATACATAAGCAGCTAGAGCCAGGAGTCCCTTCCTGTGTTTTCTTTGATTGGTGGTTTATTCCCAGTGAGCTCTGGGGGTACTGATTAGTTCATATTGTTGTTCCTCCTAGGGGGGCTGCAAATTCCTTCAGCTCCTTGGGTACTTTCTATAGCCCCTTCATTGGTGACCCTGTGTTCCTTCTAATGGATGACTATGAGCATCCACTTCTGGATTAGACAGGCACTGGCAGAGCCTCTCAGGAGACAGCTATGTCTGGCTCCTGTTAGCAAGTACTTGTTGCCAATCTGCAATAGTGTCTGGGTTTGATGGTTGTTCATGGGATGGATCCCTAGGTGGGACAGTTTCTAGATGGTCATTCTTTCAGTCTCTGCTCTGAAATTTGTCTCTGTAACCCCTTCCATGGTTGTTTTGTTCCCCCCTTCTAAGATGGATAGAAGTATCCACACTATGGTCTTCCTTCTTCTAGAGTTTCATGTGGTTTGTGAATTGTAGCTATTCTGACTGTTTAATTCTTTTTAAGAGTGATATTGTTTCATAACTAGTTAGATATGATAATATAAACATAGAGATAAATTGTAATATATATACATATATATGTAAATAAAATTAGGATTGTAGCATATTCCTATATCTGTGTTCCATAAACAGTAATTCATAGTATAACATTGAAAGTATTTGAATATTCTTTTTATATCATAGTATGATGTTTCAATATCTCTATTTGCAATTTTTACATGTGTTAGAAAACATGTTCAAATATATGTTAAGAAATTTCATTTGATTAATGAATATATTTATCTATACATATATACATATGTAAGAAGTATATGTGGATTTATATTTAAGATCACAATCATATAGTCGATCATAGTAAAACTAAGTGTTCAACTAAATGCTTTAATAATTTTATTGTATTCTTTAAATATTTGTTATAGATTTACTTATTTCCTTATTGCATGTGTGTGAGTGTTGCCTATGTGAACCGTGAATATGTTTGATGATTGGAGAGGTAAAAAGAAGGTGTTGGATTCCCTGGGACTAGAGTTCCTGATGGTTGTGACCCGCCTTGTAGGAGCTGGGAATGGAATCTCTGTGCTTTTAAAGAGTAGCGGTACTCAAGTACTGAGCAAACTGTCCTCTGACCATTGTTGTATTCTTAAACCTTTGCCTATGTTAACTATGTTCATCAAGCAAAAGGAAAGACAATCATGAATAATCAGATGCACCTTTCACAGGAGTTAAGGATGATTTTGGTCCCAGAACATTTGCTTGCTAAGAAATATATGTGCCTTATAGTTTGTGCTTCGAATATCTCTTTGTCAAATATATTTTTTCGTTCCTGATTTGATATGTACTGCTTAACTCTGTATTTTAAATATAAATGTCACATTTATTTCCTCAGATAAAAGGAAAAGATGAGCTGTAGGAATACATGGCTTGGGTTGAGCCCAGAGTATTTCTATGTAACGATCTCTAGGCCTAGACCTGAAAGCTTCTAGACTCTATACAATCTAATCTTCTGTAAGCTCAGACTTTGAAGGCTCTGTCTGCTAGTGTAGGTCTAGAAATTTTCAGCCTGAAAGACTCAACTGCTGAATAACCACACACTTTTTAATTAGATATTTTCTTTATTTACATTTCAAATGCTATCCCTAAAGTTCCCTATACCACCCCCTGCCCTGCTCCCCTACCCATCCACTCCCACTTCTTGGCCCTGGTGTTCCCCTGTATTGGGGCATATAAAGTTTGCAATACCAAGGGGCCTCTTTTCTTGATGATGGCCTCTTTCTGAACTCTGGCTGGCTGATTCAACTCAGCTATTCTGGCTCAAACTACTCTCTAGGCTGACTGGTTCAAACTGGCTTTTCTCAGCTTCTAACTAAATTGAATGGCTTAGAAAGAGTGCCTTTTGCCAATTCCATGAACTGATCTGGACTAAGCTTTATTGCACTCAACTGAACTATACTAAACAGAATTCACTTGACCTGAACTCATCAGAATTAAACTGAACTAATTTCAACATTCCCTCCTTCATTGACCTTTAAGTAGCCTCTTGTTCCTATCTTTTCTCATGAGAGTTTGTAGTATCCTATCTCTAAATCATTCTGTCAAATCATTCTCTGAATTGTCATTTATCTGCCCCTCACTTGGAGGTTATTTAGGAGAATTAAAGGTATGTTCCAGACAGAAGGCTTAATGCTATGTGGTATGTCTTCATTCCTGCCAGATCATATCTTTGGATGTGATCCCTTGCCATAGAAGACCTGTTGCTGGATAAAAAGTGACCCCTAGGTACTTCTAATGCCTCATACATCTGCATCTAAAAGACAAGAGTCATTTGACCAGATTCAGAAAATCACAGCCATTCCCTGTAGGCTAAGATTTTTCAAAACCTACTTTTAATAAGGATCCTCAAATACACCAATTCTACTTTTAGCCCACCATCCAAAATTAGGGGAGAAAGATGGTAAATAAGACAAGGGGATGTGGCTGTCTTTAGAAGTATTTCTTTAGGGGCAATTCTAATCTCCATTTGTCAGGATACCAGCAGTCCATGCCTAATTTGTCAGGATACCAAACACCAATTAGCAGCAGTAGCATGATCCAGCAGAAATCATAAGGGCTTGTCAGCAGTAGTGCCAGGACCATCCAGAACTACAGTAGAAGTTGTCTGCCATGCCTTTCTCAAAAAAGCAAAGATCAGCAAAAATGTGAGTCTGCATCATCACAATACCACATGGGTCTCTATCACATGACATATCTAGAAACTTCCACTTCAAATGCATATATATATATATATATATATATATATATATATATATATATATAATTACTTTTATCTATCATATCCTGTCTATCAAAGCTATGAGTGTACTACCCTCAATTTAGAAGATGAAGCCATATTTTTTGCTATGTGTTCATATATATATATATTACATATTATATTGTATTATATATACAACTCATTCATTCATATATATCATATTCATATATATATACATATATGTGCCTATATACATAAATATATACTCAATATTCTTTCATATATTGCCCATATTTAGAATATATATTCAATATACATATTATATTATATTATATTATATTATATTATATTATATTATATTTTACTTGTTAATATTATAATATATATTTATATATGGAATATATACATACATATATATATTGAAGTGGAACTTCTATATATATTGAATATGGATATTCAATATTTGTATTATATTCTACTTCAACCTATACTATATATTCAATACAATTTATTAATAATATAAATATGTAAGTAATATCTGTGCCTAAGGTACATTCAAATAATAAAATTACCCATAATAAAGCATAAAAGCCAATTGCAATAGAGAATTTCACATTGCTATAGATTTAGTACTTCTAATTCCAAACTTGCATCATTATCCAAGAGGACAAAAACAGTTATGGTTGAGTCGCTTGACATGACTCTTTCTGTAGGATTTCATAACTTGTAATAATCTCTCGGTCTAGATTTTAGGAAACTCTATGTCTGGCTTTTTATCTTTTATTTAATTATTCCAATGCCTACACATGTTATAGAGTATAACTACCTTTCTTTGATTTTACAGGTGAATAATATTCTAATTCATCAATTTTTTTTTTTTTTGCTTTCTTTACATCTTTATCAGTTGATCAGGACGGGGGTCATTTGTGTCCCCTGGAAATCTTCAGACATATTGTTATGAACACTCATGTAAAGCATTTTTGTTTGAAAAAATGTTAATTATGTTTTAGTGTATGCCTAGCAGATATTGATAGCTACATACAGATTTGTGTATTACTTTTCAGGATCAAGAAATTATCATTATGCATTTTTAATTGAACACATAGCAAAAAATATGGCTTCATCTTCTAGATTGAGGGTAGTACACTCATAGCTTTGATAGACAGGATATAATAAAAGTAATGATTAATGCTTTGATTCATCTCCAACATGTAGCCGATCTGATTTGAGCAGAGAGATAAGGCATAGCCTTTACATAGTTCTAAAAAGTTTCTTGGCCATACAAAACTATGGTTTCTACACAAATGCTTTCAGGGAATACAAGGGAACACTAAAGCATAGTCACTTCTTTTTTTTCCAATTTTTTATTAGATATTTTCTTAATTTACATTAAAAATGCATCCTGAAATTTCCCTCTACCCTCTCCTTGCCCTGCTCCCCTACCCACCCACTCCCACTTCTTGGCCCTGGTGTTCCCCTGTACTGGGGCATATAAAGCTGCATAGTCGCTTCTTGATGGATTCTCTGACAGGATTATCAATCTCCACAGCCTGACCATGGAACGCTGCTTGCTTCAGCAAATGACAAGGAAGGCTGGCAGATGACTAGTATGTTTCTTTCTGATGGTAGAGTTCAATGTATAGACTTCACACACAATGGATGCCTAAGGCTCCGTGTGACACACTGCAGACAAGCTAAACAGTGCTACAGATAACACAGTTTAGTATAAACTTACACATCCATTTCCCAAAGTAATGATGATATTTTAGAGAATATTTCCAAATTTTTCTTCCCTAAGAAAACAAAAATGATAACAATAGTCTAAAATTTGAGCTACTATATTAAAATTATATCATGTTAATCTAAAACAATTTTCAGATATATGGGAGCAAGAAAATATTTATTTACTCACTGCTTGTGTCTTGGAGGCTGTATTTCTTTCCCTAACTAATTTATACTGAATCCAAAAAGGAAATTACCAATGAACACAGTGAGAGTAGAAGATGCCAAAAAGCAGAGCTCCAGCATTATGACCATAAATCAGTGCAGCCTATCCCTGAGATAGCTGTCTGAGTATGATATAAGGCAAATTGCTGCCACCTCCTAGTTTGCCACAACTTAAACTGTTTCTCCAAATATGTGAAATGCATACCAAGTATGGATGGGGATACATTTAAATGTAAGGAAAGTAGAAGTGGAAAATGAGAAAATTTGAGGAAAGTGGATTTTGGCATGATTTGAGATGTTCAATATTATAGATTCTAATACAGAAGCTAAATGTTATGATACCTTAGAAATGTTATAAGCCCTCAGATTATATGACAAATGCAATGATCACTGATTTTCCCTCTGTAAATCAACAACAATTATTAGACCAGGGGGGAATGAAAATTTAGCATCTATTATTATAATAAAAAATTTTCAAAGTTTGGAAATATTAACAAATGTTTTGAATATCCTTGGAAATTGGTTAAATAAAACAAAATCTAGAAGGAAGAATTTTAAATTAAGATGTATTGATATTGATATCTATTATATTAGAACCTCTTTTATTATGATTTTTTAATTTGTCAACCATTAAAGATCCCAAAGTATTTTATTAAGGAAATTGATAAGTAAGATAGTTTATATACAAGAACAAAATACCTCCCACAAAAAGCCCAAAGTCTAAGAGAGTATAGGTAAGGAGCGGGGATGCTATTTCTGAGTGTTACATCACATGTCACAAAGCAAATATCTTCAAAATAGTGTTTCAGTCAGTTAAACATGAATAAAACTAGCTTAGGAACACATGTCTGCACACAATAGTTCTGTGAAAGTTAATTTTTTCATTTAGTATTGTTAAAATACAAATCATTTTTATGCTTTTTAGTGAGGAGACTCTTATACTGGTTAAATATGAGCACTATATGCAGCCCAAAATACATATGTGGTGAGCTTAATTGCAAAAGTTCATTTAGATCAGTGAACTGCTGTCTATATTAAGGTAAGAATAGATTAAAGCTCACTCAGAAATAACTTTATGAAAACTGATACTAGTAAAATCAATCACTTTCCTTTCTATTTGTATTAATTTATTTAATTTATTTTTATGCACCCTTCCTTTTCTTTTTCAAATTGATTATGTTATTTATTTACATTCCAAATGTTATCCCCCTTTGCAATTTCACATCACAAACCCTCCTATTTCTTTCCCAATTCCCCCTGCCTCTATAAGGATACTCCCTTCACCCACCATCCACTCCCAAATCACTGCCCTAGCATTCCCCTACACTGAGTCATCAAGCCTCCAGAGGACCAAGGGGATCTCTTCCCTTTGATTCCAGATAAAGCAGTCCTCTGCTACATATCCAGCTACAGTCATGAGTTCCCCCATGTATACTCTCTGGTTTGTGGTTTAGGCCCTGGGAGCTTTGGGGGATCTGGTTGGTTTATTTTGATGTTCTTCCTATGAGGTTGCAAACCCCTTTAGCTACTTCAGACCTTGCCTAACTTCTCCACTGGGGTACCCAAGCTAAGTCTGATGTTTGGCTGCATCCATTTACTTCTATATTGGTCAAGCTCTGGCAGAGCCTCTAGGGGGACAACTATACCAGGCTCCTTACAGCAAGAACTTTTTAGCATCAGACATAGTGTCTGGGTTTGGTGTCTGCAGATGGGATGGATCCCTAGGTGGGACAGTCTCTGGATAATCTTTCCTTCAGGCTCTGCTCCACTCTTTGTCCCTACATTTCCTTTTGGTAGGAGGAATTTGGGATTGATGATTTTGATGAGGTAAGGGGGGGGGTGAGTTTAGCCTGAAGGTCAGAAGCTTGGGCCACTGCCTCTCAAGTGCTGAGATTAAAGGCATACACCAACACCATCCAGAAGAGATTGTTTTTAAATTGTAAATTATTCTGTCTCTCATTCACTATACCACTTTCCCCCAAAGTTGGATTATCCTTAGTCTTAGACATACCCTGTTTTACCTTTAAAAAGAGAGAGAATGATTGTATGTATACATGTGAATGTGTGGATATTTACACATGAGTACTATTTTCTGAAAAGGCTAGAATGGGTGTCAGAATCACTGAAGGTGTAAGGATTGTGACATGAAGGTGAAGAAAGAGGGACAGGACTTCAATCTGATCATCTGTAAGTGTAGTGCGATCAGTAACTCACGAGCCATTCTCCAGTGCACATCTTTTCCTTCAATGTTTCTTTTCAATTTTCAATTTCTTTCATAGAATTGTGTAAGATTCTATCATCTCATGCGATAATACTTATAAATTCAATAAAAATTGCCCTCCCCAGTTATGCTAGGTCTTGTAGCTGGACCAATTATGGATTATAGAGAAATGAATATATATTAAATGATTACATATGAATATAAAAATATCTCATTATTTATTTTTTATGAGGAAGTTGTAAACAGGAAGGGAAAATGAGAAAAAATAATCTTTTATTAGAGTAGAATATATCTGATATGAAGCAATATAAATTAAAAAGGTGTTAGTAATAATATATATTGATACAACATTTTGGGGGGAGGGAAAATGTAAGATATTTCTGAATCACATAAAACTGAACAAAAGAATTTCCTCTAGTCATTATTAGGATAACTTTAGCTGGATGTTGGATATAATAGGCAGCAGTCTAATAATGGCTTTCTAAGCTTCTCTTCCTCAGTCCTTAGGTGTATAAATTGATAAGAGAACATATCTGATGATTAAGGATGTTGAAAATTTTTTCAGGTGCTTCTCAGCCATTTGGTACTCCTCACTTGAGAATTCTTTGTTTAGCTCTGTACCCCACTTTTGATGGGGTTACTTGAATTTCTGGAGTCCAGCTTCTAGAGCTCATTGCATATATTGGATATTAGTCTCCTACTCAGATGACAGCAGATGCTGGTGAGGATGTGGAGAAAGAGGAACATTCCTCCTTTGCTGGTGGGTTTGCAAGCTGGTACAACCACTCTGGAAATCAGTCTGGAAGCCTCAGAAAATTGGACATAGTACTACTGGAAGATCCAGCAATACCTCTCCTGAGCATATACCCAGAAGATGTTCCAACTGGTAATAAGGACACATGTTCCACTATGTTCATAGCAGCCTTATTTATAATAGCCAGAAGCTGGAAAGAAACCAGATGTCCCTCAACAGAGGAATTGATACAGAAAATGTGGTACATTTACACAATGGAGTGCTACTCAGCTATTAAAAACAATGAAATCATGAAATTCTTGGGCAAATGGATGTATCTGGAGAATATCATCCTTAGTGAGGTAACCTAATCACAAAAGATATCACTTGATATGCACTCACTGATAAGTGGATATTAGCCCAGAAACTTAGAATACCCAAGATACAATTTGCAAAACACAAGAAAATCAGGAAGAATGAAGACCAAATTGTGGATACTTCATTCCTCCTTAGAATAGGGAACAGAACATCCATGGAAGTAGTTACAGAGACAAAGTTTGGAGCTAAGACGAAAGGATGGACCATCCAGAGACTACCACACCCAGGGATCCATCCCATAATCAGCCACCAAACCCAGACACTATTGCATAAGCCAGCAAGATTTTGCTGAAAGGACCCGAATATAGCTATCACAAGTGAGGCTATGGCAGTGCCTGGCAAATACAGAAAGGGATGTTCATACTCATCTATAGGATGGATCACAGGGCCCCCAATGGAGGAGCTAGAGTAATTACCCTAGGAGCTAAAGGGGTCTACAACCCTTTAGGTGGACAACAATATGAACTAACCAGTCCCCCCAGAGCTCATGTCTCTAGATGCATATGTAGCAGAAGATGGCCTAGTCGGCCATCATTGGGAAGAGAGGCCCCTTGGTCTTACATGCCAACTTTATATGCCCCAGTACAGGGGAATGCCAGGGCCAAGAAATGGGAGTGGGAGGTTGGAGGACCAGGGTGGAGGGGAGGGTATAGGGGACTTTCAGGATAGCCAATGAAATGTAAATAAAGAAAATATCTAATAAAAATACTTTGGGGAAAAAAAGAGAATATACCTACAAACTAGTTACATGACAAAAACATTGTTTCTTTACAAATGGGAGAAAAAGTTTTTATGGGCTGTGGAGAAAACAAGTCATAGAAAGTCAAAGTGTTTCCTATTAAGCTTGACTACCTGCGTTTGATCCCTGAAATGCCCACAATGGAAGAAGAGAAAACAGAATACTAGAGATTGTTCTCAGTCCATGGTGCAAGCACCACGTTGAGCCTTGCTTAACTCATCATCAACTACATAAATGTGAAAAGATAAAGAATAAAAGGATTTGTTGACCCAATCCTGTACTTTTAACTTGAACAGCTACTATTATGTTGTTTCTAATTTTTCTCATTCAAAATATAGGTGCTTCCACCTCCCCCATACTTGTGTTTTGGTTGAAAAAAGGTGTATACTTGGGATAGCTTTGAGATTTCAGAAGCTCATGTTATTCCCAGTTAGCTCTCTCTCTCTCTCTCTTTCTCTCTTTCTCTCTCTCTGTCTTCCTTTCTCTCTCTCTCTCTCTCTCTCTCTCTCTCTCTCTCTCTCTCTCTCTTCCTTTTTCTTCTCTCTCTCCATTTTTATCAGCTATGGCTAAGGTGCCATACCTTCTGACCTGTTGCTCTTCTCCTCACCATGGTAGTCACTGAACTCTAACTCTGTAGATCCTGAGCTTCCATGAACATTTTCTTTTAAAGATGCTTTGGTCATGGTGTTTTATTAGGCAATAGAAAAGTAACTAAGAGTTGTTTTGATTTGCATTTTCCCGATTATTAAGAATGTTGAACATTTTATCAGGTGGTTCTCAGCCATTCGTATTCCTCAGTAGACAATGGAGTTCTACTCAGCAATTAAAAACAATGAATTCATGAAATTCTTAGGCAAATGGATACATCTGGAGGATATCATACTGAGTGAGGTAACACAATCACAAAAGAACACACATGATATGCACTCACTGTTAATCGGATATTAGTCCAGAAACTTAGAGTATCCAAGATACAATTTGCAAAATACATGAAACTCAAAAAGAAGGAAGACCAAAGTGTGGATACTTCGTTCCTTCTTAGAATGGAGAACAAAATACCCATGGAAGGAGTTACAGAGACAAAGTTCGAAGCTGAGAAGGAAGTAAGGACCATCCAGAGACTGCCCCACCCAAGGATCCATCCCATATACAACCCCCAAACTCAGACACTATTGCATATGCCAGAAAGATTTTGCTGACAGGATCCTGACATCGCTCTCTCTTGTGAGGCTATGCCAATGCCTGGCAAATACAGAAGTGGATGCTCACAGTAGTCTATTAGATGGAACACAGGGCCCCTAATGAAGGAGCTAGAGAAAGTACCCAAGGAGCTAAAGGGGTCTGCAACCCTATAGGAGGAACAACAATATGACCTAACCAGTACCCCCCAGAACTGTGTCTCTAGTTGCATATGTAGCAGACAATGGCCTAGTCAGCCATCAGTGGGAGGAGAGGACCTTGGTATTGCAAAGATTGTATGTCCCAGTACAGGGGAATGGCAGGGACAGGAAGCAAGAGTGGGTTGGGTAGCATGGCAAGGGGAGGGTATAGGGGGCTTTGATGATAGCATTTGAAATGTAAATGAAGAAAATGTCTAGTAAAAAAACTACTTAAAAAATGAAAAGTAACTAAGACATATTGTGTAAGTCTCACTGACCTCTCATGTCTTCATCTTACATTCGGGATTTAAGGAATACCTACAGACTCTTTTCTCTTACCTGTACCTCTTTTCTCATCTGTATAGATCTATTTGCTGTCTTTAGGGCCACCATTTCAAAACATACTTTCCCTTATCAGTCTGCTTCTTATTTTGTTAGTTTAATCTTATAAAGAATAATTAAAAATAATAAGAGATTTCTAAATTTCATTTTTCTTCTTCCTTCTGTTTTTCCTTCTTCTTAACAATGTCCTTAATTCTCAATTCAGTAGCCATAAAGAATTTCAGTTATCTATTGATTCAGAAGCTGTGCCTCCTTCTTATTTTTGTTCGTTGTACTTTAGGTCTACAGTCCACATAAAACTCTGTAACGCACTGTGCAGTACCTTGTAACTCAATGTGATGAAGCTAAAAATATCAATCAGTAGCAGGGTACACCAGACACAAAACTGTCACTCAAATAATAGAAAT
The DNA here is from genome assembly GCA_902729485.2 of Mus minutoides. Classification (NCBI taxonomy): domain Eukaryota; kingdom Metazoa; phylum Chordata; class Mammalia; order Rodentia; family Muridae; genus Mus; species Mus minutoides. The sequence continues at coordinate 315,577 of LR750542.1, read as the reverse complement.
ATTACCATGCAAAATATATTATATTGTCATTTCTGTAATAATTGATGAGTTCATCCTCTTGAAAATAATACCATGGGAGATATAAACTTAAAAAGACATAAAGACATGTATCTGTGAATTCTATTTTTTTCTTAGAGATAGAAGCATTTGTTGAGAAGATCAAAGATGTTAAGACCATTTGTCTATAAAAGTATCTCAGCACCTTAAACATCAGCTAACCTCCTAAAGAAAATATACATGGAATCAATAGTCACTGGAGATAGAACAGTCAATTTTACAAATAGTTAATAGTTGTAATTAAATGAACTGGCTTATCGATGCTAGCTTATCTTAGTCTTGAATAGTAAAAGAATGGGGTTTAATATTAACCTATTAGTTGTACATACTTCATTACCTGAAAATAAGTGGAAAGCTAAATGACATGTGGAGATTTATTTCTGCTCTTTAAATATAAGCCTAGCCATATTGCCACTACGTTAAATGATGTGAGAATATCTAACTTAAAATGGAATTAGGTTTTTGGAAGCCTATACTTTCTTTTCTAACCTTTCTACATCTTTGAGAATAAACAGAACAACAAACAGAACTTTCCATCAAGCTAAGAAATTCATAAGTAATATGACAGGAGATCTAATTCTATAGAGGTTTTTTTCATGTGCCTTCATGTCCATCTTTGAACATCACATATTGAAGATGATTTTTTATATAATATATAAACATGGTACTTTATGTCATTGTGTATTCATGAACATGGCACTCTATGTCATTGGGCACTAATGCCTTCATTTCTATTACCTCTTACTTATTCAAGTTACAATATTAACATTCTTAATGTCTTTAATATCTGAGGTCAAAGATCATTACCATTTGAAAACTTCCATTGTCCTCAATATAAAATAACCTTTCCAATGTTTATATTAATAATACTCAGAAGATGTAGAAGTTCAAAGGTATGCTTCCTTTTTATGTGGCAGTGGGGCATGGGTGAGTGACAGAGCTCCCCACTGAAACATGCAGTGGCCTGAGTAATTATTTTCAGGGATTTAAGTGAAGTTGAAAGTTCTTGGTTTTGTTGCAGGGGAGAATTTGAAGACTAGGAAGTATTCAGTAGAGTTGATGTTAATTAATATAATGTTTGTTTGAAATATTTCAGTACAATGTTAATAGAATTAGAGAGACTAAGAAAAGATAAAATGCATTCAAACAATGAACTTGTCCTTCTCATGAAATAATGGCATTTAATTGTTTTTCCAACAGCTCTACACATATTCTTTTCTAAGATTCTAATACAGGATTTCAGGTTTTATTTTGTGGTTTAATAACACTTGAAGTGTAATTTGTCCTGTCTATATATTCCTGCATGTAGGTCTATTTATTTATGAGCATCATGCTAAGAAACATCCCTGGAAAACTGACACTCTCTTTTCCAGAATCCATCAACCCTCCATATCTCCTCAGATAGGGGAAAAGCTCATAATTTCCTTCTCACTTATTGTAGAATATTGAATTACATTATCAAACAACCTTGTTTAGGCAACTACAGCAGCTGTGAGTTCAGGAGTGTAGTGATAAAATTCGATGCTTATTAAATTCCCATAAAATGTTATTTTTACTTTAAGATCTCTTTGATGGCCTAAATATGGATAAAACAGCTTCCAATAATACTCATTGAAAGTATCAATTTATCACATCTAAGAGTTTTGTTTTTGGTATAGTCTTTAGGATTTTTGTGTAACTTGTCATAGATGTAAATAGTGATATACTGACTTCTAACATACCATTTATATCTCTTTTATTTCCTTCTCGTGTCTTATTTATCTAGGTAAGATCCCCAAAACAGTATTAGACAGGAATAGAAAAGTAGGCATCCTTGTTTTGATTCTGATCTTAGTGATAATGCTTTGCACTTTTAAATTTTTATCATGATGCTGGCTCCATTATTGTTATATGTAACATTTATTAGTTTGAAGTATGAATCCTCATTCACAGCCCTCTCCAGGCCACTTCTCTTGGAAAGCCAAGAATTGTATATGCATGTGTGTGCTTGTGTGTATGTGCGTGTGTGTGTGTGTGTGTGTGTGTCCAGAAATTAAAAACAAGAGAACAATAAAAGATCATTGTAAACAAGAGTATTCTATACTCAAGACCCTTTTTAGGATTAGAATGTAAGATATTTAATGCTGCACGTTTGTTATTTTCCAACTGTAGTTATCACTTTGAGATGTTGTTAAGGGTGTTACATAGAACAATGCACATAAAACAGGACAGGTTTTACTGAAAGAATACAATAAACACTAGTGATGATTGTTCAATAATGTAATCACTTTCATTACATCTGTATTAATAACAATTGTACTATTATGAAGTAGTCACTGAATGACCTTCATTTAATATGGATTTTGTAATAAAAAGTGAATGTGTTTTTCTTTTGCCATAATTACAAGCTTTATTCATTGTACAGCTCAGGTTCTTACACATTATGTTCTGATAAAGAGAGAGGGCCTTATCTTATCTTATTTCATTTTTCTTTGATTTAGCAATTGTGACAGAAAGGAGTTTAAAGGTTTCTTTCCATTTTCTTTTAGCCCTATGTTTTACAACTTTGGTTAAGAAATAAATTCATACATATGATTTTAAATATATGTATTTCAGTTCTCTCTCTCTGTGTGTCTTTTGTTTGTCTGAATGCAGTAGATTCCTATTTGGTTGCAAGTCCTTCTAGCAAAATATATTTGGTGATTAAAAACCAGACTCTTCTCAAGAGCTTTCAATTACCCCAGCTAAGTCAAAGCTTAGTTTTTTTTTTCCTTCTATCTATAACAGTGTTCTCATGTGTACTGAAGTATGAACTCATGACATTAGTGTTTGTCCTGGAGGGAAACTAGAACTCGATATCACTAGTGTACAAACTGATATAACATGATGCTAACAGTTTTCAGCTCCAGATCTATAGAGAGTAGCAAGTTTTACAAATTGGCTACTCATGATGGAAACAGCTATACAAATTAGACAAAATTATAAACTTCCATCATAGCAAAAGAAACCACCAACAAATGAAGATATATCTTATAGAATGAAATAAAATATTAAAATATTATATATCGCCGGGCGTGGTGGCACACGCCTTTAATCCCAGCACTCAGGAGGCAGAGGCAGGCAGATTTCTGAGTTCGAGGCCAGCCTGGTCTACAAAGTGAGTTCCAGGACAGCCAGGGCTACACAGAGAAACCCTGTCTCGAAAAAAACAAAAAGAAAAAATCATATATCTGAGGAGATAACAAAATGCGCAAAGAACTTAATCCAAAAGCAAGAAAATATAAATATAAATGGCCAATGTACATGAAAAGTTATTTCTAAAAGAAAGACATCATAATGGCTTAAAATAGATGATAAAAACTAATATTTAACACCGAGAGACATCAAGATATGGGAATCAAAACTAAAGTGAGGCAAAGCTACACACTTCTGAGATGGTTATTACCAGGCAAGAGACAGTATTAGTGAGGACCTGAAACAGAGAGCCTAGGATATGCTGATGAATATATGATTTTAGCCATTATTGAAAATAAACAGGGTGTTGTTTTGGTATGAGTACAGCTGTCATAAGGACCAGTAATCATATTCCTGAGAATGTATTTGAGAATTTAAGTTGACGTTGCCATCTTTCTTGATTTATCTTCATTTGATTTATTGAGATCAAGTATCTCAGTAACAAAGAAATTGCCAATTCTGCCTAGTCCAGGGATATTTTTATTTTGACCCTGCCTTTATAGTGCTTCAAAGACAGGCCGCCAGCATTCCTTCCTGGCTTTTATGAGTTCTGGGAATCTCAAGCCTACTCTTCATGTTCACATGACAATTGCTTTGTGCATGTCTTTGCAGACCCTTAATTATCCTTTAAAAGTGTATAATTCCTCTATGAAAAAAAAAATTTAATGCTATGCTGTCTAAAATTACATTAAAATAAGTGAAAATGAATAGTGTTGAGTAAAAACTCACTGATACCAAACTCTATATAGATTATCACCAAATAAGTAGCAACTGAGCTCTTGTATGATTGGCTAGATTAGATTTCCAAAAGGAATATTGAAGTTCTTCTAATGTTTTTCTCTCCGTCAGTTTCTGTGTAAGATGTTTGACAACAGGCTGAAATAAATTAGGTAACGTTAATGAAAATAAACATCATTCTTAAGAAGACTGATGGGACTGTCAAAGCCTGCCAGGAGACAGCTATATCAGGGTCTTTTCAGCATTATCCTGCTGGTGTATGTAGTAGTGTCTGCATTTGGTGGCTGATTATGTGATGGGACACCTGGGTGGGGCACTCTCTGGATGGTCCATCCTTTCGTTTAGCTCCAAACTTTGTCTCTGGTTAAGGAATAGGACTGATCAATAACATTAATCAGAGTAGGATTTCCTTTTTTTAATTACTGCTAGGGAAAAATGAAAAATAAAAAGATTTCTAAACATATAAATTTCCTTTTCTATCTTCTTGTTTTTCTAGCATATTAAAGTGTGTATCATATATTCTACATTTTCTATATTTGAAATTAAGTATAATAGCTCATTTCATTTTAAATTCTTCAATAGTTTTGTGTCTCATATAATCCAAACAACGATTCTCTGCCCTCCCAGGGAGTAGAAATCACTGCACATTTTTGTTTAGGTAATAAATTGGTTTTGCCAGTATGTATCTAAATCAGCAAATTTTTCTCTACCTTGTCTGCAGGAAGAAACTCTGAATAGGAAGCATGTTATGGTGGCTTCGCAAAGCTGGTTCACAGCAGGATTAAACAACTACCATTGCTTTGAGGAAGACCCACAGTGACTCTGATAATATTATCAATATTGTTCATTGAACAATTCTCTTACACAATCAGATATCATCTGTTGATTACAACTATTATATTGAACTTTTCATTGCTGTGCGTCTTTACATGAGAGATAATATATCAAAATAACTGGCTTGGGGTATTTGCAATGACTACAGGAAAAAAGAGGATCCCCACCTTGTATTCTGATAAATATAGATTATCTGATAAACCCAAGATATCCCAAAGCCTGGGAAAGGACATTTGTAATAGTGGGTTTTTTTTTTTTTTTTTTTTTTGGTAACACTAAGTGGTAAAATCCCATATGTAAATAGGGAAACAAAATATTTTTACATGCACAAAGCATTCATAAGTTGTCTAGATCTCTGTATATCTGTCCCTTCTCTATTCTCTTTGGTCTTAATGAGAGCAGTACTGGGCCTTCGTCTGAAAAGCATATGTGCAATACCATGTTCTCTCCTGCATGTTCAGATATTGATTTGTTACATCAACCAGAATGCTGTCTTTTTCCCCCTTATATATTGTTACAAAATGTTATGTGAAACATGATATTTAGATTCTTGGGTGATTTTTATCATTTATTCTATGTGTACATTGATTCCCAGGTTTTTCTAACCTTTTTTTTTTCATCTTTTCACTAATTTTGTCTGTTTTGGAAATCACGGAAGTGTAATTTTGTCTTTACAAACTAATATTTTACTTCAAAGTGCTAGGAAAATACAGTGAAATAAATAAATAACGCTGGACCATTTGTTGCAAAGCAAGTATCACTAACTGGGTATCTTTTAATATAAATTTTATTGATTCACAACATTCATATGCAATGGAGATAATTATACTTCTTCAAGTGCTCTGCTATTTATCAATCATATGCAAAAGAAAGATTTAAGTTATAAAATTATCATAAGTAGCATGTAGGTAAATTCTCAGTTATGAGCCAATTTCAAACACAATTCTTGCTTAAAATACTTTCACACATATATAAGCAGAGATACAGGTTCTACTGGAGGCATAAGTATTTAGGTTCTAATTAGGAATTTTATTCCCCCAGGAATTAACTACTACTCAAAATATCAGCTATGGAGATTTACTTTGGTATGTACACTACCGTAAATCTGGATTTAATAAATAATTGAGATTAATTATTTCACATTTTCAAAATTCTACACAAAAAGAAAAATCCTTTTCTTAGGTAAGTGTTAGGTAAATTAATAAAAAAGTAATTATGACTGTTTATGTGGAATAAATAATTCAACACAAGCAAATTATGCATTTTGTATATTTGGGAAAAGTTAAATAGCTTATTTCTGTTTTTCAGAAATTATGTGGGTATTATTAAAAGTGCTAGGCTCTGCTATGAGTTTTGCATTTTTCCAAAGTTTAATTTACATATAGCTTTATTAACTGCAAGGTCCAAACAGTATGGCATCAATGTTCTGTGGAGGAAATATATTGTTGTGTTACAATATGGCAAAGAAACATGCATAAAAACAGCCACCTACAGAAAGGACGAAACAATATTTCTCTCAAGAGAACTAATTTTTTATCATAAAACACAACACACACTATGATTCAAGCTTTAATTGATTTACAATGTTGGAACCCCAGTTCCTAATTACTTTCCACAGGGCATATCTCTTTAAGGCTTCATCAAAACAAACCCACTGGGATCAACATGTCTGTATGTGAAACTTTGAGAGATAAATTACACCCAAACCACAGCAAATGCTAAAAATCTATTCTGCATATAGTTGGGGCTTTCTGACTTTCATGGGAAAAGGTAGATTTATATAAATACAAATCCCTTTACACACATCTTTGCAAATAGAAAAATATAAGCCACTTACATCGTGGGTAAGATAGGCAATTTTGGATTCAAAGTGTCTGGGTAAAACTACTTGATCTAAATTTAGTCAATGATCTTCCTTCACAACTTAGGTTACATACAGAGAATAAAAGAGGAACTATCTTGTGAATTATATAAATTATCTTAATTTTTATCACCTGACTGAATTTGACTCTATATTCCTGTAGATTAATATATTCAATAACAATTTAATTAAATTTAAAATTTTGGCATATAATGCATCATAAAACAAAAAAAGAAAACTTATATATGTGAAAATATTAACTGAACACCCGAATTCTAAAAACTAATGATCTAGTTTAAAAGGGCTCCTGCAGAATCCTAGATTCAAAAATGCCATAGCTTGTCATTCTCATTACAACTTTATTTTTAATTTGACACTTCTTTGTGCTCCTAGAATATTCCTCAAACATAAAAAGCACATGTATAATAATGTCAGATTTAAAAAGAGTAGTCGGAAAATATACTTGGGCACTAGTTAAATAAATTCCCTAAAAGCAAAGTATTTTATTCTTGCATTGTAGTTCCTAGCCTAGCTTCCCTCCACTTGGCACAGTGGGCATTGTGCGTGTGCCATCTTCTCATAGTCACTCTTGTAGTTACTTCAAGGGCAAAATTTATGTAATTTAAGAAAAAATGTTGTAAGAGAAAGGGAATATTGGAATGAAATAAATCTGCCACTAAGTGCAATGCAAAGCAAGCAACAGTCCAGGTGCATGACTGGTGACCACCTTAACTAAATCATGCAATATAGTATGTAATACATAAATATGTGCAACCAATAATTAATCATCGACTTAATAGCATTTACAACTGGTAGTCTGTAATAGAAGTGTAACAAAATTATTACATGAATTAAGGCTCATTTTTAAAACTTTATGCTTTATTCTACTAGATTGTGTCTTAGAATATGTAGCTACAAAATAAGAAAGATTTATTAATGTTTTCTAAATTTAATGTCTGTCTCTAATATATATTTTTTCTTCTATGGTTTTTGTAAATGTTTTTTGAAAACTAAATGTTGGCTTACTAAGACCTAGAGTGGTGTTATTGGTAGATGCTGTATGTTAGTAAGATATTAATCAATTAAATTATGTTACTGAAGTAACTGTGTGACCTTCTCTTCTCTTCTCTTCTCTTCTCTTCTCTTCTCTTCTCTTCTCTTCTCTTCTCTTCTCTTCTCTTCTCTTCTCTTCTCTTCTCTTCTCTTCTCTCCTCTCCTCTCCTCTCCTCTCCTCTCCTCTCCTCTTCTCGTCTTTCCTTTTGTTTCCCTTCTTCCCCCTCCCCTCCCCTCCACCATTACCAAAAGTAACTTATGAAAGTGTATTTGGCTTATGGCTCCAAAGAGAGAATATGAATACACCTTCAATTGTGCTGGTCACATTTCAATGAACATAAGAAGCAGAGGGTATGAGCTGCAAGTGGGAAAAGTCCATAGACTCTCAACCATCCCCTCCCTGGGGACATATATCCTCCAACAAGACTCAAACTCCTGAAGGTTTTATACACTTCCAAAACAGCACCATCAACTGGGACAAAATGTTCAAACACCTGAGATATCTGGGGCCAGTCACCACATGTCACCTCCTAGCCTCCAGGGTCATAGCCTTATCATAATGCAAAATACATTCCTCTTGATTTCAAACGTACTCAAAACCTTTAACTGAATTAACACTGTTTGAAACTCTGAAGTCAGTTTTAAGAATCAGGGTGATATCTTAGTTTTAATTTCCATTAAAGTGGAAAAAGCAAACTCCATGCATGATACACACAATAAGACACGGTATATATTCAATTGCTATGCTGTGGGTCCCCTATCTGGGTGAGTACATGTTTTGTTTGTGTATCAGTAGTTATACTGTCATATAACAAATGTATTTCTGTGTCCATACAGGAAGCTGATCAAATGAACTAGAAGAGGGATGGGGCTAAACACAGTTACCCTCTCTCTGCCCCCCTCCTCACACACACCAGTGATACAGTGTCTCCAGCTAGGTTCCATTTCCAAATTTTATGTAACTTCTTCAAACAATGTAGGGACCAAGTAGTCAAATACCCAAGTCCTTGGCAAATACTTCTTACTCAAAATACTACCACTACCATGAGAACGATTATGGTTAGATGAGATGACATGCAGTAGAAAGACAGATAAAGGTTTAAATCTTAAAACAAATCAAGATTGTGTCACAGGATGATTAACATCAAGAAAGCAAGTGATGGTAAATGCTGTAAATGTTGTGAGTACCAAGGAACGCTTATTCCATGCTGGTAGAAATGTAAACTGCTTCACCAACTATTGAAATCAATGCAGAAGCTTCACAGCAAGTTCTGCTGAATATCAAAGGGACTAGAAGTTCTACATGCATGTTTATTAATGCTTAGAGATGAAACCAACCTATATGCTTCTTCAAATGATTAATGGATAAAGAAAATGGGTACAGGTCAAGAATTAGGATTTATTCAGTCATGAGGAGAAATCAAATTATGACATGAAGGAAGGAGTTAAGATTAAAAAGCCAGACACAGAAACACAAAGATCACATTATTTCTATCATTTCACATGCCCATAGATGTTCTATTATGTTTCTTATTTTTCTTCTATTGTGTTATTTTAATATTTGTTTTTAGAATATGGATGCATGTGGGTATGCACACTCATTTTTTTTTGATGTTCTGAGAAGCAAGGGAGGGTGTAATATATCTCAAAACTGGAGTTCCGGGACTTTGTGACAAAGGCAACTTGAGTGTTAGGAACAGAGCAAATTTCTGGGCCAGAATAGCAAGCACTCTTAAGTATGGAATCACATCTTCAGCTCCTCTATGTCTGAAGCATTTGGACATGTTTTACCTATAGCATTTATATCATATTAAGAGGGCAAAAAGAAATGTAAAGCTAGGCAAAATATTTAACAAAAGGTATATGAATATAAAAGATTTGGGGTTATAATAGATTGTCAGAACTATATATTGAACTGTCTCTTTTCTTAAAACTGCTGATAAGGCCCAGTATGGTAGCAAATTCCTTTAATGTCAGTACCTGTAAGGCAGAGGTGGGAGCATCTCTGTGTGTTTAAGGCAAATTTGGTCTGATAGGAAGTTCATAAACTACCAGGACTACACTGAAAGACCTTATCTCAAAACCAAACCAAACCAAGCCTAGCCAAGCCAAGCAGAGAAGAGAAAAGAAAAGACCACACACACACACACACACACACACACACACACAAACACACACACACACACACACACACACAAACACAAACAAACAAAATAAACCAAACTAATTTAGCCAGGCAAGGCTTCAGGGAATAGGACACTAACCTCTATTCAGACACAGAACCCTCTATCTACAATTTATCCTAATTGCAAGATATGCTGGTGTGAAAAGTGGCACAGAACTTAGGAGAGTGGCCAACCAATGGCTGGTCTAACTTGAAACTCAAGTCAAAACAGAGAGGACATGCCTGATACTTCCTAGAGGGCCAGGCCTTAGAGGTAATATGACTTAGAGACCTAGGATAGAGCCAAACATGTCTGGAAAAACAAAGAGTCAATGAACTGATTCCTAAAGACATTCTGTTGTATTTGTAGAGAAGAGCCTGAAGATTGGTCACCAGAGAAGCTTAATCCATCAACTAATGGGAAAAGATACAGAGACCCATGGACAAATGTTAGGTAGAGATCAGGGAATCCATCTAAAGAGAGGAAGGATTGTAGAAGCCCAAGGCTCAAGGACATTAGAAGAAAATGACCTACAGAATAAACTACACTGGCCTGATAGGGTCTCATAGAGACTGAACCTACAATCAGGGACATTGTACGGGTCTGACCTAGGTCCTCTGCATATATGCTATGGTTGTATCTCCTCTGTCTCTGACCTTTTTTGCTTGCTTTCAGAACCCCCTTCTACCCTTAGAGTTGCTTTGTTCGGCCTTAATAAGAGGAGATATACCTAGTCTTATTGCAACCTGATATCAGCCCTGTCTTGTTATCCTTGGGAGCCATGCCTTTTTAGGAATGGAAGTGAAGAAGTGGGGATTTGGGGGTGAGGGAAGGTGAGGGGGTAGAAGAGATTGAGGGGAATAGTGGTCAAGTTGTAATTCGAAAGAATGAAAAACCAAAAACAAAAAAATAAACAAACAAAAAACCCAAACATGTTACTATCTAAAACTCTTAGAAAACAAGTATTTATTAAAATATAACTCTAATTTTTAGGCTTACTCAGTAACCATGAGTAATACTAAAGTTTATTCTTAGAATTGTAGATGACAGAAAATCCAAGCATAAGAGGCTCTCAGAATTCACCTTATGTCACAGGGTTCTTGTTCTCTTTATGACATCATTTTTCCACATCATCAAACTTAGGCCCTGGCACGTCACAGGTGGGAGAAATGTCTATACCAAGATTGTAAGTCTTTTTGTTTAGTTTTCTTTTTTAAAGTAATGGAAATCCTCAGTTAATTGAGCAGTTATTGTCTTTACGATGAAGTGATGTCCATTATGCTGTTTTTAGGCCAATCATAAGCATGGAAGAAGGCTGTAATAAGAGAGCTTCATTCTTAGGCAGTAGCATTAGCTACATTGATATAAGATTTATTTGCTCTACTTTAGCGAAATATGGAGATTTGGGTGTTTTCTAAAAGTCTTGATTTCATGTGATGATGAATTTAGAAATGACCATATAGCATAGTGAATTATTATTAACTAAGGGAGAATCATCCCTCTGGGCCACTTACAAATTTATGGGAACATGTTTTATGTTTGTCACAAAAAAGATGAGTGAACCTTAAAGGCCATGAGTCAAGTGTTTTAAGGCTGACGTCCAATGGTGAAATTCCTACACAAAAGAAACTGCACTCTTCCTTGATGAATTCTGAGTTCCTGAGTATCCTGACATATGAAGCAGGCTATCTAGACAGAAAAAGTAATTTGATAATAGTGATTTCCTTACACTTAAGTTATTTCTGTCCAAATAAGTTATGAAAATCAGTGAGAAAATTAATTACTAATAAATGAATAAAAGACCTTTCAATCATGTAAAATTTTGTGTAGAAAGCCTGAAGGCAAGACAAAAGAATGGAATTCAGAAATATAAAGGGAAAGCTGCCTCTTTTAAATCTTTAACAATTCTTGTTAATTGTAGATGATCTAATCTGTACAAATTTGAACATCAGTGAAACTTTCCTCGGGGACCCAGAGACCACTTCTCTAGATCATATCATCATTTAAAAAATAGTCTTAATGGTTCTCTGAATGCATTTCCCATGAATAATTTTAGTACTTGAGGAACCTGTCTATTTAAAACCAAACAGTGTTCTGAAATATAACATGTTGTCCTGGAATTCACTGTGTAGACAGGGCTTGCCTCAAATTTGGAGACTTACCTGCCTCTGTATCCCTAGTCTGAGTATTTCATCACACCAATATCAAAAGTGTTTAAGACACACTCCACAGTATATAATGACCATCATTCTAATCCTAATCCTACATCTATGATACCAACCTTTTCTGACATGTTCTTGAGATAATATATCACTTGTGTTTCTATGCTACCTTACTACACAGACACAATACTCTTTTTTTTTTAAATACTCTTGATCTTCCTTTCTTTCTTTCTTTTTTTTTGTTGTTGAAGTATAATAAATGTATTTGTTGGAGATATTTCAAAATATTTGATGTAGGATTTATTTTTGAAAACAATCCATTTAGCATAACATTTTTGGTATTCTGCATTTCCATAGTCATTTGTTTAAATAAATTTAGTTTGCTTCTCGACTTCTCTCAACACACTGGTTGTTAAACAGAGATATTTGCTCATTCATTGGTAATGGCAAGGATATGGAATTAGTCTAGATTTTGTTCAAAAATTAATGGATTATGAAATTATGGTATACACAGTGTAATTTTTACTTAGCTGTAAAGAAAAGTGAAACTATAATGTTTGCAAAAATATAGATGAAATTGAAAATTTTATTAAATGAATTAACTTGGTTTGTGTGAAGGGGGAGCTACAGGGAGAAAGAATATATATGTGTGTCTATGTGTGTGTGTGTGTGTGTGTGTGTGTGTGTGTGTGTGTGTGTGTGTGTGTATGTGTGTGTGCGCGCGCAAGTGCGTGCATGTATGTATGTGTGAATTGTGGGATCCTATCTAATAAACCTAAATGTGTATGGAAACAACACAAGGAAAGTTGTTATTTGGTATTCTAATTGAATAAGTTAAAATAAGCCATAAAGTGTAGAAAACTATTTAATAATATCCAAGATACAATTTGCAAAAGAAATGAAACTCAAGAAGAAGGAAGACCAAAGTGTGGATACTTCGTTCCTTCTTAGAATGGGGAACAAAATACTCATGGAAGTAGTTACAGAAATAAATTTTGGAGCTAAGACAGAAGGAAAGACCATCCAGAAACTGCCCTACACAGGGATCCATCACATATATAACCACCAAACCCAGACACTATTGCATATGCCAGAAAGATTTTGCTGACAGGACCTTGACATAGCTCTCTCTTGAGAGTCTATGCCAATGCCTGGCAAATACAGAAGTGGATGCTAACAGTCATCTATTGGATGGAACACAGGGACCTAATGAAGGACCTAGAGAAAGTACCCAAGGAGCTAAAGGGGTCTGCAACCCTATAGGAGGAACAACAATATGAACTAATCAGTACCCCTGAGAGCTGTGTCTCTAGTTGCATATGTAGCAGAGCATGGCCAAGTCAGCCATCAATGGGAGGAGAGGCCCTTCATCTTGAGAAGATCATATGCCCCACCACAGGGAAATGCCAGGGCCAGGAAGTGGGAGTGTGTGGGTTGGGGAGCGGGCAGGGGGAAGGGCATAGGGGGCTTTGGGGATAGCATTTGAAATGTAAATGAAGAAAACACCTAATTAAAAAAACTAAAAAAAAATTTCTTTAATATCCTTGGATTTTAATTGTCTTAATGTTGCAAAATATTTTCTCATTGGCTTTAGGTTTTATTTCATTATAATAAGAAAAGATACTCTACAAGATTCCTATGCTGTCTTAATATGTTGAAAACTTTTATTTTTCTATTCTATTTTATCCTAGAGAATACTTCCCTGAGATGAGTGGATAATGTGTTTGTTATGTGGAGTGCTCTGTAAACATCTAAGACCATTTGTTCTATATGTTACTTATATTAATTAACTTTAACTCATAACTTTTTTCTTCATAAGTTCATGTAATGTCATGAAATTAAATCTCACAGAAGACTTACTACCAGGATAAGAACTACTTGACTAAGGCAATTCAAGGAAGAAAGTGTTTATTCATCTTCTAGTTCCTGGTTATAATCTACCATGTCAGAAAATCACAGTGACACGAGCATGAGGGAGCTCCCTGTATCTCCACCATAGTTACCTCAGAGTACAATGGACTCATGCATGCATGCTCTTGGTTAGCTCACTTTCTCTTGTCAAAGGAGGCTCTGTCACTGTGGGTGGATCTTCCCACATCAATCAATGTAATTAAGATAATTCCTTTACATTCTTCCATCCTCCACCTGACACCACATAGTCTCTCTCTATAGTCTTGGCTCTACTGGAACTTGCTCTGTACACCAGGCTGGCTTTGAATTCAGAAATCCATCTTTCTCTGCCTCTCCAGTACTGAGATTAAAGGTATGATTCACCATCATCTCACCCTTACAGACATTCTGTTTTGTTTTTTTTGTTTTTTTTTTGTTTGTTTTTTTGTTTTGTTTTGTTTTGTTTTGTTTTGTTTTGTTTTAGACAGGGTTTCTCTGTATAGCCCTGGCTGTCCTGGAACTCACTTTGTAGACCAGGCTGGCCTCTAACTCAGAAACCCGCCTGCCTCTGCCTCCCGAGTGCTGGGATTAAAGGTGTGCGCCACCATGCCTGGCTCCTTACAGACATTCTTAAAGACACTTTTCCTCCAGTGATCCGACATGGAATCAAATCAATAATTAGAACTTAGCATCACAGAGTTAAACTGTTACAATCTATAATCTTAGCACACTCACTCAGCAATTATTGTTTTTTATGAATTCTATTAGGAATTTTATTTACCCATTCAACTCCTCTGTGAATATACATAGATTAACCCTGTTAAATCCAGTCTCCATGCTTCTATTACCATAAGACATGAAATGAATAGTAGACACAATGATCATAGGAGATAATGATTTTGCTTTTAAAATAGGAGGACAGTTATAGTTTATAACAGTTTATAGTTTCTAGATATATTTCATGAAAAATTGAAAGATATTTTCTATTCTCTTTTTTTCAATAAATGAAATATAAATGAATATTATTTTCATAATATGCCCTACATATAATGAGTTAATCATATTGTTTATTTATTATGATGTTTGTGCTATAGCTTTCATTTTTCATTGAATTTTATGGTGGGGTATATATTTCAGTTATTTATTCATCATTTCATTTTTTGGAAGAATATGTTGAAATTCAAAGTATTATATATGTGGTTATTAATGAGTGTTTTTCTGCAATACCAATTTTAATAATAATCTTGACAGTTTGTAATATATTAGTATTGACCTAAAAGATGATTTGAAATTCCTTTTCTTCTCTCCCTTTTGCTTCATACTGGTTTGCCATTTTTACACAGTGATTCAAAAGATTGATTTTAAGCAATTATTTGGAATAATGAGATATTAAACCTACAGATTCTGTTTTATGACCCCTTATAGTATTGAATCATATTGATACTTTTCAGTGTGTATTTAATTCTTAATTTTAAAATAATGCTGTTGCTTTTCTCTTCTTTTTTTCTTTTTTCTTTTTTTGTTTTGTTTTGCTTTGTTTCCAAGACAGGGTTTCTCTGTACAGCCCAGGCTGTCCTGGAACTCACCTTGTAGACCAGGCTGGCCTTGAACTTAGAAATCTGTCTGCCTCTGCCTCCTGAGTGCTGGGATTAAGGGCATGAGCCACCATTCCATAATCAGCCACCAAACCCAGACACTATTGCATATGCCAGAAAGATTTTGCTGAATGGACCCTTATATAGCTATCTTGAGTGAGGCTATTCCAGTGCCTGGCAAATATACAAGGGGATGCTCATAGTCATCTATAGGATGGAGCACAGGACCCCCAATGGAGGAGCTATAGAAAGTACCCAAGGAGCTGAAGGGGTCTGCAACCCTATAGGTGGAACAACAATATGAACTAACCAGTACCCCCAGAGCACGTGTCTCTAGCTGCATATGTAGTAGAAGATGGCCTAGTAGGCCATCATTGGGAAGAGAGGCCCCTTTGGTCTTGCAAGCTTTATATTCCCCAGTACAGGGGAACACCAGGGCCAAGAAGTGGGAGTGTGTTGGTAGGGGAGCAGGGCAGGGTGGGGGGTGGTATAGGGGACTTTCAGGATAGCATTTGAAATGTAAATAAAGAAAATATCTAATAAAGAAATAAATGAAGTATAAAAAATGTTGTTGCTAATAAAAGATGAGAACCATCAAAATGGCTCAGCTATATACACCGAACCACTAGAAACTTGTTCTACAATTGAGACTAAGAGGGAGAATTCACTTTTAACTTTATATATTATTAAATAAGTAAAATATGGGGGTAAACATCTGGCTCATTGCATTCAGTACTTGCTGTATAAGCCTAAGAACAGGAGTTCAGATCCCCAGAATTCAGATAAGGGTTATTAATGTATAGATGCCTGTCTATACTTCCAGTGCATGGAGAAAGGATTCCCATAGCAAGCTAGTTAGACTAGATGAATCAGTGTGCTCAGCCATCAAAGTCCCATGCTTCAGCACATACTGAAGAAAATCATTTTTAGCATTCTCATGCTCATATATACACATGTGATTACACTAACATACATATGTAACAGCACATAAGATAAATATGCACCCAAATACTAACACCAAATACCCATAAATATACAGAAATAAATGGAAAAATGAGAAACTAAGTTTACTTGAGGTTTATTTGAGTCTATAGGTCGTGCTCTGCTTCAGTTAGGGTCAGAAATTGCTATCGCTTTGTGACATAGTAGGACAATATAGGACAATAGTACCAGTGCATATTGCTATTGGTCATTGTTTAAAACAAATAAAAATCAGTTAAAAAAATGTTCATTCCTGATAACAAATGTTTTTCTAAGACAAGAAACAAAGCAAATAAGGTATTAATGAAAACCTTTTTACATCAATTGGTTTATTTGATAGATTTTCTTAAAATATCTACACAATGAAACTCTATGTCACATACTTAACCTGCTCACTAACACTCCAGACAGGTACTGGATGTATGTATGTATATGCATGCTTATACATATCTCATTTAATGACCCAGATTTGGCTAAATTTTGAGATGATATATGTGCTTCAGTTAAACACGAGTTAGAAATTGATATCTCCACTAAAAGTTAAGAAAATCTGTGATAAGGCATTTAAAATATACCTTGATCAGTGTTTATAATTCTGAAAATCTGTAAAATTCTAATTTGACAAGAAAATAGTCTTTAAATCTTTCTCTCCCTCTCTCTCTCCACTCTTTCCCCCTCTCTCACATATACACACAGATAGATGATAGATAGATAGATAGATAGATAGATAGATAGATAGATAGATAGATAGATAGAGTGTACCTTCTCTATTATGGCTTAACTTTGGTGAAGTTGGAATAATGTTCACCCATTCCTACTTCCCTGTAGATGAGATTGACTTACAATTACTGAGAAATCAATAATTACCTAGTTGGTGGTGATTGCTTATATATAATAATGATCTTTGTATAAATTTTTAAAAAATTTTCCTTTTATTTCAATAGCCTAAAAGTAACATATGGACCATACGATAATTACATTCCAGGTAAGGTAAAGTTAAATATTTATTTAAAAATTTTTAAAAAATTTTTCCCTTTTGTTGAAAATACTCTTTTAACTTATGATATATCCTGACTACAATTTCATCTCCCTCTACTCCTTCTAATTGCTTCCCACATCTTCTCCCATTCAATTGCACTCCTCTTCTGTCTCATTAGAATACAACAGGATACATAAAGATAAGTACAAAATGTAATAAAATATGATAACAAAAGGCATCACATCAAAGTTGGATAACGCAAACCAACACAGGAAAAAGCTCAAGAAAAAGCACAAGAATCAGAGATCCCCTTTTTCATACACTCCGAAGTCCCATAAAACCTTTAAACTGAAAGTCTTCATATGTAGCAGAGGCCCTGGTGCAGACGCAGTCATGTCCTGACCTGCTGCTTCAGTCTCTGTTAGCTCCAATGAATTTAGTAAAGCTGATTTAGAGGAACTTGTTATTCTTCTATTCATGACTCTTGCACTTTTACTTTTTCCACCTCCTTTTCGGTGGAGTTACCTGAGTTCTGAGGATAGGGATTTGCTAGAGAAATCTCATTTAGAGATCAGAGTTCCAAGATGGCCCCTGTCTCTCTCTCTCTCTCTCTCTCTCTCTCTCTCTCTCTCTCTCTCTCTCTCTACCTGTCCCTATCATTCTGTCTCCTCTCTTGTTGTATCTCTGTCTGTCTCTCTCTGTGTCTGTCTGTCTGTCTGTCTGTCTGTCTGTCTGTCTCTGTGTGTTTTGTGGTGTGTGTGTGTGTGTGTGTGTGTGTGTGTGTGTGTGTGTGTGTAATGTCTGGCTGTGGCATTTTGTATTTATTCCAGTCTGCTGCAGGAGAAAGTTTCTCTGATGATGACCTAAGAAGAAACTGATCTTTAAGTATAACAGAATATAATAATTAGGAGTCAATATAATTAGGAGTCATTTTATCATCATTCTTATAAGACCAATAGTTTTACCCTAGGCTTCTGGGCTACCTAGACTCTCATTCTTGGTAACTAAGCAGTGTTGAGTCTAGGTCACATCTCATGCAGAAGGTCTTATGTCAAATCAGGCTCAATTGGTTGGTTGTTCCCAAAAGCCTTACAACATTAATTTTAGACATGAGTTATCTTCAATTGAGTCAGAAAGGTGCAATGGGATATAATTAATATGCTATGTTTATTTGCCAGAGAACCTGTCTTGTGTGCAAAGTGAATACATAGGTGCGAACATAGGTATATATTATATAAACATGGTTTTAAGTTGATTGAAATAATTTTATAAATAATATAAAACAGCGGTCTTATATTTGAAAAGCAGTGAAGAAACTAAATACCTTCAACCTAGAACCTCTTACTATATTCCTAATGGTTTATGTTTAGGATATATAAATACTAGAAAAGACAAATAAGTTTAATATTGAAAAGCTTTAAGTACCAGCTTGTTTTCTCTCTTCCATGAGACTTCAATATTACTTACATTATGCACATTTAATTGCTAATGCTAACGTTGTCCTTGGGAGGATATTAGGAAATGATTTCTGTAAAATTTGTTATATTTCATATATTCAAAGTGAGTGATGGTATCTCTTTGGCTTCAGTTGTAATTGAAATGTCCGTATTCATTGTTACTATTATTTCTGTGAACTTCATTATCTTAGTCTCATTTTCTATTTGTTTACCTTTTTTACGTAGCGTTTTCAGTAACAACAGCATGTCTCTAAATGTATTACATGCCATCTTATTGTTGTGAAACTGGATATGAACTGATAGGATTTTAAGTCTTCGTACTTAAATTCAAACACATACTTTTGGCATGTTTTATGTCAGGCAGTGTTCTAAGAGCTCTATGGTAACTACAGAAGTGCTTGCTACACTATCTCTTCTCAGCAAGATTATATTCAAATCAAAGAACACATGGCACTCTAAGCTGGAAGAGAGCAATATTTAAATGGAAGTAGTAATATTCTTTTTCTTCTTTTATATTATATACCACATTGGTTTCATTATGACTATTGATTAATTGGTTATTTATTTTTGTTTAGTGTAGAAATCAAATTTTTTATTTGGTTACACAGAATTTTAAACTAACAAATAAATGATGCTGAAATTTGCTTTATTTATTTATTCATTGTGTTGAATATAACACATTGCAGTTCTGACAAAATTCTACTCATAACAAGGCATATGTTTTCTTTCTTATTTTAGTCAGTGAATTAAGCAAAAAATCATGGAATCAGCAATATTTTTCCCTGGCATTTCCCAAACCACCAAGGCCAGGAAAAAAACGGAGATCACTACCTTCCCAGTTACAGAACAATACAGCTCCTGTAAGTATATTAAAATACCATGTATATTCTAACAATAACTAACACTTAATAACAATAGTCTTGTAAAGTCATAAAATTTAAATTGTGTTTTGTGTATAAGGGCTAACATGAGTCCTGTCATGATAAACATGTTTCATAAAATTGACAACCAGTTTTTACTAATGATTACTAGGGCATGCTAACATTTTATTCAGTATTCTTGAGTGTTTATAGAGCAAAAAGTCAAGATATTTCAATTCACATTTAATATGAATATCAAAGAAAAATTTACTGTATATAAATTGTCAGAGTAGGATCATTGGAATTGACATCACACCCTTAGTGCTTTCTTAATTCAAAATAAAATTCAGAATTCAAAAAACAATGAAAGCTGGAAGATAAATATTTTCAAAGTCCCTGGAGTAATTCTTGGTTAAAAATTTTGCCTAAAAAAATGAATAATCATCTTTTTATTTTAAGAGTGAAGCCTTTCAATTATGATCAAAGTGTATTTTTCTTTTTTCGTTTACTCTATCATTTATTTTTAAACATAACTTTAAAATTAGCAATTTGTCATTTAATTATTCCAAATACTTGGATAGAATTTGAAAATATGTATAATATATGTAACTATAGTAGACTATATTTTCAATTGATGATAATCTATATCAAGTCTAGGACTTTCAGGGTTTTGCCTGTAACTCTAGATAGCATTATAAAGTGCAGAAAATAACATTATAGTTTGAAATTTGCCAAAATAAAACATTCTATCACAGAGAATAACTAGTTTTTAAATTTAATCATGAAACAGAGTGTACCCACTTCTCAAAACAACACACACACACACACACACACACACACACACACACACCCTACTTAAATGTTAAAAATTAGCCTCTTCTAATAATGAAGAGAGGTTTTAATGTGCCATAGGTCAGTAAACAATTGTACTAAATTTTAACATAAAATATTTTTTGTTTGTTTGTTTGTTTGTTTTTTGTCTTGTTTTTTGTTTTTTGTTTTTCGAGACAGGGTTTCTCTGTATAGCCCTGGCTGTCCTGGAACTCACTCTGTAGACCAGGCTGGCCTCGAACTCAGAAATCCACCTGCCTCTGCCTCCCATGTGATGGGAATAAAGGCATGCGCCACCACTGCCCGGCTTTAACATAAAATCTTAAAGAAAGATTTTGGCCCTGCTAAATTTAAAGTAAATCACAAGCAGGGATGCAATTGCCCATTATTCTAAATTATAATGAAATTCAAAGGTGGAATAGACCTTAACATCCACAATTTATCCTCTTTTTACAATATATATTTTAAGAATATTAAAAATATATGTTCAAAATGTATTTCCAGTTGAAATTAAAATATGTATGTGGTATCTTATTATTAAAGGCTATATAAATCATGTTTTCCTCTTATTATTCTTACCAATATTGAGGTAATTAATGAAGAAAAATTAGGAGTTCACAGACCACCATTATGGATGCACCGTTCCCTGATGAGAATATCCGAGAGACCATCCGTTTATTTAGCTGCCAGGAAGAACCTTATACCAAAAACACCTATTTTTGGCAAGGGAGAGTCAAAAGGAGTGGGCTCACAGAAGTCTTTGGCTTCAGAAAAAACAAACAAAGATGTAAAAATGAAAAAAGATGGATTTGAAGCAAAAGAGAAGACAGCGTTAAAGATAGACAAGGAAGAAAGTCCCAAACCAGCTATGGAGAAAATTTCAAAGGAGTCACAAAAGGACAAGGAAAGAGTATCTTCAGAATCTGAAGGCGAAAAGGCTGGTGTGAAGAAGGGATCCAAGAAAGGAAAAAATAATCTAAAGGGTAAAGATTCAGCCTCAGAATCTGGAGGAGAAAAGGCTGGATCGAAGAAGGAAGCCAAGATCACTAAAAAAGGCTCAAAGGATAAAGATTCAGCCTCTGAATCTGGAGGGGAAAAGGCTGGATCAAAGAAGGAAGCCAAGGTCACTAAAAAAGG
>LR750542.1:0-293664 GCA_902729485.2 Mus minutoides | reverse complement strand
CCAAGGTCACTAAAAAAGGCTCAAAGGGTAAGGACTCAGCCTCAGAATCTGGAAGTGAAAAGGCTGGATCGAAGAAGGAAGCCAAGGTCACTAAAAAAGGCTCAAAGGGTAAAGACTCAGTCTCTGAATCTGGAGGCGAAAAGGCTGGATCGAAGAAGGAAGCCAAGGTCACTAAAAAAGGCTCAAAGGGTAAGGACTCAGCCTCTGAATCTGGAGGTGAAAAGGCTGGATCGAAGAAGGAAGCCAAGGTCACTAAAAAAGGCTCAAAGGGTAAGGACTCAGCCTCTGAATCTGGAGGTGAAAAGACTGGTTCAAAGAAGCAAACCAAGGTCACTAAAAAAAGTTCAAAAGATAAAACTTCAGTCTCAGAATCTGGAAGTGAAAAGGCTGGTTCAAAGAAGGAAGCCAAGGCCACTAAAAAAGCATCCAAGGATAAAGTGGCAGCCACAGAATCTGGAGGTGAAAAGGCTGGTTCGAAGAAGGAAGCCAAGGCAGATAAAAAAGATGCAAGGAGCTCACAAGAAACACTTTTAAGTACATCAGCTGACAAAGATGGCAAAAAGAAAGAAGAAAAACCTGTTAAACGGAGTTCAAAAAGCAAAGAGAGCATAGATTCTGCAAGTGAAAAGGGAGATGAAAAGAAAAAGGACAAGAAGAAGGAAGGGAAAAAGGAGAAGAAAAAGAAAGATGGAGAAGGAAAGGAGGGTAGTAAGAAAGACAAGAAGGACAAGAAAGACAAGAAGGACAGTAAGGACAAGAAGGACAAGAAGGAGAAGAAGGACAAGAAGGACAGTAAGGACAAGAAGGACAGTAAGGACAAGAAGGACAGTAAGGACAAGAAGGACAAGAAGGAGAAGAAGGAGAAGAAGGAGAAGAAGGCGAAGTAGGTCTTGGTTCAAAAGCAAACTGAAGGTAAGAACTCCAAAGCATATACAGAGAACACATTCAGTAGTCTTAACATTCATGTATGAGATAAAGAAGTGTGCAAGATTGATCAAATCATTTATTAAAGAGAAGAAAAATTACAGTGTGAAATGAAAATATACTCATGGAATTTAAAAAAAAAAAAAGACTAAGGAAACTCCATAGGATTCATTGGACAATGTGGAAGGTTCCTATTTTAAATTTGTAGCTACGGAGGTTTAAAAGTAAAATCACTAGAGAGATTCAAAGAATATGCAAGTAAGAATTCATAAAATAATGATTGGAAAACAGACAACAAAACCCAAAATATGGCAGAGGACTTTGTTAAAAAAAAAAAAAAAAGTTTTACAAGAATGCTTGGTGCTGTCTCTAGATTTAATGATGTACAGCTGAGCTTGTACACTTAAGAAGCACGATAGCCAAGAAAAGAAAAACAATGCTTAGAAAATAGAGTTTGAACTGAAGAAATAACAAAAATTACTTCACAAGTAAAACACATAGAAGAGAAAGAAGAGAGAAAAGGAATGAGTATAGAAGAGATGAAAGCAAAGATGGAAGGAAAAATAAGAGAGGAGAGAGGAAGAAGAGAAAGGACACCTTGAGTTTGTTTACAGGACCATAAGTTTCAAGTGACCACAAAACTGACCCACCTGTAATCCCAGATGAACATTTTTGGTAAGTTAGCTTTGTCTTATTTTAACTCAAAGTGAATTATAATTAATTTAACCAATTGGTAAAGAGAACAGTGATGTCAAAGTTCTTATACTAAACTCTAACTTTTACTTTAGTGTTACTTGTTACCATCACACAAAGCAATTATTTAAATTGTCAATGAAAAGGTTAAGAGAAATGAAAATATTTGTTGTGGGAGAGATTATGACTTTTTAAAAGGTACAATTATTTACATTTTCTAATAGAAAAAGTGTATCATCTCTTCATTTAAAGAAAAAGAAGGTTCAAAACTCAATAACTAAAGACAAATTAAAATGAGTTCTGAAAGATTTGATAGTTTCTTAATACTTATATAATAATAAATTTAAACAGACTGTAACATATCATATCAGAATAAATTGTTGCAATGCATTATTTAGATATAAAGACAATTAACATCCTGACTTTGTAAATAAAATAACTATTGTTATGATCCCAATTTCCTCCTAATATTGAAGGGGAAAAGCAACGTAAAACAAGATCTTTCTGCATATTTGAGCTTTCTAATTACTACAGAATCACTCATTTGTGACTTATTACTTTCTCTGTCAATTACACATTTGTGCAATTTGCTCAGCAATTTCTCTCTCTCCATTATGTTTCCTAATGCAAACTCAAGATGTAGGATGAAACTACTCATTGACATCTTAGTATGTCCCAATGGGAAACAATTATTGTCGAACTTGCACAGGAAGCATGGCTCTCTATCACTTATGAAAAAAACAAGGATACATTGCTATCTCAACAGGTCATTGTTTAGCAGACAATAACACTGTTCAACTAGCACAATCTCAGTGAACTATGACAGTGGTAACAAATGAAGCAGATGCTTGTCTGTCTTTTCTCTTGTCTCAGAAGACATGGCATAGCTTTAATGGATCTATAAGTAGTTTCCTCCTAAGAGTACAAAAATACAGTTTTAGATTCAATTAAATATACAAAGTACAGGAAAATGACCTTTTTCTTTGTTAGTGTAAATCTGTAAAAAGGACAGGAAAATTCTCCATGTGGTCAAATTCAGCATCTGGGTGACTGTCCAGGAGGCCTTACTGTTTCACTAATATCATTTCTCTGTTATTATATCTAGTCTTGTGATGCTATAAGCCTATATTTTAAGCCAACTTTCTTCATTCATTTCCAAAGTCATAAAAGAAAATATTTAAGGCTGCCTATTTAATTTTCAAATCAAATTTACCACAATAAATGCCTAATTTTCATCAGGCATTTTCAAATCAAAATGACCACAATAGAACACTTGATATGATCACCAGAAACTATTGTTTCCCAAATCTCGATTCTGTAATCTAAGCCAGGGTCTCATCTAAAGCTGGTAAGTAACCCTTACTGTATTTTCTCCGTTCTAAATCCTACCCTGTTTCTGACTTTGCTAATTTCATATTTCTGAAGTTTACACACTCACAGTTATAGCAACTTTTATATTTCCCTAAAAGACTCCAAAGTCCTAGTTATAGGTAATGTCCTCTGGTTTGTCTAAAGATGGTGGTTCCCATTCCATCCACCAAGTAGACACCCACCGTACTTGTTCAGTGTCTTGTCACTGTGAGAAAAATATTTTATGAAAACAGTTGGAAAAACAAAGTGTTTATTTTGTCTCTTGGTTTAAAGGAAATGTCCATCATGGTTGGCAGAGGTGTGAAGTTGCCGTTTTTACCAAGTCTGTAGTGAGAAAGCAGAGAGGAAGAAGTTGTGCTGGGCTATCAAACATCAAGGTCAGTCCCAGTGGCTCACTGTTTTCACTGATATTTCAACACTTGAAGGTTACATAGTATTCAAAATAGTACTCAAGCATATAGCACTATGAGGGATATTTAACATTCAAACCACAATGCAACCGTATCTCTCCATTGCCTCAATACCTGTAATGTGTTGATGTTACATTTTGCCTACACCTTTGATATGACTTTTTTTTTTAGTTTGTGTTGTGTTGTGTTGTGTTGTGTTTTGTTTTGTTTTGTTTTGTTTTTGTTCTTCGAGCCAGGGTTTCTCTGTATAGCCCTGGCTGTCCTAGAACTCACTTTGTAGACCAGGCTGGCCTTGAACTCAGAAATCCTCCTGCCTCTGCCTCCTGAGTACTGGGATTAAAGGTGTGCGCCACCACATCCAGCTGATATGACTTTTAAGGCCTTTAATTTGATCTGCTTGGGACCAACTTCTATGTCTTCAAGTGGCACCATTGCTGCTTTTTTCTGTCATATCTCTAACACATTGCTTTTACTCTACATTTAACAATACCCTGTCTTAGATTATAGCTTACACACACATTTTCTTGGTGGCAGTTCACTGGACCTTTACATTGTCAATTCCATTCAAATTGTCCTTCTCAGATAAAGTTGTACATTTACATATTAATGAATCAATTTTGTGAACTTTAGGCTGTCTGGCAAGGCAAGTTGAGCAGAAAGAGTGTTACCTTTAGCCTTCCAAATAGTAGGGCATACAGTGGTTTCCTTATTTCCAGCATCTCACTTTAGAATGTTACTTTTGTGATAATTCACAGCTCTGCACAAACAAATCATTGCTAACATCAGTCTGTAATTTTCATTTGGATTGTCTGTATTATGTACATTCTTTGTATTTTGACAAGCTTGTAACGGCAGTTTCTTTGAGGTCAGAAATAGTTGTATAAACACTGGGTTCTAGCTAGTTCTCTTTCCTTACAGGGATGAATCCTTGTCCTTTAATCCTGTCCTCTGGAAGGGGTGTGTGTGTGTGTGTGTGTGTGTGTGTATCATCTTCGTAATTTTGACTTTTAAGAATGCCATACAGTTGGAAGCAGGCATATTAATAGTCTTTACAGATTGGTAAAGGTTTTCACTTAGTGACATATTTATTAAGTTTCTTTCATGTCTTTTCTTAATGAGTTGAATAGTAAGTTTCATTTTACACTGAAAATTAGTATGTCTGAACAAACAACATATTATCTAATAACCCTGAATATTTCTGTAATTTGGTATTTCCTAATACAGCAACCATATCCCTATGAGAACTTTTTTTCCCAGGTTTTATTTACTCAGGCAAATCCATATCTCTATATTCACACATGTATATACAAAAGCACTTACATTAGAAACTGCTGGACTTCCAATGTCTGTTCCATCTTGTGTTCATAGCATTCTGAATCACAATATTGCCTTTATGCACTGTTGTCATTTTGCACATCCAAATCAGTATGTAGTGCTATATGCTTGTTCTGGTTTATATTTTTCTCATTGGTATGCTATACTATGAAAGATGTAACACATGCTATGTTAACTATGTTAACTCAGCAATAATATTCTCTGGTGCTACGTCTACTCAGATCTCTCTCTGTCTCTTTGTGATCAGATTATTCATTTCCTTTTAGGGAGTTTGAAGGTTTTTTGTTTTAATGTATTTTGTATAGCAGTCTTCTTTTTACTCACCTTTTTGTAATCGTTTTCCAGTCTATGATTTATTTTTCTATCATTCGTAGCACTGACTTTTGCAAAGCAAAATAGCTTAACTTTAATGAACTTCACTTTATGAATTCTTTTTTTCCTTAAATAGGACCTTTGCTTTTGCATGTGAACAGTTATCAAATCAAAGTCAAGCATTTTCCCATTCTTATCTGTGGATTTTATAATTTTGTTAAAGAAAATAACTGATGCCTTTTAATTAATAATTAAGCATTAGGTACATGTCAAACAGCAAGAAGTTTTGTTATACTTATATATAGATGAGGAAGTGCATTAATCTATTTAAATATATGTTACCTCACATCATTATTAGTTTTGTATGATCAGACATATTTTTTTAAAACTCTCAGTAATTTTAAAGCAAAGAAAAATGCATCATTTTAAAGCGGCTCTATTCTAATTAATAGTTCTTGGTATGTGCAATTTTGTGTCATTTTACATTAAAGATGATTCTCCTGGTCTTTGGACACTCTGAGAGAGCTCCCTGTTCCAGTGCTTTTTTTTATCTTTTGTTTTGTTTTGTTTTGTTTGGTTTGGTTTGGTTTGGTTTGGTTTGGTTTGGTTTTTTTCAAGACAGGGTTTCTCTGTGTAGCCCTGGCTGTCCTGGAACTCAGTCTGTAGACCAGGCTGTCCTTGAACTCAGAATTCACCTGCTTCTGCCTCCCAAATGCTGGGATTAAAGGAATGAGCCACCTCACCTGGCCAGTGCATTTTATCTTAATCTTTGAGTGAGATTACAAATTATGTCATGTTTCCTAGGTGGGCAAATTCATTTGATGATGAAATGTTTCACCTTCAGTGGTGTTTTCCCCAGAATATACTTCTATGTCTGCTGAGTGTTGCTTTGTTCCTTTCTTTGTCCATAGGTCCTTTGAAAAACACTTTTGAGAATAATTATGCAGTAAACATGGACTGCAGATAGCACTTGAATAGGCTGACTTTGGTAGAGTTACACAGAAGTGGAATGGCTGGAACTTATGGAATCTCTATAGAGCTTTCACAGAGTTCTGCATAGTGACTGAATTAACTCACACCCCCTTGGAGAGTGCAGAGAGGGTGCCCCTTCTAACAACTCCACTGCTGTGCTTTCTATCATTTATCATATGTCATTAGTGTAACATGATAATCAGTGTGAGGAGATATCTCATGGCCCTTTGCATTTCTTGGATATTGGTGACATTAAATGATTTTTGTCTCATTCATTGATCAGGCATTTATTTTTAGATGTACAACTATCAGTAAGAATGGATCTACTTTAGAGAATATGTAGATCAAAAGAGAACAAAAATAATTTTTATAGTAGAACTTTTATATAGAATATATGAACCCCAACTCCAGTTATTTCCTATATTTTCTATGTAATTTTGCTCTGTATCTTTTTCTGTCTCTGTCTCTCTCTCGACTAGAAACAGAGGCATCAATGTGAAGGAGAGGGCAGGTGGCTGGGAATGGAAAAGGTGGAGGGAGAGAAAAACTAAAATAAAGTTACTTATCTTAGACATTGTGATACAGAGACAAGAGGTTAGCTAGCTCAAGGATTAAATGATACTTAAAAACAAAAACAAGAAACTTAAGACTGCCGATTTGCATCTTTTTTTTTTTTTCATGTCTATTAGGGTCATGGCTCATTATAAAATTGAATTATATGTTTTGATATTATTGAGTTGTTTGGTATTTTATATAGTTTGTTATGAAACTATAGTCTTCAGATGTATTTTTCTCAAGTCATTAGGTTATTTGTTTAGTCTCTTAAATGTCCTATGTGGCACATAATATTTTCAGTATGATACTATCCAGTTTGTCTGTGCTTTGTTGCTTATACTTTTAGGATTATGTGTAAAAGCCTTTGCCAAGATCATTGTTTAGAATTCTTCCTCTACTATTTTGTTGTTGATGTTGTGATTTTATGGTTTCAGGCCCTAAATTTATGTCTTTCATTGACTTTAAGTTGGTATTTGTAAGTGGGATGTGATGCTTATTTCTTTCTTGTGCATATGGATATCTAGTTTATCTAACAGTTTATTGAAAAGGGTGAACTTTTGTTTATTTTATTTCTATGGAGTCCACATAAATAATGGTTGGCTCTGAAATTATGTTGCAAATAACGTGTTCAATATTCTGACTAGTTCTGTGGTGGATCAAATAACCATTTCTCCCAAAGGTGTCTGGAACTGATTCTTTTTTTTTATTAGATATTTCCTTCATTACATTTCACATGCTATCCCCAAAGTACCCTATACCCCACGCACTGCTCCCCTACCCACTCACTCCCACTTCTTGGCTTTGGTGTTCCCCTGTACTGGGGCATATAAAGTTTGCAAGACCAAGGGAGCTGTCTTCCCAGTGATGGCCGACTAGGCCATCTTCTGCTACATATACAGTTAGAGACATGAGCTCTGGGGTTACTGATTAGTTCATATTGTTGTTCAACCTATAGGGTTTCAGACCCTTTTACTTCCTTGGGTAATTTCTCTAGATCCTCCATTGGGGGCCCTGTGTTCCATCCAATAGATGACTTATGTATTTGCCAGACACTGGCATAGCCTCACAGAAAACAGCTATATCAAGGTCTTGTCAGCAAAATCTTGCTGATGGACCCCCGAGTGGGGCAGCCTCTGGATTCTATAGTTCATTATAGAACTGATTCTTATCCCCAATTGGTGGGGTTGATTGGGAGGTTTAAGAGATTTATATTTTTTGAAGGAAGTGTATCACTGGGGAATGGGTTTTGAGAGCTTAAATACTTGAAGCAATCCAATCTGACTTTAATCTTATACATGATATATGTCCAACATCCAAAATGACTTTAATTTTATATCTGATATATGCCCAACTTTATTGTTTAGCAGAGCAATGTATAGTTCTCCAAGTTATCTTTGTAAAAATGAACCTGCTTTATCTTTTGTACTTTCATCAACTTTCTACAAAAGTTATTGACCATTATTACACAGGGCTTACTTCTGATTGCCTTATCTTGCCCTTGAGTTCATGTTCCTATTTTAATACAAATATCATGCCAATTTTATTATCATAGTTTTATATTCAAGTCAGAATTTGGATACTAGAGTACCCACAACTGTGACCCTTCTTCTAAAGGCTGCATTATTTTGCGTTTGCGATTTGTTTACTGTTTGCAACCTTATTTTAATTTGAAAGAAATTCTGCTGAAGCACATGTTGTCTTCATACCCATGATATTAATGGCTTACCCCAAGAGGTTGTATTACATGTAAGCACTGACATGTTTGATATTAATCATTATTTTTGGAGTTTCTTATGATATAATTTGACAATTACACTTTGGAGCTCATGCTCCAACACTTTTGAATTAGTATATCAGAACTAAAAAGATGAACTTGAGTTTAGTTCTTAGCACCCAGTTGAAGTTCCCAGCTCCCTGTAATTCTTGACCTATGAGATCTAATAGATCTCCTTTTAGACTCTGTGGGCACTTGCACTCGTGTGTACACATCTAGACACACATATACATAATCACAGCATTACAAAATGAATCTATTTTATCTCACTTCTCTGAGAAGGATCTAAATATTTAGAGAAACAGAGAATGCAAAGACAACAAAATAACAAAGGAATAGAAAGTTCAGTCAGAACATTAGAGATCAGTTTAGACCTACTTATCCGCATAAGTATATATACAAGAACTCAAATGCATTACTAACTTTGGCATTATTGTAACTTTTGTAGATATTTGTTAAAAATTCATCCCACATGAATACCCTGTGTAAAAGTTCTTAATTTGAAAAGTATTTTCATGTACATTATGTTTATTAGTCATTGTCTTATGCTTATATATTCAGTGGCTTTCAAATATTATGTTTGTATGGATTATAATAGATTTAAGAAATAGAATACTATTGAGATATTGTGTCTTTTGAATGTTTGAACTTAAAATGTTAGAAATAATTTATTTCCTAAATTAAAATGCTTATTTTTCATTAAGATTAGGTAAAATTAATGTGATTATGAAGCATTAGAAAATGGAGATAATGTCTAGAAATGCTAAACAACACTTAGAAAAATAAAATTGCATCTACAAGCTTAGCTTATGTTTTTAGAATTGAACAGAACCTTTGATAGCTGATCCATCATTTTTCTAAAGGGAAACACTTGGATCAGTAGATCTGGAAGGGAAGAGAGGTGTAGGAGAAGGAAAGGGAGGGAGGGGAAACTGCAGTCAGGATGTATGAAATATTTAAAAAAAATAGCTTAACATTTCTTTCATTATCTGAGTCTGATCGTAGATTCATAGCGATAACATTAAACATTTACCTATGATACTCTATCATTCAAAGAATGTGAAAAGGAAAGAAGATGGTGAAATCAAAGAGATATCTCCAGCTCTGGAAATGAGAAGCAGAAAACAACCCAAAAATCATAAAGAAAAAGAAAGAAAAAAACAGAACTTTATGAAGGTCATTTAAGAAGTACAACAGAACTCTGGCAATGAAGACATTGTATAGTTTTATTCAAAATCTATGGTATGTGCAAAATTAAACTTTTTTGAGTTCTGATAGTGATCTGAAACTTCGAAATTACCTTATTATAATTATATATTCCTGATTGTTGGTCACTGGTAGGCAAATCTCACTAAAATATCCTACCAGTCTTTGTAAACTCTGTATTGATTGTTGAGGTCGGTCAAATTATCTTTAGTAACTGTCAATTCAGTTGTATTGAATTGAAATGTGAATTATCATTAATGCTATGGAAATGAATTTAATATGATGGACTTCTTTGCATTAGTCTTGTTATGATTACCATTAATTTATAAGACTTTTGACAATGGGAAATAGTTACAGTTTTTTATTATAAATATCTGCCCAAATATACTAGTAAGACTAAAGTAGCAGATATATACTTGAATCTAAAATTTTAATGCTAGCTTTCAGAATATATACCCCATTTATGAAATAGGGCTGAGTTGTTTAAGTTTTAACATTTTGAATGGTTAATAGAATAATTATATTTCATAAAAGAAAATAAGTGTTGAACTACCTCTTTCACTCAAGCATTCTTTAAAATTTATTTGTGCATTTTACTGGGAAATATATTACACAAAGAAAAAACAGAAGTTACTTTATAATTATTTTATATTTTAATATTTCTACTACACATGTTTTATGGTATGTACCAAATATTTAATTTACAAAGGACTACAGTTAACAATAAACTATTTCTACACATCTACATTGTTAAACTAAATGTGTATTAAAGTTCTGTACCAATCACTTTGAAAAATTAAAAATATCACCATTAAAAGTAAGAAAATAGTCAAATTTAAATTGTTTATTTAAAATATATTAGATATTTAAGTAAAATTACATATTTAAGTATATAAATATATGATATTAACATTTATTTATTATTGTTTCCGTGGGAAATTGAGTAATAATAATTGAAATACAGACATCACTGAAAAGACACAGAAAATGTAACATAATAGTCAATTCGTGAATATGAGAATCACTGAAAATGTAAAGCAATGAAAACAGAGCAAATTATAAGTAGTCAGTTCCCCCTAAAAAGTCCTTTTACGGAAAAATATACGCTTTTATAGTACTTCAGATGAATGGTATTACATATTTCCTTATTTGGTGACTTTAAATGCCTGTGTATTGTCTTTCTCTTTTGTTATATAATATTTGAGCCCAGGAACATCCACTCAAATTTGATAATGGAATATATCTTATCTTCAAGAATAACATTAAAATCATTAAAATTATCATTGAACTAGGGAAGTCTAAACATTATCCAACTAAAAATGAATACATACAAATATTTTCCATTAATACTTTCATTTTCAAGAATATTTTATTTTAATTTTTAAGACATTGATGTGCCCTTCATTCACAAGTTGTAATTTTGGGGTATAGGGAAAGAAACTCTACCACCTTGGATTCTTTGGGCTAAATGAATGAATAGCTCAATAATAGTTATGAAAGTATAGAGATAAAAATCCTAAATCTGAGAAATAGAGTTTTGGCTTCATGATCATACTAGGAAATTTGGATTCTTCAATTTAATAATTCATTTGGTTACAAATCCAAAGATTTGAATTGAAATGACTCTAGGTCACCTGCAGTTAGTGGTGCTGTACAGCTTCCTTCCACCTCCTTCTAAAGGAATTGGTGCCATTTAAACATTCTCATCTGTCCTGTTGCTTTATTGTGTGTCTTACTGATAGAATCAGATTTTCAAGTCTTGGGTAGAGTTCTGGATGTGACAAATACACTGTAATGTATGATCCACTCCAGAATGTCATTCTCTACTTTTTTTTTCTTACATAGAAACAAGGTATAATAATGACAAGAAGAAGGGAGAGTGACAGCCTATACTCATAGCCCCAATAACTCACTGACAAGTTTCCTGAATTTCAAAAACTGGACTTCAGTGAGCATAGGATCAATTTTCAAAATTATGCTTAAAAGAATAATAATCTATTTCACTGTGTTAACATTTGTAGTGGTGGTTGGTAACCATTTCTGGTGCTTGGGCATCAGTTAGAATAATGTGAAAAAACTGTGCTGGTCACCAAGGTCTGGATCCCTCTGAGCACTCAGAGCAGGGATGGCAGGACCCAGCCAACTCCACTTGATATATATATAAGTCTTTAATGTCATTAACTTTTGACCCATATATACATGTCTCTTACCATTCTGTGTTTTTACACTTATGTTCTGTATTTTAACATGTAAATTAGCTTACCCTTATTGTGAAAAAATATTGTCAAAATCATTATTGGATTAATTTCTTATGCGATAAATATCAATAGTTAAAACCCATTTAAGCAAATACCCTTTGGGAAAAATGATTTTTAAGAGTGGAAAGAGGTACTGAGGTCAAAACTTCAAGAACTGATGTCTTAGATCTCTCTCTCTCTCTCTCTCTCTCAAGTTTTCTTGACAATTACAATGCTATGAATAACACTAACGAGAGTAAAGGTTTATAATAAAATTCTCACAATTTATAATTGAAATATTTTACACAGTTTTCAATGTCATATTCATTTTATAAAATTATTTAATAGTTACAGATTTGTCAAAACTAACATTCTCGTAAGAATAATTATTAAAGATGTCTCCTTGTAATTGCATGTATTACTGTTGTATCAATCTGCAATCCTCAAGGGACGTACAACAAAGAACATCTTTTTAAATGTGCATTTGTCATCAGTGTATCTTCTTCAGTGAGGTATCTGTTCTTGTCTTTCACCCAAAGTTAAAATTCACTTGCCTTGAAAGCTTTGATAAGTATGTCTTTTCTTCATTTACATTCTACAAATAAGCATAACATTTTACCAGGTCCTTCTTATTAATCTTTACAGCCAGAGCATTGCATTCATCTTTCTTCACCATCAATTCTTCAGCTCACTTCTTAACATTACTTATTTTTACATTCCCTCCACTGTATTCCTTCTAAGAATTCATAATCAGCCAACTGAGTGCCAAGGTTATTATTTCCCATTCCTGTAGATGAGAGTGATCTTCCAAAACAGGGGTTAAATTAGCTATGTGTATTGAGCCAGTGTTTATCTCAGTCATATCCAGATTACTATAGTAGTTACTGAACTTCACTATGGTCTTACAACTTTCAGACCAATTTCTCACATTTAAGCTCAAGTATTGTAAAGTTGTACTCATGGCATCCTTGGTGTGTAAGATCATAAGGCCTGTGAATGTCACTCCATCACAATGGTGTGCCCACATGGTCTGTGAATATCATGCCATCACAGTAGTGTATGCAGATGGATGTACATAAATTCATTGTTTCAAACCACAATCATTTTAGTTACTTACATTTAGCTATAAAATAATATGTAATTTTGTTCAATACCTGATCTTATTTGTGGAGTACCTCACTCCCTCCAGCATTTTATTCTTTTTGTTAATTGCTTATTGCTAGTATGCTTTGTAGGTAAGGAAAGGAAAATTCATGCTTTTGCATTATTTTTCAAAGGCAAACAATCTTATATATTTAATATGTAAATTTTTTGTATTTACATTACAGGTCTTAAAAATGTAATTTTGAATCCTATACTTTTCCAAGTACTGATAGTTGTTATTTCCACATAACAACTTCTTGAGAGAAACAAATACTATTAAGCAGAAATAAGCAAGGTGTTACCCAAATTCAAAGCTACCAGACGATTAGCTAAAAATAAAAATTCTAAGGACCCACAGATCTTTTGTAAAAACACAATAAAAAAAACAGTACAGGAGCCAATTCGAACTAAAGAGAACCCTATTTTTCTTTAACACAAACTCTTACAACTTTTTTTTTTGAGTCACAGCCAATAACTTGTGTATATAAGAAGAAACAAGCACATAGTGAGGCTGGAGAGAAACCATAATGAAATGCATTAAGAGGTATCTTCTTTGATCAGAAAGAAACTACTAAAAACTGATATGTTTTTGACATATTTACATTGCCTTCCATCACTGACATCCTCTAAAATTCTCATTTTCCCAACTTTGATTTTTTGGTTTTTTTTCTTTGTTTTGTTTTTCTTTGTTTTGTTTTAATCTATTGAGAGCATTTTGTTGTGTGTATTTGTGATAACTGTAGGGCCACAAACAACTTCTCGTTGACTTCTCCTTACAAACACAAGTTCTAGGAGCAGTAAAGTCATAGACAGTTAGCTAATAATTTCATATTTATCTTATGAAAACCATATTATAATTGGAAGTTAATGAAAATAAAGAAAATCAATTTTCCTATGCTCTTAATGTGAATGTAAAATTGCAATACTTGAATCAAGAAGATTAAAAACAGTCTAGTCTAAAGTATTGACTTTATATATTAGCCAAGCATATTTTGATTGTATAATTTTCTTTCTTTTTAAATAAAATATTTTCATTCACTTTGGTTATCTTCCCATAGTAAAGATTATGTAATTGAGGATATTGAAAAGAACTTCAGAACTTTAGGGCGTTACATCATGTAAGGTGTACAAACAAATCTCTTCAATAAAAACAAATATTTAAAATTATAATAAATATAATTTAAGGATAGTTATTGAAAGTCAATGTTGTAACATTCTTTACCTATAACATGGAACAATCTTTGCTGAGTCTCTTTCTAAGACGTATTAATATCCTTGCTTACCACATAGTGAACCTTCTTGATAAACACTAAGGATGTTTAAACAAACTTTCTGTAAACTGATCAATTCCTGCAACATTGGCATTCATTTAAAATAATTTTTCTAGTTTTCTTTTTTAGTGGTTGTTCCAAACAATTATTTATTATGATATTACCAGAAAATAAAGGGAACCAGAAGGAGAGAGAAGCAGAAAACACTGTTAGCACTGATTTCCATTGTGACATAGGAAGACACATAACTCTCATAATTCATCTCTAAAATTGCCTTATTAATTTATTCTTCTGTAAGCTTGGAACATGGCAGGAGAGAAAGTGTGATTTCATTGTAATTCTTTTTTTTTTTCTATTTTAGCCTATTTCTCAGTGGCTCTACAAGTAGGCACATCCACAATTTGCAGGTAAAATATGTTTAATGTTAATGTTCATTGTGGATCATTTTCCCTGAAACAAGACATACAATATCTGTATGAATTATTTAATACCTTAATAAACTTGAAATCTTTAAAATTCTACACTTTAATTTTTTTTCTACTAGTTTCAGTGTATCTGGTTTTATATGGGAGTCCTTGATCCACTTAGACTTGAGCTTTGTACAAGGGGACAAGAATGGATTGATTTGCATTCTTCTACATGATAACCACCAGTTGAACCAGCACCATTTGTTGAAAATGCTATCTTTTCTCCACTGTATGGTTTTACCTCCTTTGTCAAAGGTCAAGTGACCATAGGTGTGTGAGTTCTTTTCTGGGTCTTCAATTCTATTCCACTGACCTACCTTCCTGTCACTATACAATACAATACAGCTTTTATGACAATTGCTCTGTAGTACAGTTTGAGGTCAGGGATGGTGATTCCCCCAGAAGTAATTTTATTGTTGAGAATAGTTCTTGCTATCCTAGGTTTTTTGTTATTCTATGTGAATGTGCAAATGGAACACTCCTCCATAGCCAGTAGGAATGCAAGCAGGTAAAACCACTCTGGAAATCAGTTTGGTGGTTCCTTGGAAAATTGGACATAGTACTACCTGAGGATCCAGCAATATGACTTCTGGCCATATACCCAGAAGATGCCACAACATGTAATAAGGATATGTGCTCCAAAATAATCATACCAGCCTTATTTATAGTAGCCAGAAACTGGGAAGAACCCAGATGTCCTGTAACAGAAGAATGGATGCAGAAAATGTGATACATTTACACAATGGAGTATTTCTCACGTATTAAAAATGACGAATCCATGAAATCCATAGGCAAATTGATGGAACTAGAAAATATCATCCTGAGTGAGGAAACCCAGAAGTTTGGAATACCCTAGATACAATTCACAGACCATATGAAGCTCAAAAAGGAGAAAGAACCAAGCATGGATGTTTTGGTCCTTCTTAGAAGGGGGAACAAAATATCCATGGAAGGAGTTACAGAGACAAAGTGTGGAGCAGAGACTGAAGGAAAGGTTATTTGGAGACTGTCTCATCTGGGGATCTATCCCATATACAATCACCCAAGCCAGACACTATCGTGGATGCCAAGAAGTGCTTGCTGATATGAGTCTAACAAATATAGACGTTGATGCCCTCAGTCATCCATTGGACTGAACACAGGGTCCCCAATGAAGGAGCTACTGAAATTACTCAAGGAGCTGAAGGGGTTTGCAGCTCCATAGGAGGAGCAACAATATGAACCAACCAGAACCCCTAGATCTCCCAGGGACTAAACCTCCAAACAAAGAGTACATATAGAGGAATTCCAGCTGCATATGTAGCAGAGGATGGCCTTGTCTGTCATCAATGGGAGGAGAGGCCCTAGGTGCTGAAAAGGCTCTATGCTGCAGGATAGGGGAATGTTAGGGCTAGAAAGCAGGAGTGGATGGGTGGTTGAGCAGGGGGCAAAGAGGATAGGGGGTTTGCAGAAAGGGAAAGCCAAGAAAGGAGATAACATATGAAATGTAAATAAAGAAAATATCTAATAAAAATGTTTGTCACAAGTGGAAACAGGTGAATTGTATCCAATAATCATATTTTTGTTCCAAGAAACTTTGTAACACAAATATAAATTCAAAATGCTTTAAATTAATACAGGAAATCTTAGAACACTCTTTAAGAATGTGAGGGAGAAAAAGAAAATCATAGCTGAACACCACAAGATTCTGAAACCAGAAATTCAAATATCAGGACCTCAGGACAGATTCACTGAGAGTTATACGAACCTTCACTTTCATGCTCTCTGAACACATACTTCTTTCACTTACTTCTTTGAAGTTGATGAGTTTGATATAGTTCTCTTTCTTTTCTTTTCTTTTCTTTTCTTTCTCTCTCTCTCTCTCTTTCCCTCTCTCTTTCTTTCTTGATTTTTGTTTGTTTGTTTTGTTTTGTTTTGTTTTGTTTTGTTTTGTTTTTCCCCTGGCTGTCCTGGAACTCACTCTGTAGACCAGGCTGGTCTTGAACTCAGAAATCTGCCTGCCTCGGCCTCCCAAGAGCTGGGATTAAAGCCATGCACTACCACTACCTGGCTATAGTTCTGTTTCAAAGGAGTTGAGGCTTGGCACCATGGACAGAAGCCTTTGAGAGGCTATTGGTGAAGCCTAATTGCATCATAAGACAGCAGTATTTTGGACACATCAGTACCATGAGATGACCATCAAGAACAGAAGCACCAGTGGAGCCTGAACAGGCAACTGAAGCCTAGAAGACAAGGTGTGTGTTACAAAGGGCAGAGCTGAAGAAGTGATCCAAGCATGTAAAGGAGGCTTGAAAATCATGAGTGGATCCCAGAGATTGGACAGAGTTTGATTTTGTTTTTGATTGTGACTGTGCCCTAATATGTTTTCCCTCTTGAAGTAAGAAAATATTGTAGTGGAGCCCATAGTTAAGAGACTTTGAACTGTAAAAAAAAAAAAAAAAAAAAAAATTTCAAAGGACAGTGCATAATTAAACAGGATTGTAATTTTAGTATGTAAGAACTTATAAAGATTGTGGGATTTAGATCTTGGGGATGAATAATAAAGCAGTGGTTGAGGTTTAATAATGATGTGTTTGTATGTCAAGTTGAAAAGGGGTTTTACTGGCTGGTTTTGTATGTCAACTTGACACAAGTTGGAGTTATCATAGAGAAAGGAGTCTACTTTGAGAAAATGCCTCCATGAGATTCAGCTCTAAGGTATTTTCTCAATAAATGATCAAGGGGGAAGGCCCAGCCCATTGTGGGTGGTGCCGTCCCTGGGCTGGTGGTCTTGGATTGTATAAGGAAGCAAGCTGAGCAAGCTTTAGACTTTCAAGTAGCACCAACACTACCATCTTGTTCGTACCCACAACTACTTGGTTGTGTTATCTGTAAATTTTGTTTTGCGCTGTGAGGACACCATGTAATTCATTCCTCATTCGTCTGTTTGTGTAATTGGTTCTCATTTTATCTGATTTACCATTGTTTTGGTAGAGATTCACCTAATATAAGGGTGCATAAAATAATTATATAGCAAACACATTTCACTCCTAGGGCAGAGGGTTCATGGCTAAGTAACTTATCAATGAGCTTTGTTGCTTCCATTTGGGGAATTTAAGCTGTTTCACAAAAGAGGCAACAGTCATTATGTAAGGGTACTTCAAACTCGATGATGGTCCAAGAATAGCAAAAATACAGAGTCCAAGAGA
The DNA here is from genome assembly GCA_902729485.2 of Mus minutoides. NCBI lineage: Eukaryota > Metazoa > Chordata > Mammalia > Rodentia > Muridae > Mus > Mus minutoides. Next base: position 275,806 of record LR750542.1, on the reverse strand, counting down.
AGCTGACCAAGTTTGAAAATGGGTCACAGAGAGATGGCTAAGAAGCTCAAGACCACAGGATATAGATATACATAAGATATAGAAAAGAATTTTAAGGCATTACTCTGGGCTTATATAGTTAAGTTTTATAAAGTTCATGAGCAACACGAGAAAGTTTGCCTCCAGAAAGCTACCTAAGGTTAATAAATGTCCCAAATTTACTTTCCAGTCGTCCATCTATTTGTAGTATAGTAATTTTGTGCAGTGTTAATTTTTTATATAGCAAGTTGAGGAATATTACTCAATTTTTTGCAACATATACAAAGTATTAACTCTTGGACCTTGAAGAATATCCATTAAAACATGAATAGAATAATTACTGTTATAGAAGGAAATTGATCTAATCACTGATCCTGTCCAGATACCTTATTTATTTTATGTAATACATTTGTAGGTCTATTTTAATAGTTGTTGTATGATAACTCATTACTAAAAGTACAAAATCCAGAAATTGTAGTATTTTGAACATCAGAGATTATGGTCTCCAACAAGAGACCTACTAAATACTAAGGAAGGATAAATTCAATTTACAGCTTCCATAGGCAAAATATTTATAAACATTATACATTTTGTATAGGGAAACAATGAAATATTGTCTGAAGTTGCTGTTTAAAGAGTTGATACTTTTTTAAGATTTATGTATTTATTTTATGTATGTGTGTGAGTACATTTTCACTCTTCAGACTCACCAGAAGAGGGCATCAGATCCCACTACAGATGGCTATAAGTACCATGTAGTTTCTGGGAACTGAACTTAGGACCTTTGGAAGTTCTTCGCTGCTCTTAACTGCTGAGCCATCTCTGACAAGGGCCTGGTACAGCTGTTATCTGAGAGGTTCTACTAGCACCAGACCAATACATATATCCAGCCATCAGACTGAGCCCAGGGACCCAAATGGAGGAGCAAAGGGAAGGACAAAAAGAGATGAAGGGGATTGCAATCCCATATAAAGAACAATATGAACTAACTAGACCACCCATAGCTCTTATGGTCTAAAGCATCAACCAAAGAGTATACATGGAGGGAGCCACAACTCCAGATACATATGTAGCAGAGGATGGCCTTATCTGACATTAATGTGAAGGGAGGAAGACTTGATGACATAATGTAGGGGGGAATGCTAGAGGGGTGAGGTAGGAGTGGGTGAATGGATGGAGGAAAACCCTCATAGAACAAAAGGGGAGGGGGGAGGGGGAGATAGGATGTGAGTGTTGGTGGAGAGACAACCAGGAAGGGGGATATCATTTGAAATGTAAATGAGCTGATACTTGTTTCTCTGGATAAATACATCATGATACTGCAGCATGTGGGCATGTGTGTATGTGTGTATAGTTTCAAAGCTAGTAATTGTTATATTCTCATCATAAGTGTTCTCAGCTTCTCTTTTAAAAGAAGAATGCAAATAGAAATTATGCATTTAGTCTGGAGCCTAGCTCACCATAAAATAAAATTCTCTGTGTATAAGTCTAACATGCAGTGCTAAATGAACTGAAGTTTGATGTAGGCTGTAGCAACGAACCAAATTTTCTTTGGGCTAAAAATATAACTGAATTTCAGGTGATTAATCTCTTCATGAATTAATGTTATAGATTTCAAACTGCTAATTTTGATGTGTATTTGGTTACTGAGTATAAAAAGAAATAATTCTGATCATTATCACATTGAAATTTTACGGTGAATCAAAGAAAACAGTTTTAGTTTATAAAGAAAGGATTGGGGTAGCAACTAAGGAAATCATGCAGTTTACTCTTAAGCTAAATGAAGCTAAATTAGCAACATAGGAACACTATAAAGTGTTAATGTTTATTAGATAGGGAGATAAAATCATAACTATTTATTATAAGATCCAGGCTCACAAAAAAACATTTGTAAGTTAAGTGATGTTTGTAGGATCACAGAATTATTGATCTATGTTTAACCTTTAGCATCTTGAACATATTTCTCCTTGAGTGTTCCTTGGGCTTTAAGTAAACACGCTTGATGTTACAGGATGCTTCAGCTTTCTGAATAGCTCATGTTGGGTTTAAATACTTTTCACTGTTAGAAACCATTTTCCTTATATCTCATTATTAACTGCCTGATTCTCCTAAATTTCTAATTCAGTGTTTTTTAACATGAATTGTGTCAATATATATTTATTTCAAATCAATGTGAAGCCAGGAGGAGGGAATAGAGAGACTACCCCTAGCTGCTGGTCCAAGCTCTGATCAAGGTATTACAGGTTGTACAGATGAATCTATTGACAGATCTTTGTCAAGATTATTTGCTTACTAATAGTTATTAATGTAATCTATTTTAAATTTGAGATCATTTAATTACCAAGAATGTACATATTTATACTCATTATTTTCTGATACAGTAGAACATCCTACATCTGGAATTATCTTTGACATTTTATGTTTCTCTTGTGTGATTATATTCCAGGTATACTATGAAGAACTGCTCAAAATTCCCATTATGGAAGAGTGCAACATTTAATTCTCTTGATTATCTTCATGTCTGTGAAATTGTCAGGCAGCTCTAATTTTGAAATGAATGCATTTTTAACATCAGATGAGAACATCCATTAAAACATCTCTCCATTGATAAGTCTCCTATGTCTCTATATGTTATGATTACAATTTAATTTAAAGCCATACATATGGTTGTAGTGCTCATGACATTTGATTTTCCTCCCGGTATATATCTCTGGAATTTTCTTCATTGTTTTCTCCTCAATATCAGGATGAGAGAGAGAGAGAGAGAGAGAGAGAGAGAGAGATCTGATCTTCTTATCATTAAACCTCCTTTTCATATACAGTGGGTTCACTATTGTATAGCTAGGCCAGGAGAGGTACATACTATACTCATAATGTCTTCCAGATTTACAGATGAGTGTATATCATTATTTCCTAGGAAAAAAATTCAGATTTTTTTTCAGTTATTTACTGTTGTTTTGGAAGGTAAGTTTGATTTATATCTGGATTTATACTTAAGATAGTTTGTGTAGGAACCGCTTTGGCTTGGGTTTTTTCTCTACCCAGATTCTATGAAGATCACACACATTTATTTCTTTAGAAAGTTATATATTGGGTTTATTAGCTCATTTTTTAATTCACAGTTTACTTGAATGATATTTTACTTTTGCAAATATTTATGTGTTCCAGCAATTAAACTCTTCCTTAAAAGAAAACTAAATATATAATAGTCAATAAAATGATACAATTTACTCTTTGAGTAATCACTTTTGAGTTCTGAACAGACTATATCAAATAATTTAAGCTCTTATAATCTAGTCTAACTTGCATTTTGCGTTTTGCCAAAATATTGCATATTTCTCTTTTAGTCAATAAAATATTTCAACATTCTCATTTTAAAATAGCTTTAGTGAATTTTGATTGGAATATGGAAAATTTATTAATTAATGAACGGATATTGATGAGTTGAGCAGTTACTTGAAATTACTGTAAGGAAGGAAATATCTACAGACATCATATTCAAATTTTTGCCTCTTTATTTTATTTTATGCTAATTACATTTTGCAAGAAGTCTTGTCTCATGACAAAGATTTTCATTGCCAATTGGTTTCTGAAAAAGATTTGTAGACAAAATGCCTTGATATAACTTTTGCCTGGCACATGCTTTCAGTGCCAAATGCTTGCATTCATTCTCTGCATACATGGATGCTAAGAAGCTACTCTTGTGTGTATTCTTCCATGGTTTTTATATTTTTGGGCCTACAATTTTAATACTTTAAGTTGATTTTTGAGTGTGGTATAATATAAAAGTCTACTTTTTCTTTTTCTTTACAAAAATACTTCTTAAAAAATTTCCTTGCATATCTTATCAACTATTTACTTGAACTTCAATACCATTTAATTTCAATAAAATTTTCAATCATTTTATATACTTTGCTGCTTCTATTTCTATAGATAACTTCACAGGAAGTGGCCAAGCCCACTTTTGAATCTGTATCCCTGTGCTCAAATGAGCACAATGTTTTAATTGCTGCTTTCTGATGACTTATTTCTTGTGTTTTTCTAGTTTGGTTATGTGGTAAACTTCCTTAGACAGGAGTATTCTTCAAATCAGCACTCTGTTCAGCTATATTTTTGATAGATAATGTTTAAATTTAATTTTATAGTGGAATATCTTTTTTCTCCATTTATTGTGATCAAAGGTTTTGCTGGATATAGTAGTCTGGGTTGGCATCTGTAGTCTCTTGGAGTGGTAGAACATCTCTCAATGTGGTCCTTCAGGGGTTGAGAGTCTCTATTCAAAAGTCAAGTGTTTTTGTAATAGGTCTCCCTTTATATGTTATTTGCTCCTTTTCCCTTGGAGCTTTTAATATTCTGAACATCTGTAGGGTTAGTGTTCTGATCATTATGTGCCAAGATGAATTTCTTTTCTTGGTCAATCTATTTGGTATTCTGCTAAAATGGCAACCAAGTTCACAAAAGAAATACTTTAACTTCAAATCACATATTGGTCCTCACACAGTGATGATAGGAATCTTCATACCAAATTTCAACAATATACTGATCATCCACATAAAAAAGTTAAGAAATTTTAGAAGGAACCAAATGGACCTAAAGATAATTACAGAACATTTTACCCAAACATAAAAGAATATAACATCTTGTTATTATCTCATTGACATTTTTTTCCAAAACTGCTCATGTAAACACATGCAAAGCAATTCCCCAAAACCACAGGATAGTTGGAATACATTGCATCCTTCTTACCATCACACATTAAATCTGAATTTCAAGGATAACAGGATCAGCAAAAAATATTACAAACTCCAGGAAACTGAATAATTTACTATTTAATAAAAACTGTGTCAAAAAGAAATTAAGAGAGCCGGGCATGGTGGCGCATGCCTTTAATCCCAGAACTCAGGAGGTAGAGGCAGGTGGATTTCTGAGTTCAAGGCCAGCCTGGTCTACAAAGTGAGTTTCAGGACAGCCAAGGCTATACAGAGAAACCCTGTCTCGAAAACAAACCAAACCAAAACCAAAAACAAACCAAAACAACAACAACAACAACAAAAGGAAAAGAAATTAATACATTAAAGACATACTAGAATTGAAAAAAAAAGAATATACAAAATGCCCAAATTTACATAATACAATGAAGGCATTTCCTAAGAGGCAAGTTTTTGCATTAAGTGACTAGATTTATAATAATAATAAAAAATGGAGATATCTTCACACTCCTGAAAGATTAAATACATAAATAAATAAATAAATAAATAATAAATATATAAATAAATAAATAAGTGAAAAATCAAGCTTAAATATGGTGGTACATGTGGGAAGTAATCAGTTCTGAAATCAACAAAATAATAGAACAAAAACACAAAATAGAATAAAGAATGAGAGTATTCAAGTTTAGGTTGCAGTTTTATTGAGTATAAAAACAGGAAATGTGACAACCATTCCTCATTTAGGGACCTTTTATTTTGTATTGTTTTCCAGTGTGTGTGTGTGTGTGTGTGTGTGTGTGTCTGTGTGTCTGTGTGTCTGTGTGTGTGTGTGTGTGTCTGTGTGTGTGTGTGTGCGCGCGCGTGCATACACACACGCATAGTTGTATGTGTGGACTGACATATGTTTGAGTATGAATACATATATGCATATGTTTATTTGACATTCTGAAGCTATTGCCAAGAATCTTCAATGATCCTCTTTACATTCTTCAATGAACCAAGACTTGTCCAGAGGTCTTTGAGATGACTAATCTCTCTAGCTAACATGCTCTTGGCATCACATCACTTCTTCATAGGCTGGGATTACAGATTTAGACCTACCCTCAAATTATGAGGGTTTGGTATATATAAACTCTTGTTTTCACACTTGAACCCTCTCTACACACTGAAACCTATCCCAGCCACGCTAATGTACTTATATTTTGCAGAAGTTGTGGACACTTTTATCCAAACATTTGGGAGGTAGGGGCAGGGGGAATTGTGAGTTTAAAACTGGCCTAGTCTTCAGAGTGACACCTAAGCTACACAAAGAAATCCTGTGTCAAAAAATAAAGGAAGATCTTCTGCCTGAACCCTCCAGAGGCTGGAGGCCACCAAGGGCCCTAGAGTACTCTCTCTCCATGTTACAAGACCTCAGGATCGCCTCAGGATCATGGGTGAGTGGAACACAACATCAGCTCCAAAGAATTGCGCCAAAGGTCTTGTGCCAGCAGGAACAGGGACAAAGGAACCCCGCCCAATCAGAGGCTGGAATCCATTAAGTCAGGACCAGCCCCACCATCTTCTAAATAAACACAACTGGGGGCATAGAGGGCCCCAGAGGTCTCTTCATCATGCAGGACCCCTAGCACACCCAGGACCTGTTGATCACCAGAGAGCACTTGGGCAACAGAGATTATTGTACAGGGTCCCATTGGGCCCTCATCCTCAGCAAGGAGGCAGAGCTGAGGCCCAGACCGCTGGGCACCTTGCTTGCCAGAGAACAGTTAGCCTACAGGGAGGGCTCTGACACCAGGACTCAGGAAGTGGATCAGAGCTTCAGACTTCTGGACACCTGCCCTGCAAAAGGAGAGCTTGCCTGCAGAGAGTGTTCTGACCACTGGGACTCAGATGTGAGTTGAACTCCAAGGAGTGCTGACAGAGGCTAACAGAATCACAGGAGGATCAAGCTCCAGCTAGAGACAGCTTGAACATTAATACCAGAGATTATCAAAGAGTGAAAGGCAAACATAAGAATCTTACTAATAGAAACCAAGAACACTGGGCATCATCAGAATCCAGTATGCCCACCACAGCAAGTCCTGGATAACCTAACATACCCGAAAAGCAAGACTCGGATTTAAAATCATATTTTATGATGGTTGTAGAAGATTTTAAGAAGGGCATTAATAATTCTCTTAAAGAAATACAGGAGAACACTGCTAAACAGGTAGAAGCCATTAAAGAAAAAACACAAAAATACCTCAAGGAATTACAGAAGAACACTGTTAAACAGGTAGAAGTCCTTAAAGAACTACAGGCAAACACTGCTAAACATGTAGAGGTCCTTGAAGAAGAAACACAAAAATTCCTTAAAGAATTATAGGAAAACTCAACCAAATAGGTGATAGAATTGAACACAACTATCCAAGATCTAAAAATGGAAGTAGAAAAATAAATAAATCACAAAAAAAGACAACTCTGGAGATAGAAAGTCTAGGAAATAAATCAGGAACAGAACACAAGAAATGGAAGAGAGAATCTCAGGTACACAAGATTCCATAGGGGACATGGACACAACAATCAAAGAAAACACAAAATGCAAAAAGATCCTAACTCAAAATATCCAGAAAATCCAGGACAAAATGAGAAGACCAAACCTATAGATAGGAGTAGATGAGACCAAACCTACCTAGGAGTAGATGAGAACGATGATTTTCAACTTAAAGGGCCAGCAAATATCTTCAACATTATTATAGAAGAAAACTTCCCATACCTAAAGAAAGAGATGCCCATGAACATACAAGAAGCCTACAGAACTCCAAATAGACTGGACCAGAAAAGAAATTCTTCCTGACACATAATAATCAGAACAACAAATGCACTAAATAAAGACAGAATATTAAAAACAGTAAGGGAAAAAGGTCAAGTAACATATAAAGGCAGGCCTATTAGAATTACTCCAGACTTCTCACCAGAGACTATGAAAACCAGAAAATCCTGGACAGATATTATACAGACACTAAAAGAATACAAATGCCAGCCCAGGCTACTATAGGCAGCAAAACTCTCAATTACCATAGATGGAGAAACCAAAATATTCCATGACAAAACAAAATTTACACAATATCTTTCCACAAACCCAGCCCTTCAAAGGATAACTGTAAAACTCCCGCACAAGGAGAGACACTACATCCTAGAAAAAGCAAGAAAGAAATCCTACATCCTAGAAAAAGCAAGAAAGTAATCCTTTAATAAACCTAAAAGAAGACAGCCACAAGAACAGAATCCCAATTTTAACAATAAAAATAACAGGAAGCAACAATTACTTTTCTTTAATTTCTCTTAACATCAATGGACTCAATTCCTGAAATAAAAGACGTAGACTAATAAACTGTCTACACAAACAGGACCCAAGATTTTGCTGCATGCAGGAAACCCACCTCAGTGAAAAAGACAGATACTACCCTAGAGTAAAAGGCTGGAAAACAATTTTCTAAGCAAATGGTCCGAGGAAACAAGCTGGAGTAACCATTCTAATATCAAAAAATAATTGACTTCTAACCCAAAGTTATCAAAAAAGACAAGGAGGGGCATTTCATACGCATTAAAGGTAAAATCCACCAAAATGAACTCTCAATTCTAAATATCTATGCACCAAATATAAGGGCAGCCACACACATTAAAGAAACTTTAGTAAAGTTCAAAGCACACATTGCACCTCACACAATAATAGTGGGAGACTTCAACTCCCCACTCTCACCAATGGACAGATCCTGGAAACAGAAACTAACCAGAGACACATAGATACTAACAGAAGTTATGAAACAAATGGATTTACCAGATATCTACAGGACATATTATCCTAAAACAAAAGGATATTCCTTCTTCTCAGCACCTCACGGTACCTCCTCCAAAATTGACCATATAATCAGTCACAAAGCAGGCCTCAACAGATACAAAATATTGAAATTATCAATAGGGACTAAGCCTGATTTTCAATAACAGCATAAATGATAGAAAGCCAACATTCACATGGAAAATGAAGACACTGTACTCAATGATAACTTGGCCAAAGAAGAAATAACGAAATTAAAGCCTTTTTAGATTTAATGAAAATGAATCCACAACATACTCAAAGTTATGGGACACAAAGAAAGTAGTCCTAAGAGGAAAACTCATAGCCCTGAGTGCCTCCAAAAAGAAACTAGAGAGAGCATACTCTAACAGCTTAACAGCAAACCTAGAAGCTCTAGAACAAGAGGAAGGAAATTCACCCAAGAGGAGTAGACAGCAGGAAATAATCAAATATAGGAATGAAATCAACCAAGTGGAAACAAAAAGAACTATTCCAGTAATCAACCAAACCAGGAGCTGGTTCTTTGAAAAAAATCAACAAGATAGATAAATGCTTAGCCAGACTAACTAGAGAGCCTAGGAACAGTATTCTAATTAACAAAATCACAAATGATAAAGGAGACATAACAACAGATCCTGAGGAAATCTAAAATAGCATCAGATCTTACTACAAAAGGCTATACTCAAGAAAAGAAATTCTTGCCATCCTATAATAGTCAAAATACCCAGTGGACAAAACAAAGAATATAAAAAGCAGTAAAGGATATGGTCAAGTAACATATAAAGGCAAACCTATCAGAGTCACATCAAATTTCTCACCTGAGACTATGAAAGCTAGATGATCCTGAGTAGATGTCACACAGAGCTTGAGAGAGCACAATTGCCAGCCCAGGCTACTAAACCCCCCAAAATTCTCAATTATCACAAATGGAGAAACCAATATATTCCATGACAAAAACAAATTTACACAATATCTTTCTACAATTCTAGACCTATAAAGTATAATAGATGGAAAACTCCAACACAAAGAGGGAAACTAAACCCTAGAAAAAGCTAGAAAAAATTCTTCTTTCAATAATCTCAAAAGAAGATAGCCACACAGACATAATTCCACCCCTAAAAACAAAAATAACAGGAAGTAACAACCACTATTCAAAAATACCTATTAACATGGATGGACTCAATTCCCCAATATAAACACATGGTCTAACAGACCAGATACACAAACAGGACCCAATATTTTGCTGCATACAGGAAATGTACCTCAGTGAAAAAGACAGATATTACCTCAGAGTAAAGGTTTGGAAAAAAAATTTCCAAGCAAATGGTCCCAAGAAACAATCTGGAGTAGACACTCTAATTTCAAATAAAATCAAATTTTAAATTAACAAAATCAGAAATGAAAAGGGAGATATAACAACAGAAATAAAGGGAATTCACAAAATCATCAGATCGTACTACAAAAGCCTATATTCAACAAAACTGGAAAATTTGGATGAAATGAACAACCTTCTAAACAGATACTAGGTACCAAAGTTAACTCAGGAGCAGATAAACCATCTAAACAGTCCCATAACCCCTAAAGAAATCGAATCAGTCATTAAAAGTCTTCTAACCAAAGGGGGGGNAAGGGAATTCACAAAATCATCAGATCGTACTACAAAAGCCTATATTCAACAAAACTGGAAAATTTGGATGAAATGAACAACCTTCTAAACAGATACTAGGTACCAAAGTTAACTCAGGAGCAGATAAACCATCTAAACAGTCCCATAACCCCTAAAGAAATCGAATCAGTCATTAAAAGTCTTCTAACCAAAGGGGGGGGGAAGCCCAAGACCAAATGGGTTTAGTGTAGATTTCTATCAGTCCTCCAAAGAAAATCTAATTCCAATATTCTTCCAACTATTCCACAAAATAGAAACATAAGGAACACTATCCAATTCATTCTAAGAAGCCATGGTTATTCTGATAACAAAACCACACAAAGACCCAACAAAGAAAGAGTACTTCAGATCAATTTCCCTTATGAATATCAAAGTAAAAATACTCAATAAAATTATGGCCAACACATTCCAAGAATAAATCAAAACAATCATCCATCATAATCAAGTAGTCTTTACCCCAGAGATTCAGGGATGATTAAATATTTTTAAATCCATCAAAGTAATCCATTATATAAACAAACTCAAAGAAAATTAGATGCTGAAAAAGCATTTAAGAAAATTTAATATCCCTTCTGAAAAGATCAGGAATTCAAGGACCATACCTAAACAGAACAAAAGCTATATAAAGTAAACTAGTAGTCAACATCAAAATAAATGGAGAGAAACTTGAAGCAATCCCACTAAAATCAGGAACAAGTCATGGCTGCCCATTCTCTCCTTATCTTTTCAAAAAGTATTTGAAGTTCTAGCTATAGCAATTAAACAAGAAAGGGAGATCAAATAGATACAAATTGGAAAGGAAAAGTCAAAATATCACTATTTGCAGATGATATTGTAGTGTACTTAAGTGACCCCAAATATTCCACCAGAGCATTCCTAAACCTGATAAACAACTTCAGCAATGTGGGTGGATATAAAATTATCTCAAACAAATCAGTAGTCTCCCTTTCCTCAAGGATAAATGGGCCGAGAAACAAATTAGGGAAAAGACACCCTTCACAGTAGTCATAAATAATATAAAATGTCTTGGTGTTACTCTAACCAAGCAAGATCTGTATGACCATAACTTCAAGTTTCTGAAGAAAAATCAAAGAAGACATCAGAAGATGAAAAAAGATCTGCTATTTACATGGATTGGCATGATTAATATAGTAAAAATGGCCATCTTGCAGAAAACAATCTACAATTTTAATGGAATCCCATCAAAATTCTAACTCAATTATCCATAGAGTTAGCAAAAGCAATTCTCAAATTCATTTTGAATAACAAAAAACCCAGAATTCTCAACAATAAAAGAACTTCTGGGGGGATCAGGATTTCTGACCTCAATCTGTACTACAGAACAATAGTGATCAAAAAATTTCATGGTATTGATATGTGACTGGCAAGTAGATCAATGGAATAGAATTGAATACCCAGAAATGAACCCACATACCTGTAGTCTCTTGATCTTCGATGAAGGAGCTAAAACCATCCAGTGAGAAAAAGGATAGTATTTTCAATAAATGGTACTGGTTCAACTAATGGTCAACATGTAGAAGAATGCAAACTTATCCATTCTTATCTCCTTGTACAAAGTGCAAGTCCAAGTGTATCAAGGATCTCCACATAAAACCAGATAAACTGAATATAACAGAAGAGAAACTTGGGGAAAGCCTTGAACACATAGGCACAGAGGAAAATTTCCTGAACAGAACACCAATTAGTTATGCTCTAAAATCAAGAAGTAACAAATGGGACCTCATAAAATTGCAAAGCCTCTGTAAGGTAAAGGACACTGTCAGTTGGACAAATGGCAACTAACAGATTGGGAACAGATCTTAACCAATCCTACTTCCTATAGAGGGCTAATATTCAATATATACAAAGAACTAAACAAGTAGATTTCATAGAAACAAATAACCGATGGGAAACAGAGCTAAAAAGAGAATTCTCAACTGAGGAAACTTGAATAACTGAGAAACATTAAAAGAAATGTTGAACATCTGTAGTCATCTGGGAAATGCAAATCAAAATAACCCCGAGATTCCATCTCACTCCAGTCAGAATGGCTAAGATAAAAAACTGAGGTGACAGCAGATGCTGATGAGGATGTAAATAAAAAACTGGGCTTTGGTTTGATGTGAGCTAGCAGAGAATAATAGCAGTTTTTCTTTTGAATTATTTTCCTAGCAAGATCTGAGTTGTCTGGAGATCTTTAGAGAGGAAATTCAGCTCTTCAAGCCTTTTTTTTTTTTTTTCTTTTTTTCTAGATTTCTGATTTTGGTCACAAAATCCATAGAGAATGAAAACACCTCTTTTAGAATTTTTTTCTGGCTTTATGATATTGATTGGAAACCCCAAGAATTTTAGACATTTTTTTCACAGGATTTCTGACTTGGTCAGAAAAATCTAAGAATTATTTTTTTTTCCTTAGCAGAGAGAGCTGTCTCAACCCGAGACAACTGTCTTGAGCAGAAATATAGCTGTCTCAACTAGAGATTATTAAAATAGAAATTTCCTACCACCCCCCAAAAAAGCCCTGTCTAGAGCAGAGCAGAATGCAGAGAGCGAGCATGAGTGAGGAGGAGAGGGATGAATATGGACCCTCAGCGTTTTCCAGTCCCACAACTTCCAGCTACCCTCCTGGCTAGATTCAAGACTAAGCCAGGGATATTCCTGAGTAAAAAAATTCTCAGAACGTACTTACTGATAATTACCTGATACTCTAAAATGCCCAAGTAGAATTTAAATGTGTGTCATGCTTGCTAGCCAATAGATTTAAAGGTCAATATGCTTAGCTAATAAGTTTGAACTGCATCCTTGCTGATAAAACCTGTGCCCATAAAAAAGTAAAAAACTCCTTTTAATAGCCATTCTGGTTTGCCTTCTTTAAAAAAAAAATTAGATATTTTCTTTATTTACATTGCAAATGTTATGCCTTTCTTGGTTTCCCTCAGAAAACCCCATTCCATCCTCTCTCCCCCTGCCTACCAACCACCCCCCCCCACTCCTGCTTCTCTGTCATGACATTTCTCTACACTGGGTATACAGCCTTCACAGGACCAAGGGCCTCTCCTGTATTTGATGTCCCACAAGGCCATCCTCTGCTACATATGCAGCTAGAGCCATGGGAGCTCTAGTGTTATGGGTTGGTTCATATTATTGTTCCTCCTATGGGTCTGAAAAAGCCTTCAGCTCCTTGGGTCCTTTCTCTGGCTCCTCTATTGGGGACCCTCTGATCCATCCAATGGTTGGCTGAATGCATCCACTTCTGTATTTGTCAGGTACTGGTAGAACCTCTCAGGAGACAGCTAAATCCTTTTTTTATCTTAGCCATTCTGATTCCTGTGGGGTGGAATCTCAGGGTTGTTGTGATTTTCAGTTTCCTAAGGGTGTTGAACATTTCTTTAGGTGCTTCTCAGCCATTTGGTATTCCTCAGTTAAGAATCCTTTATTTAGCTCTGTACCCCATTTTTAATAGGGTTATTTGTTTCTCTGGAGTCTAGCTTCTTGAGTTCTTTGTATATATTGGATATTAGCCCTCTATCGGATGAAGGGTTGTGCCTTCTTAGTAGCTTGTCTTGAGGGACTAATTGAAAGTCGACCCTGATATGCAGGAAAATAAACCTCTTGCTTTTACATGGATCTGCTTCTCAGTGTCTCACTGGGGGCATCTCCAAATAAGTATCACTGACTGATTGCCTGAGTCTTACAGGAGACAGCAATCTAAAAACGTGTCTCAAACAGACTACAGAGCCAAAAAAGATCTGCAGAGAGTTATCTAGGGAGCCATCTCAAGCAGAACATAGGCTGCCACCTTGACTTTTGAATCTTTTCCCCCTGCCCCCAGACACTTAGTCTCTGAACTGTTTTCCAAACCTATGCTGATCATTGTCAACAGGGGATGGGCAGGAACAGAAGCAATAATTGAGTTGTCAGTGAGGGACGGGAGAGAAAGAATACATGCAAAGACAGTTGGGGAAAATCTATTTTCAAGATTTTTTTCCTTACTATTATAACACAATAAGAGCTTTTCATTCACCTTGATTATCTAATCCTTCAAATAACCCAACTGCAGGATAGAAGGTAAAAAGCCACTTTATATTTCTTTCTTGTGTGAATCATATGAATACTATTGGCCTAAAATGAGTATTATTTTTCTGTTCTAAATACAAGATTTATACATATAAAAATAGTGAAAATTCACTTTTCAATATAGACCAAGGGTGATGATACGGTTCTGTGAATAATGATACTTGTGGCTCAATGATAAGTAAGGTAAGTTCAATTTGAAAAATGCAAATAAAAGTAGAAGAAGAATATCTACTTCCACAAAGTTATAATCTAACCTTCATGGCAAGGGTGAATATTCTACATATATTACACACACACACACACACACACACACACACACACACATACATTAATGAATTACAAATAGAATAGAATGACTATTCTTCCTGTGATTTTTTTTAACTTCTGAATTACAGGTTTAACTTTTCACTTGTGTTATGTTTGCTGAAACCTGTTTCCAAGTAAAATACACCTATCAAAGTAAATGCTTTATAAACCTTTACTATCTCTTACTAAAATAATTATTTTCTATTATTAATATAGAAAAGCACATTAATATGATAACTGGCTCCTTAAATATTCCCCATAGTACATGACTAGGAATTCAGAACACTGCCCCAAAATTAACAAGACTGATATTAACAATTTTTTGGAACATGCAGAGTTTCCAGACAGATATGAAAGAAGAATGGATCAAGCTTTGAAAGGAAAAAAAAAATAAAATAAAAAGTCACTAAATGCAATGTCACATATTATGTGTTTATTTAAACTAAGAATGTTGAATATCCTTTTAGGAATGTGAGAGGGCTCATTTATTTTATAAACAAGTTATACACAACATTCCTTAGTAAGCATCCTACAATATTATGCAAAAGCTTGGAGAGTGATTTTTTTAGAGTGGTGGAATAAAACCCAATATAGTGGGAAAATTGCATCCTGTCCCTTGTATTCTATTTTCTGGCCCATGACTCCACGTGCTTTCCCAGAGTCTACTCTGACATCAGGGTTCTTCAGCTAATGCTGGTAATAGTGACCCCAGAAGCAAGGTTTGTTCATGTAGGTCACAAAAAAAAAAAAAAAGCAGAAGAGACCTGAAAACTCACTCTTTACCAGAAGCCTAGACCAGGCCACTTTGGCCAGAAGACTGTGGAAGCAGAAATTGAAGTGGAGGGAAGTGAAAAAACAAAAACAACAAACAATAAAAACACCTGTCCAACATCAACACCTATAATAAGCACAGTTATAATAATCTACAATAACCACAAAACCAAGGTGCTAAAGGCAAGCGTAAGAAAATACCACATGAAAGCCAAGGGAACAAGTCATCACTAGATTCAAGCTATCTTACTAGAACAAGCCTGAAATATTCTAACACAGCTGAAGTACAAGAAAATGACCTTAAATCCAATCTTATGAAGATGATAATTAACTTTCAAGAGGAAATGAATAAATTTCTGAAAGACATATAGGAAAATGTAATTATAAAGGTGGATAAAACTATTCAAGGTCTGGAATGGGAAAAAAAACAAGAATGAAAACACAAATTTTCATTTGTTGATTCATTCTGAGCCAATTCTGGATATGAAAAAGCTAGGGAAGAGAACAGAAACTACAGACATAAACATTACTGCCACCACCAATAAAAGAAACAAAAACAAAAGAGATGAAAGACAGAATTTCAGGCTTAGCACATCTGATAGAAAATATTGATACATAGGTCAAGAAAATATTAAATATAACATTTTTCTGACATGAAGCAACCAGGATATCTAGGACACTATACAAAGACCAAATCTAAGATGAATAACAGGAGATGATTCCAAACTCAAATGCCCAGAAAATATCTTCAACAGATTCATAGAAGAAAATTTTCCTAACCTAAAAAACAAATGCTTATGAATATACAAGAAATTTAGAGAACAAAACAGATTGAATACAAAATTTTTCCTGGCACATAATAATCAAAAATTAAACACATAAAGCAAATAAGAATATTAAAAGCTGTAAGAGATCTTTTGAGATCTTCTTCAATTTCTTTCTTCAGAGACTTGAAGTTCTTATACAGATCTTTCACTTCCTTAGTTAGAGTTACACCAAGGTATTTTATATTATTTGTGACTGTTGTAAAAGGTGTTGTTTCCCTAACTTTTTTCTCCTCCTGTTTATCCTTTGTGTAGAGAAAGGCCACTGATTTGTTTGACTTAATTTTATACCCAGTTACTGCACTTAAGCTGTTTATCAGGTTTAGGAGTTCCCTGGTGGAAATTTTAGGGATATATATATATATATATATATATATATATATATATATATATATATATATAAAATCATATCATCTGCACATAGTGATATTTTGACTTCTTCCTTTCCAATTTGTATCCCCTTCATCTCCCTTTGTTGTCAAATTTCTCTGGCTAGGACTTCAAGTACTATATTGAATAGGTTGGGAGAAGTGGGTAGCCTTGTCTAGTCCCTGATTTTAGTGAAATTACTTCAAATTTCTCTTCATTTAGTTTGATGTTGGCTATTGGTTTGTAGTATATTGCTTTTATTATGTTTAGGTATGGGCCTTTAATTCCTGATCTTTCCAACACTTTTATCATGAATGGGTGTTGGATTTTGTTAAATGCTTTCTCAACATCTAACAGTATGATCATATGGATTTTGTCTTTGAGTTTGTTTATATAATGAACTACATTGATTGATTTCTGTATATTAAACCATCCCTGAATCCCTGGGATGAAGTCTACTTGGTCATGATGTATGATCGTTTTGATGTATTCTTAGATATAGTTTGCGAGGACACTATTGCATATGCCAGCAAAATTTTGTTGACAGGACCCCAATATAGCTGTCTCTTATGAGGCTATGCCAGTGCCTGGCAAATAGAGAAGTGGACCCTCACAATCATCTATGGGATAGAATAAAGGGCCCCCAAAGGAAGATCTAGAGAAAGTTCCCAAGGATCTGAAGGGGTCTGCAACCCTATAGGTGGAACAACAATATGAACTGACCAATACCCCCAGAGTTGTATCTCTATCTGCATATGTAACAGAAGATGGCTTAATTAGCCATCATTGGGAAGATATGCCCCTTGGTCTTGCCAACTTGATATGCCCCAGTACAGGGGAACACCAGAGCCAAGAAGCAGGAGTGGGTGGGTTGGGGAGCAGGACTTGGGGATGGTATAGGGGACTTTCAGGATAACATTTGAAATGTAAATGAAGAAAATATTTAATATAAAAATTGTTAAAAAAAAGCTACAAGATAAAAAGTTCAAATAACATATAAATAACATGAATTACACTTGACTTCTCAACAGACTCTAAAAGCCAAAGGATCCTGGAGAGATATCTTACAAACCCTAAGAGACCACAGATGATAGCCCAGTCTACAATACACAGCAAATGTTCCATCATTACTGATGGAAAAAAACAGATATTCCTTGTCAAATCCAAATTTAACAGTATGTATCCACAAATCCATCCCTACAATTGTTACTAGAAGAAAAAGTCCAACCCAAGGAGGTAAGCTACACCCAAGAAAATACAGGAAATAAATAATTTCACTCCAGTAAATCCAAAAGAAAAGAAGCACACACACACACACACACACACACACACACACACACACACACACAACCACTACCAACATCAAATAACAGTTATTAACAATTATTGGTCATTAATGTCTCTCAACATCATGAATTAAATTCTCCAAGAAAAGGCACAGACAAACAAAATGAATATAAAAACAGTATCCATTAATCTTCTTTATTCAGCATATATATGGTAACATTAAGACATCAACTTTACCTCAGTGGAAAGGGCTAGAAAAAGATTATTTAAGGTAAGAGATATAAGACACAAGCTTGAATAGCCTTTCTAATATTGAATAAAATAGACTTCCAACCAAAATTAATTAATGGAGATGGAAAACATTACTTTATACTCATCAAAGAAAAAAATACACAAAGATGACATCTCAATTCTGAATATTTATTCCCCCAATGCAAGAGCACCCACATACTGGGAAGAGAGGCCCCTTGGTCATGCAAACTTTATATGCCCCAGTAGAGGGGAATGCCAGGGCCAAGATGTGGGAATGGGTGGGTAAGGGACCAGGGCAGGGGATGGAGGAGGGTTTAGAGGACTTTCGGGATAACATTTGAAATGTAAATGAAGAAAATATCTAATATAAATTGGAAAAAAAAAAGAAAACTTACTTAATCACACACTAAAGCCCACACATTGGTAGAGTAATAGTTCAATACACCACTCTCAATGAAGGATAAGTCATCCAACCAACAACTAAAGAAAAATAATGGAATGAACTACATCATGACTCAAATAGACATAAAAGATATCTACAAAATATTTCATCCAATCCCAAAGAATAATGCCTCCTTCTTAGCATATTCAAAAACCTTCTCCAAAATTGATTATAAACTAAGTAGAAATTGAAGAAGATCTCAGAAGATGGAAAGATCTCCCATGCTAAAGGATTGACAGGATTAATTTAATCAAAATGGCTATCCTGACAAAAGCAATCTATAGATTCAATTCAATCCCCATCAAAATCCCAACTAAATTCTTCACTGAGATAGAAAGGGCAATTTGAAAATTCATCTGGAATAATAAAAAACCTAGGATAGCAAAAACTATCCTCAACAATAAAAGAACCTCCATGCCTGACCTCAAGCTGTACTACAGAGCAATTGTGCTTAAAAAAAAAAACAAAAAACAAAAAAACACAAAACTGCATGGTACTGGTATAACAACAGACAGGTAGAACAATGGAATAGAATTGAAGACCCAGAAATTAACCCACATACCTTTGGTCACCTTATCTTTTACAAGGGAGCTAAAACTATCCAGTGGCAAAAAGACAGAATTTTCAACAAATGGTCCTGGCACAACTGGTGGTCCAGATGTCCCTCAACAGAGAAATGGATACAGAAAATGTGGTACATTTACACAATGGAGTACTACTCAGCTATTAAAAACAATGAATTTATGAAATTCTTGAGCAAATGGATGTATCTGGAGGATAGCATCTTGAGTGAGGTAACCCAATCACAAAAGAAGTCACTTAATATGCATTCACTGATAAGCAGATATTAGCCCAGAAACCTAGAATACCCAAGATACAAAACATAAGAAAATCAAGAAAGACCAACACATGGATACTTCATTCCTCCCTAGAATAGGGATTAAAATATACATGGAAGGATGTGCAGAGACAAAGTTTGGAGCTAAAATGAAAGGATGGACCATCCAGAGAGTGTCCCACCTGAGTGGTCCATCACATAATCAGCCACCAAATGCAGACAGTACTGCAAACATCAGGAGAATATTGCTGAAAGGACCCTGATATAGCTGTCTCCTGTGAGGCTTTGACAGTCCCTGACAAATACAGAAGTGGATGCTCAATCATCTATAGGGCAGAACACAGGGTCTCCAATGTAGGAGCTAGAGAGAGTACCCAAGAGCTGTAGGGATCTGCAACCCTATAGATGGAACAACAATATGAACTAATCAGAACCCCAGATCTCATGTCTCTAGCTGCATATGTATTAGATGATGGCCTAGTTGGCCCTTATTGGGGAAGAAAAGCCTCTGGTCTAGCAATGTTTATATTGCCCAGTATAGGGGAATGCCAGGGCCAAGTAGTGGGAGTGGGTGGGTAGGGGAGCAGGGCGGGAGGAGGGTATAGGAGACTTATGGGATAACACTTGAAATGTAAATGAAGATATTATCTAGTAATAAATAAATTTAAAAAAAGATAAAACAGCAATGTGCATCACTGTTAATCACCAGGAAGAATATAGGGCCTTCCGCATTCATAAACCTATGGGAGAAGCAGGAGGGCGTGAGTCTTGCAAATGAGTGTATAATTTCCAGTGGCGACTGCTCTTGCTGAGATCCACACGCCTGGGAAGAGATAAGAAAGCATTTGCGAAAAAAGTTACATTTGAGCCAAGATCTCAGAGGCAAAAGTTATGTCAAGGAGGCAAAACACAGAGAGAATTCCAGACAGGGACGTGGCTTGCTCAAGAACTGGGTCTAGCCTAGGAAGAAACCAACCAAGCAAACCCCAAACCAACACAACCCAACTCAGAGAGCTCAGCAGCAGAACTCTGCCTGGAAAGTGTGACTGGCAATCTGAGACCTGCATTTGATTACTGGAGCCCACATAAAGTTGGAAAGAGAGAACTGACTTCCCGCAGTTGATCCTTGGCTTGCATTTGCATTGCCTTGGGAAGCCTCACACACTCATTATATACACCCAATAATAATAAATAAGAAGTTAAAACAAAAAAAAAAAATGTACAGGGGAATGCCAGGGCCAGGAAGTGGGAGTAGGTGGGTGGGGGATGAGGGTGGGGGAGGGAGGGTATAGAGAAATTTCGGGATAGCATTTGAAATGTAAATAAAGAAAACATCTAATAATAATAAATAAAAAAGAACAATTGCTACACACACACACAAAGAAAGAAAATGAAAGCATCATATACCCACACTTGTGGAACACAATGAAATCAGTGCTAAAAGGAAAGTTCATACCACTAATTTCCTTCTTCAAGAAACTAGTGAGAGCTCATAATAGTGATTTTCCAGCATACTGGAAAGCTGTAGAACAAAAAGAAGCAAACATCAAAGAGAAGTAGAAGGTAGGAAGGAATGAAACTCAGGGTTTAAACTAATGAAATAGAAAGAAAGAGAATAGTACAAAAGAGCAAACAAAGTTGGACTGGTTCTTTGAGAAAATTAACAAGATAGGCAAACTTTTAGACAAACTTACTAAAAGGCACAGACAGTATCAAAATTAACAAAATGAGAAATGAAAATAGTGGTATATAAAACAGACACTAAGGAAACCCAAGAAATCATTAGATCTTACTACCAAAACATATAGGTCACAAAATTGGATAATCTAAATGAAATGGATAATTTTCTTGAGAGATACTACTTATCAAAGCTACATTTTGTGGCCCTGTTTCAAATTAATTAATTAATTAATTAATTAACTTCTTTTTTGTTATTGTTTTTGTAGAAAATAAGGCAGCAATGGGCTAACAGTAAAAATATACTGGAGATAAAATATTTTAAAAGTATGCATGACACCAAGCTAACTCTAAATTACTGACATTCAGAGAAGGTCCCTGACAGTTTGATGCATACACTATTATGAAGATGCACAGATATGGGCAGCAGAGTGAGCCTGTTCATTCCTAAACTCTCCAAAGAACATGACCTTATCCTCCATACCATATGAACATGACCTTATCCTCCATACCATATGATCTCTTTACACTGCCTCTTAGTTCTCCAAAATCTATGAATGTGATTTCAATAGTATTTTTAAAAAAATAATTATATATATATATATATATATATATATATATATATATATATATATATATATAATGCTGTTGTAGAACAGGGTATTAGATCCTATCTATTACAGATGTTTGTGAGCCACCATGTGGTTGCTAGTAAATGATCACAAGATTTTATTTTCACAAATAATAATCTATACTTACTTTGACCTAATTATTCTATCCCTTTCAATATACATGGGAATATATATACACATATATAATATTTTGTGTATACAAACATCACATCTTATGATTTTTATCCTTATCTCTCAAGCATTTTGTACAGTATAATATAATATCTATGTTCATGTAGCTATTGTAACATAGTTTACATCAAAGTTTACTCTCAACATGCATATATTAACAGAGTTTTTAAATTTTTATTTATTTTTGTCTTTTGAGGGGCTATGAAAGTGGTAATCTTTACATAGGATTGGTGAATAAAATATTTTCTTTTAATTTGTGTAGTTCTTTTATATTATGCAGCAGCTCAGATATCATACTATTTCCCATGATATTTTGTTTTTAAAAAGGAAGAGTGTTTATTCAGAATGTAATTAACAATTAGTACTGTACTGTTGAGTTTGATGCTGAGGGCTGGCAGAACAGCTCCCTGCTGTACACTTTTGGAAATGTGGAGTGCATTGATTGAAGGCATTCGGTATGACAACAAAATACAGAGAAACAAAGCTGACAAAATTTCCCATAATTTGATTATTTGTTTTGAGATGTGGTCTTGCTAGTTCACCTTGATGACTTGACAGACACTAACTTACCACTTTGACGTCCAATGCATGGGACTGCACCTTATCCCACCTGCTGAGAACTGGCCCAATGAGGATTTTTTTTTTTAATTTCTTCCATTAAGTTTGATTTTGATTGTGTTAGCAACTGACATAACAAAAGGCTATTGCGTTCACTGAATGTTTGCTTAGATTTCAGTAGTATATTTACCTTAAAGCAAATGGGCCCCTTTGCTACATAACAAGCAAAGAAAAGGTCACACAATCTTTATAAATTAAAAACATATGTATGTCTGAATTTAAAGAAAACCTTTTTAATGCACTTTTAAAACAACGAAAATGCATTAAATACCCATTGCATATCAAGAAATGAGTGTTTTATTCTGACTCATCTCATCTGCTGAAATTGTCTTTAATGTATTTCCCTTAACTATTCTTAAAATATGGTTCACCAGTTTTATGTATATTTTCCTTGCTCTCACTTCATTAACATAGCCATATATTCTTACTTGATATTATATTTTCATTTTAAAAATCCATTAATTATTTGCCCTCTTCTACCTACCTCCTAAAAAATATTTGAAAGAGCTTACTCCTTTAGACAGCAAATTTAATAAAAGTTCTGTGAGATTCTCTTTGGAGAAGTGTATTAAATCTAAATCTTAAAGGATGTATTGCTAGATTATATGCAAATACCCAGAGACTATTTTGGGTACTCTCATGCAATGCAAGATATTGACATTTAGATACAGTCATGTAACTTTGCTTTGTAGTTCAGGAGACTCATAAGCAGCTTGTAATATCCATGCACTTTTGGATGAAACTTTTCCTTTCCCTGCAAGTGTGTTGATCTGCATAAATACAAAAAGCAGCTACATGGACTTCTAGTTTTAACATGTTAGTGACTATGCATAGGCAGCCTTAGAAATGTTACCAGCAACGGTATTCAGATCCGTTGTTGGAAAGGGAACAAGAAATGTTCACTTTTGATAAATTGTCTTGTCTTCAGACTAGAGAATCACGGTCAAGCATGATCTCAAGGGGATGCCAGGTATAAATTATGTCTGAGATTCAAACACAAGTTTGGCCTCAAAAAGCTAAATTTTATTAAAGAACAAATAAAAAGAAATAGCAGCTCTTATTATGTTGGAATTGTGGCAATTTATTAAATCAAGTTAGTGAAAATACCATGAAATTATTGCAAACCCGAAGGACACAAAAGCAATTTAAAGAGCGATGTTGGAAGAGCTGCCTCTGGAAATTGGGTTTGCAAAGAAATCAAAACAGAACTAGAATGGATTCTGCCTTGCTGTCAGAATCAAACCAAATAAAGAGAACAAATAATTAAGCTGAAAGTGAAGGGGAGGTTTCTGAAGAGAAGTGAAGAGATATTAATGAGCAAATTGTATATGTGTGAAAAAGAAAATGAGATATTGATGGTGAGAATGTATGCATAGAGAATAGAATGGACATGCCCACATTGAACTGTTTGCCAAGAGAACATAAAACAGTGTGTCTTGATTATTGATGTGTTCAGAATTAAGGATAGAGCAGCACTCCAGAAAGCTCTCTTTTTACACAATTACAAAGCTCATGATCTTAGACTTAAGAGTTTATTTACGGTATGGAAAGTTTTCTTCTATTATTTTGTTGAAGATATTTGCTGGCCCTGTTTGATAGTCTTCCTCTCATCTACTCCTATTATCCTTAAGTTTGGTCTTCTCATTGTGTCCTGGATTTCCTGGATATTTTGTGTTAAAATCTTTTTGCATTTAGCACTTTCTTTGATTGTCTTGTCTATGCTCCCTATAGAATCTTCTGTGCCTGAGATTCTCTCTTCTATCTCTTGTATTCTGTTGCTGATGCTCATATCTATGGTTCCTGATATTTTTCCGATGGTTTCTATCTCCAGGGTTATCTCCTTTTGGTTTTTCTTAATTGTTTCTACTTCCATTTTTAGGTCCTGGATGGTTTTGTTCCATTCCATCACCTGTTTGGTATTGTTTTCCTGTAACTCTCTAAGTATTTCCTCTTTGAATGCTTCTAGTTGTTTATCTGTGTTTTCCTGTATTTCCTTCTTATAGTCCTCCATCATCATCATGACCAGTGACTTTATATCCATGTCCTGCTTTTCTGGTGTGCTGTTGTATCTAGGACTTGATGTGGTGGGTGAGTTTGGATCTGGTGATGCCAAGTTCCCTTGGATTCTGTTGCTTCTGTTCTTAAGCTTACCTCCTGCCATCTCTAACCAAGGAGACCTGGTGTTGGTGCAGGCGAGAAGGGGGAGTCTGTCCTGGTCTGGGCCTTTATCTCTGTCCTGGCTGGTGTCTCAGGTTGCAGGGGACTGGGCAGGAACAGATGCTGCGTTCAGCTGCTCACCTGTGGTCCCAAGATAGCCTGGGGAGTCCTGGAAAGAGTGTGCAGAGCCTGTGCCCAAGCCCTGGGCTGGTGCGGGGTACACCAGACCAGACTGGAAGGGAAGGGAGAGTCTGTCCTGGTCTGGGCCTTTATCTCTGTCCTGGCTGGTGTCTCAGGTTGCACGGGATTGGGCAGGAGCAGATGCTGCTTTCAGCTGCTCACCTGTGGTCCCAAGATAGCCTGTGGTCCCAAGATAGCTTGGGGAGTCCCAGGAAGAGTGCGCAGAGCCTATGCCTGAGCCCTGGGCTGGTGCGGGGTGCACCCAACCAGACTGGAAGGGAAGGGAGAGTCTGTCCTGGTCTGGGCCTTTATCTCTGTCCTGGCTGGCGTCTCAGGTCACACGGGATTGGGCAGGAACAGATGCTGCGTTCAGCTGCTCACCTGTGGTCCCAAGATAGCCTGGGGAGTCCCGGAGAGAGTGTGCAGAGCCTCTGCCTGAGCCCTGGGCTGGTGCAGGGTGCACCAGTAGACAATTTGTAAACCTGGATTCTCCCCTAGAGAATTTCAACGAAGTACCATAACAGTACAAAGTTGAAGCCCAGTTATTTTTGGTACAAAGGTTAATGATTCTAGAACATGCTTTTATTTTAATGATAAACTTTGGATTGCATTTGTATTTTATCGCCTGTCACTCTGGATCCCCGGATTCTTTGATTTGGTATTTAATTTACTAGCCCTTGTTAGAAAAGATAAACATCCCTGAGGAATGCATTTTCAGGGGGTGTTTTTTTAAATATAATTTGTAATATATGACAGTGTGGAGTTATTGTTGTAATTGCTTTATTTCATATAATTTAAACAGATTAACATTATATTTACAAGCAAATTAGCACTGAACTTAAGTATGATTGATGTCATAAATCTACTAACATACTATAGGGACACCAAAGCTTGAAGTTCCTTCTTAACCCTCAGCTTTCCCAGAATTATTCTCAAAATTAATTCATATCAGGAAACACAACATTTATCTTTGTCTTTAGGTTTCAGTACATGCGTCACTTAACTACAGCTTCAGAAAAGTTGGTAACGTTTGGGGCACTTTCCTCAATACCAGAACTTAGGGTCAGGCTGGCATCAAATTCTTTTACAGAGGTTCAAGATGATTAACAATCACTGTTGTTTAAACACAATAAAATCTGCGTATTATTTTTACTGAACAGTGGAGAAGTAATATACTTATATAAATTATCTGTACAAAGCGTGCTGGCTTACTAGCTGGACATTTTGCTTTGGTAAGCTAGATTGTGTAAGTGTCTTTACGTCTGAGTTTGTATTACATAACAAGAAAGCCACATGGAATTAGCCAGATGAAGAATAGGACCTGGCCTTGCTCATATATTCCTATGACACTAACTTGCCAGCAATTCTGAGAAAATGGTGCTTCTTTGGGAGCTTTACAGTCTAGACAGGATTCTGCAAAGTTCCAACAGATACCAAATGATACCAAATACTTTAAGAACAATAAGTGGGCAGTGTGGACAATCACAACCTTAGTAGTATCTGAGAAGTGGTCAACCTTCACAGCACTATCACTGTTTAGTGAGTGGCAAGAGAGGAACCGAAGTTCCCATGTCTCCTTTACTAAATAGTTTGACTTTGGTTTTATTAGTGGATGCTTGAAATATGAAATTGACTTTTTTGAACAACAAAAGAATTAGAAATATTATAACTAAATGTGGAGAGATTAAAACTTTAAAAGCATTGAAATACAAACAAGAGACTATTATGAACAAATATAAATTGAAAATAGAGTGACAAAACTACTCAAAAATCCAATAAAAAGAGTGGAGTGAAATGATGTAAGAGGGCTGTGATATATGGAACAGCTTGAGTAAAGGGAGGAGTTCACTGCAGGAGATGGCTGTGAAAGAGAATACTGTTACTGCCTTGAGTAAAAGATGAGATTGCTGTTGAAGAACCTACCTTGGTGTGAGTGTGGTTATTTCCACTCTCAGCTGGTCAGATTTCCTTTGATTTTAACCCCTAGGCCCTGGAATTTTAATAAATTTAGAGAGGGCAAAACAACCAAGAAGCCAAACCCCACTCTATATATGCACACACACACACACACACACACACACACACACACACACACACACACACTTGGGGGGCAGCCAGTGACTCATGGGAAGCCACACTTTTAAATAAATGTGTTGTGACTCCACTAAAACCCATCAACTGTGATTAGCCCCTCTGCCTTCTTTGCTTAAGTAGTTTGATTTTATACAGGGCTTGTTCTGATAACCATAACTGTTTTTACTGCATGTTTGCAAAATCCATGTCCTGTCCAGATTATAGAGTCATACAACTCACCTCCCAATCCTCTATCTTTAATATGTGGCCTGATGTAGTGGACATCTCTTACTTGACAAGTAAGAGTGAGATTTTTCTGATCAATTATCAAAATCTGTAAGTCCTTTTCTGAGTTGTCCAAGAGACGAGAACTAAAGAAGAATACAAATGAACCTAGCATTTATCTGGAAATAAATGTGGTCGCTGCATTTAACAAAATGTCAAAACTACAGGGATACAATGATAGACCAATGTTTTCCACATGATGGATGGTAAAATTAATAACTGCAAAGCAAAATGTATAAGGTTTAGTGTATTGTAACTGTTGGGTATCTTATTGGGATGGAAAACACCCAGCTTTCAGCATCTTTTAAAATGCACAGAACTCCCCACTAAGAACCAAATACTCATCTCAAGAAAGATTGAATATATGAAAAATAGTACACAAGCAAGTACTGCTACACACACAAACACACCACATACACACACTCACACACATACACACACACATACACACACACACACATACACACACACACACACACTCACACAATCAAACAACACAAGCTCCCAGAGATAGAACAGAGCTATAACAAATGAACCTAAGTGTATTTTTTATATGTTTCATACTGTCTTGAAAGACTGGAGGAAAACAAAAGCTTATGTAAATTTGGCTACTGTAGTTTATTTGAAAACTCTAAGGGTAAGGCAAAAGATCCTTTTTAAAAACTCTTCAGGATTTACTTGTAAATTCTTATGCTCTGGTTACATAAACTAGCAATTTTCTTTTAATAGTAGACAGAGAATAAGCAAATAAGTAAGGGACTATGAGAAGGGTTATTCATGTCAATTATTGTCTGAGAAGTCAGAGACAAGAAAGAAAGAAAGAAAGGAAGTGCCATTTGAGATTCATGGTCCTAAATTAGAGATATCAACCTGAAGTTGGTCTTCAAGGACGTTATGAACAGATAGCAAGAGAAATTGAAGACTAAGTAGATAGGTAGATAAATGACAAGCAGATGGCAAGATAATGAAGATTATGATGATAATGTATCATATATATATATATATATATATATATATATATATATATATATGTGTGTGTGTGTGTGTGTGTGTGTGTGTGTGTGTGTGTGTGTGTGTGAGTGTGATGGGTAATAGCAATAGAAGATAGAAAACAGAGAAATGACAGAGATCAATAGGTAGCAAGTCAAATTTATAAGTAAACAGATATAGGAATATAAATATAAATAAGGGCAGTTATGTGTACATTCATATATTAAGGGGTTTATATTAATTACTTGTTAGAAATTAAGTTTTAAAAAGTATTATTTAGAAGAATATAACTTTGGTATTCATAATAAAATATTTTAATTTATTTTTGATTCTTGGAATATTGTGCATGTAAAACACACATTGATATCTAAAGGCAAATTCCCTAACTGTCCACTTGAATTGTCTCTAATTGTGGAGGTATATTTTTTATTTTTATGTATCTATCATTAATCTACCTATCTGTCTGTCTGTCTGTCTATCTATCTATCTATCTATCTATCCATCTGTCTATGTATTTTTTGATCTGTCTGTCTCTGTGTGTGTCCTTATGTCTGTCTGTCTGTCTGTCTATTTGTCTGTCTATTGGATGAGACAGGGTATTACTATGCATCCAGAGTGATATCATCACTCATTCCCTGTACTTTGTTCAGTTGTCATTTTCTGATTACAGAAAAATATTAAGCTATTGTACTGGCTAGTTTTGTGTCAACTTGACACAGCTGGAGTTATCACAGAGAAAGGAGCTTCAGTTGAGGAAGTGCCTCTATGATTTCCAACTGTGGGGCATTTTCTCAATTAGTATCAAGGGGGAAAGGCCCCTTGTGGGTGGGACAATCTCTGGGCTGGTAGTCTTGGGTTCTATAAGAGAGCAGGCTGAGCAAGCCAGGGGAAGCAAGCCAGTAAAGAACATTCCTCCATGGCCTCTGCATCAGTTCCTGCTTCCTGATCTGCTTGAGTTCCAGTCCTGACTTCCTTTGCTGATGAACAGCAGTATGGAAGTGTAAGCTGAATAAACCCTTTTCTCCCCAACTTTATTCTTGGTCATGATGTTTGTACAGGAATTGAAACCCTGACTAAGACAAATTGGTACCAGCATAGTGAGGTATTCCTGTGACAACCTGACCATGTTTGTGGAAGGACTTTGGAACTTTGGGCTAGAAGATCGGTGTTAAGTGCTCTGTCAAATGTTGTGTAAGAGTTTGGAAGATAATGTTGAGAACAGTGCAGAAGATGGAGGCCTGGCTTGTGAAATTTTAGAGGGAAAATTAAAGACTTTTCAGGGCCATTGCTAGTTTGGATTGTGAAGATCTTGTGGTTCTGGTTAGCTAGGGCTGAAGAATCAGCTGTGATTAACAAGATACCAGAACTACTATAGTGAAACTTTGCATTACTTGGACTATTGATGCTGGTTAGCTGGAGCTAAGAAATTAGTGGTGATTAAGAAGAGACCAGCATCATTGAGGTGACATCTTCTGTGAAATGTTTTCTGAGAGCACAGATGCTGTGTTCCAGAGATAGCCAAAGTTGTACCTCCTGCTGCAGCAGGACTTGGTAATGTGTAAGAGTTACCCAGGTGGTACTGGTTTTGAAGGCATGAAGGGGTCACACAGAGCAGCTGAGCCTTGGCACTGTGAAAGGCCACTGGTGAAGGTGCAGCCTCAGTTGCAATTGATGGCCCAGGACTGAAGGTGTCATGCAAAGGAGTTGAGACTTGGCACCATGAATAGAGCTTATGAGAGGCTATTGTTGAAACCAAATTACAGTGGAAGACAGCAGCGTTTTGGAGATGCCAGTACCCTGAGATGACCACCAAGAATAGCAGCAGCAGTGGAGTACAGGCAGCTGGAGCCTAGAAGACAAGGTGTGTGCTACAAAGGCCATGGCTGGAGAAGTGACCCAAGCCCTTGGAGGAGCCCAGACGATTTTGAGTTGGATCCCAGACATTGGACACTAGCTGCATATATGGAAGAAGATGGCCTAGTTGGCCATCAGTGGGAGGAGAGGCCCCTTGGTCATACAGACTCTATATGCCCCAGAACAGGGGAATGCCAGGGCCATTATGTGGGAGGGGATGGGTAGGGGAGCAGGGCGGGGACGCGGGAGGGTAAGGGAAAATTTCTGGATAACATGTGAAATGTAAATGAAGAAAATATCTAATAAAGAGAAAAAAATTAAAAATTTTTTTTTGCTTTTGATTGTGACTGTGTCCTGATATTTTTCCCACTTGAAGGAAGAAAACATTTTAGTAGATCCCACAGTTAAGAGACTTTTAATTGTAAAAAGACTTTGGATTTTAAAGGATATTGGATATTTTAAAAGGATTGAACTTTTAATATGTAAAGACTGTGGGACTTTTAAAGTTATTTAAGATCTTGAGAATGAGTAAGAACTAAGGGTTGAGGCTTACTAGTCATGTATTTGTGTGTCAAGTTGACAAGGGGTCAATTGTACTGGTTAGTTTTGTGTCAACTTGACACAGCTGGAGTTATCACAGAGAAAGGAGCTTCAGTTGAGGAAGTGCCTCTATGAGATCCAACTGTGGGGCATTTTCTCAATTAGTGATCAAGGGGGAAAGGCCCCTTGTGGGTGAGACCATCTCTGGGCTGGTAGTCTTGGGTTCTATAAGAGAGCAGGCTGAGCAAGCCAGGGGAAGCAAGCCAGTAAAGAATATTCCTCCATGGCCTCTGCATCAGTTCCTGCTTCCTGATCTGCTTGAGTTCCAGTCCTGACTTCCTTTGGTGATGAACAGCAGTATGGAAGTGTAAGCTGAATAAACCCTTTTCTCCCCAACTTTCTTCTTGGTCATGATGTTTGTACAGGAATTGAAACCCTGACTAAGACAGCTATTAAGCCTCTCTCTGCTGAAAAAGATGAGTGGAGATAAATCCATGATGCACAGGTCTAACAATAAGCATTTAAAGAACAGTCAGAGACTATACAAATTTAGCAAATTTGTAGCAGTAGGTTCCCTTCTAGGATAAATGACATCTGTGCTCATGGGTTCCTGGCAGGATACAGCTTGGGCTCTCTGCTATGGAGTGGCCTTAAGACCAATCAAACAGCTGTTGATTTCTTCAAGACTAGAGTGACACAATTGCATCATTGAAAATACATTGCTCTGTAATTACAGTTCACAGTAGTTACTTCTGGGAGGATTGTTAATATTATTTTATTTTTCAGAATTGTGCACACAGCCTTTTGACACTATAATAGATAGTCTCAATGGAGGAGGCTTTCAGGTCTGTACTAGTGTAATTTCTCTGAGTCCTGTGACTGAAGTGTATGCTTTCATTGACAATAGAATCTTACCATCAAATATAAGTTCCAGGAAGATCAATGCCAATAGCTTGTACATTTTTGGATGGGGAGGAGGAGACTCATAAGTCTTCTTGATCAACAAGTCCAAGGGAAGTATTCCCTAAGTATCCCTTGCCTGACAGTGGGATTTTTGATGTTAAAATTATTCATACCATAGACAACATGAGTATGTTGTAGAAAACATAAGGACCCTGGGCTGCTACTCTCATTAAATATTACATTTCAATTCTTGGCTCATACAAAAAGTCAAGAAAATGGTGTAGGAAGAGTATATGTTAGAAAGGAAGAACTAGAGAGGTTTCCATTTTTAAAACAATCTACTACAGAAATAAATTACAAACAATGTTAATATAATAACAGCCATCTCCGGAAATAATACATAAAAATGCAAGAGCACAAGATACAGTGTTATATTCATTTAAGTTATCTCGTTATAGTTGAAACTAAGTATTTGAAAGTGTAAGCAGTGATATTCATCATAGTACCTGCTTCAAAAGCTATAACTGGATAACAATGTAAAATTAAATATGTCCATAATCTGTATGTGTAAAACTCTAAACAAAGGCATTACATTTCTAAAATAATAAATGAATAGTCCACATTTTCCAGATAATAAATTAGATTTTAAGATAGTAATTTTGACAAATCTTTTGTCAATTCTAGTCTAATGGCAGCCATTAATTTTTAGTGATCAACAAACTTTTTATAAAAAGAATACCTATGATACATGTTGAAGTATTGTTGAAAACAAATTGTATGATTCAGAATTAATCAAAGTATTTTATCTAAAACTGTCAAAGAAATTCAGATCATTATAAAGCTAGAAGAATTTTAATAGATAAATCCTAAAAATTAGTTATATCCATGACAAATGTACAAAGGAAAATACATTTCATGGACAAATTATGATTAAAATCGGCTATGGCCTTTTACTTCATAATTTTAAAAGATGTGAAGGAGGAAGAGGAGTATTCACAACATCAGAGACGTCACAGAGCAAGAAGGAAGGGGAGGAAGGACTTTTGAAAGTCTCATTTGTTATAAAACTAATCAATCTTACTTTGGCATTAACTCAAAAAACTTCTAATTATTTTCAAAGCTCAAACTTATACAAAAATCTCACAAATGTGTGTTTATGAAAGTGGTATTCATAATTGTAATAACTAGAACGAATTATATTTGTAATAGGTGAATAGAAACAGAACAACTGCCAATAGTTCTGTAAGAGGAAATGATCTGTCAATATAGAAAGGAATAAAATCCCATAATCAGCCACCAAACGCAGACGCTATTGCATATGCCAGCAAGAATTTGCTAAAAGGACCCTGATATAGCTGTCTCGTGTGAGGCTAGGCCAATGCCTGGCAAATACAGAAGTGGATGCTCACAGTCAGCTATTGGATGGAACACAGGACCCCCAATGGAGGAGCTAGAGAAAGCAACCAAGGTGCTGATGGGGTCTGCAACCCTATAGGTGGAACAACAATAGCAACTAATAATAATAGCAACTCAGTACCCACAGAGCTCATGTCTCTAGCAGCATATGTACCAGAAGATCGTCTAGTTGTCCATCATTTGGGAAGAGAGGCCCCTTGCTCTTGCAAACTTTATATGGCCCAGTACAGGGGAATTCCAGGGCCAGGAACTGGGAGTGGGTGGGTAGGGGAGCAGGGCTGGGGGAGGGTATAGGAGACTTTCAGGATAACATGTAAAATGTAAATGAAGAAAATATCTAATAAAAATTGAAACAAAACAAAACAAAACAAAAGAGGGAATAAAAGTATCTTAGACACATAATCTACATGAAGAAACTAGTTTCAAATAGCTGCACCTGTATGACATCAATCACATAACATTCTGGAAAGTAAAAACCTAGGAAAACTCTGAGAGAAGTGCTGAATGAAAAGGGTTGGGAGTATGTGGAAAGTCTGAACATTGTGAGACCCAAGAGATTGTCTGAACTATAAATATGTTTTGTTGGATTGTGTCAGGTTGAATAAGAAGACATTAAATGTCTGTCAAATCCACATAACTTGTAGCAAAAGTAGTAAAATTTAATGTAACACAATTTAAAAATATTTAGGGAGTTTGCAATTGAAGGATAGGATGCAGAATGTGGGTACATAATCTTACTTATTATCTATGACTGAAATAAACTTTCTGAAGAGTGTGGGAAAATAACAAGTGGCTGACCTAAGAAACTGGGAGAGGAAATACTGTCTGTAAGTACTAATAGGAATATTGTGAACATAGAGATAGTTAATATATAGATATTTATGGGCTAGCAGTCCTTAAACATGTACATGTACATACAGAAGTGCAGATATTTTAAATTTAAATAAATAGTTAATACCAAGAAAATTATTTGACTGTTCAAATGGAGGTTATAGGTAATAACAGGAAAAAATCAGAGACAAGAAATGTGGTAGTAGGTTATAATTGAAGACACTGCTATAAACTTATATTTCCTTCAATATACTGCATACAAGAGCTATGAAAAGATGCATGATATTCAATATCAATTTGTTTGTCTAGACAAACAGCATTTCATTCCAATGGCATGACATCCAATCTTCATTTTACTTGTGAAAATTAATATTCCTTGGAAAAACTGTCAATTTAATAACTAGACAGAAGTTATACAGGATAACAATATAGGGAATGCATTGCTATGTCAAAGCCAATAAAAGAAAGAAACAGAAAAAAAAATTCAATATGCCAGAGAATGCAGGATTAAGCAGTACAATACCCAGTAACCATGGAAGGATTAAAAGAAGAATCTAAACACATAAAGTACTATTGAGAGATAGAATATGAGCCATATATGAGCCTGTAGTGACATATATCATTAAAAAGATAGGTAACATTTTCACAAAATAATTATTCCTCTAGAAATTTGTACAGTATTCACTCTTACAATCAGACTATGCACAGAGAGGGAATTCTAAAAGATTTAGAATGAAAACAGAAATATAAGACTTCAGAGTTATAATGGAGAGCTCTGAAAAGCACTACCTTAGATTACACAATTATCAATGAAAAAGCATTAATAAACAATGCTAATTGGTGAAATTGGAGTTGGAATATATAAAAACTATATTTACAATAATTTTCTATTTGCAATTGTAAAATTGGTCTCTAATCAAATATTTAGTAACATCTACAAGTAGCTGTGAAACAAAAATCCCAGTACAAAAGAAAAAATGCAATTGAGAAATATTGTAAGAATCTTTTTTTTTCTTTTTTTTCTATTTCAATAAAGGTCACATGACTGCAAGGCTAAACTCAGGTCAAATATTTGCAGAAACAACCACAGGCAAAGTGGGTTTAATTTAGGCCTCTTGCTTCTCATTTATCCCATAAGTATAAACTGTGCACATCTCCCTTCACTCAGAATTTATATTCCACCTTTTAGAACTTTTGATCAAACTAAGAACTTGAGCAATAGCTTAAGTGTAGGGCACAGTGAATTGACTCATAAACCAGAGAGCATTTTGCTCAGGAATGTCCCTGTGGACAAAGCTCTGTGAATGAGCTATGGAAAGAGCAGACATCCTATGATCACATTTCTTTAAGGGCTAAATTTACTATTTAGTTCATTTCTAATGCAGATTTAAACCCTTTAATTAAATTCACTAGATGAAATGTTTGCTTAGCTGTGCAGGATGATTCAAGGTTAGACATGTGCCTTAGATGAGTTGTGTTTTCATTTTATAAAAGAGCATGTATTGAAAACATTTTCATGGGATCAAGTTGTATAATATGGCAGTGTAGTAGCAGTGCATTATAGTTTATGGGATCTGAAATCAAGGCAGCCAATAATATTATTTTGGAATAATTATTATTTTGTTGTTGGTTATTTTTCATAAATTAGATAATATTTTAAATATGTTAGTAAAACAGTATCTATTTTTTCATAATTGTGGAAAATAACATGCAATAACATTATTTATGGGTTGTTTTCACCCGAATGATTTCATGCAAATTATAAATTAATCTACGCTCTTGGGTTCATCTGCCAGCAAAGAGCGATTTTCTTAGACCACAGAAATAAGATACAGACATTTTAACTTTTGATGAATTTACCTGAATTAAACACATATTTGGCCAAAATTTAAATAATTACCATTGTATATAAGGCCTTCCAAATAAAGTTAGTAAGCACCAATTTGGATGACTGGTCAAATATTTTAAAATACATTTAATATGTAAATTACTTCTAATAAATCCATAGTAAATGCCTCCACAGTACACTTTAAAGGGACTGGAGAACCTGGCTCTTGAATAGTAATTTTATACAGTGATCTTTAGGTGGGAATTGGCAGAGAAGTAGTCATCACTAAATAGGTTCTAAAAAATGAATGAGATACCTTATTTAAAAGGCTCATTACAAATATAACAATCATTACTTTTAGAAGGAGGAATGGCAAAGAAGGGATATATTTTTTCATACACAGATTCCATGTCTATTTTATTTTAAGCTGTAGAATCAGAGTTAGTAAAGTGTGTGTCCTGTTTTACAAAAGATTGCAATTCACTGGAAGAGAAAGAAATACAAACCAGTAATTTTCATTGTTGAATAAAAGATAATGTGCATGAATCAGAATTTGAAAAGAGCTAATATGTAATAGTTTCTTTTCTGAATTTGTATTTCTTTTATTTCACGTGAATTAACTTCTGCCTCGTGTGTTTCTTTTCTTTCTATGTCTGTTCACCTGTTGGATTTTTGTATAATTGAGGACCTGCCCTCTAAAGTGAGAGTGGAAATCAGAGGCAGTATACCATTCTGAAAATATTTTTTAACCAGATGCTTCCTTACATTTGGTTTTCTCAAACCTATTAATAAGATTAAAATTCTTCTTTTAAATCTTAAAAACAAAAGATCTTGATACATATGGAACAACCAACTTCTTTGTATAACTGGAAAAGGCTACTCACAAGAGACAACACAACACAGAATATTCATTGGGAATATATACTTTTTTTTTAAACAAAAATGTTATATCTTTTACTTTTAGGAATATAATATCAGGTCACAAAATAGGCCCCAAAATGACCTTGCTGTAACATTTAAAATGATAGCCTCTCTTTTCATTAATTGCTGTTATACATGCATATGTATGTATTTCTAAACATAACATGCTCAGGCTGAACAATGATTTTTCCTTTGTTTTAATTTAATATGTATAAGTGTTTCACCTGCATCTTTGTCTGTGTATCACATGTTTGTAGTGTGTGTCTGCAGAGGTCAGAAGACGATGTTCAATCCTTTGAGACTGGAGTTACAGGTCACTGTGAACCACCACTTGGGTCCTGAGAGTTGAGCGCAGGTATTCTGGAAGAGCAGCTAGGGCTCTGAACCCCTGAGTCTGCTCTCCAATCTCCATACAATATGTTTTAATTGTACGCATGTCTTACTCCCCCCTACGTTCATCCCAGATCCACCTCTAGAATCTCTTCCCACCATTTTGTGTTCCTCCCTTTTATTCTTAAACTCATGGGTGTAGGACTAGCCACTAGAGGACAGTCAACCTGTCAGAGGCCACACTGTTAAAGAAAAGTGATTACCTCTTCCTGTGAAGCCTCAAATGTTACTAAGATCTTCAGTTAGACATGGGGGTCCCATGTGTCCCTTCCCACGTCCAGGCTGAAACATTGGCTGGTTTGGTCTCATGCTTGTCTTGTGCAGACAGCCAGAGCGACTATGAGTTCTTCCATGTAGCAATCACGGCATGAACAAAAGATACTGTTTTCCTCTCATTCTCCAGGACTTCTGGCTATGTCAGACTTTTTGCTCCCCTTTCCACCCATGGTCTCCAAGCTTTTTTTTTTTTTTTTTTTTTCTCTTTATTAGATATTTTCTTCATTTACATTTCACATGTTATCCAGAAATTTTCCTTTACCCTACCGCGTCCCCGCCCTGCTCCCCTACCCACCCCCTCCCACGTAATGGCCCTGGCATTCCCCTGTACTGGGGCATATAGAGTCTGTATGACCAAGGGGCCTCTCCTCCCAGTGATGGCCAACTCAGCCATCTTCTTCCATATATGCAGTTAGAGACATGAGCGCAGGGGGAACTAGTTAGTTCATGTTATTCTTCCACCTATAGGGTTGAAGACCCCTTCAGCTCCTTGGATACTTTCTCTAGCTCCTACCTTGGGAGTCCTGTGTTCCAACTAATAGCTGACTGTGAGCATCCACTTCTGTGTTTACCAGGCACTGGTATAGCCTCCCACAAGACAGCTAGGGAAAAAGGTCAAGTAACATATAAGGGCAGGCCTATTAGAATTACTGCAACTGCAGTTTTAGAGTATCTAACACCTCCAGTATCCAAGGTCATCCATATTCATATGCACATATACAAATAAGTACTACACACACACACACACACACACACACACACATACATGTAAATAAAATAAATCACATATAAATTATAAATTATATATTTTATGTGATTTATTTAAATATATATAAAACACTCTTTAGCACCATAAAAATTGGAACATATTCACAATCCTGGCACTTCAGGGACTAGTTGAAGCTAGTTAAATACCAACCTGGCTACACAACCAATAACCATCTGAGACATGTAGCAAAATCGTGCCTCAAAGAGCTCAGTGATTTGAGGGTAAGAAAGAAAAGGAAAGAAGATGTATTTTGCTGCATAAGTTATGCCCTAAGTTATAGCTAAAAGCCTGTATGTTTACCACACTACCCACCTCTCAATATGTATTTCAGTTAAGTACACTGACATCAATATTTAATAAATCTCCAGTACTTTTTGATTGTGAAAAACTGAAACTTCATGGACTAGAAATAAAAACTAATCAATAAAAATTCAATTTATACCCAGTAAACACCATCCTCCTCTTTCTCTGGCTTCTGGAAAGCCACTCACTCTTTCTATCAAATATCCAAAGGAGATCATTTATATTAACAGATTCTCTTGGTGGTGCATATATTTCATTCCATATTATGTTCAATATGTTCATCCACATTGCTGATTGAGTTAGGGTTTTCTTTGTTTTCATATTTGAATAGTATTATGTGTCCATATTTTATAAAGCATAGTGGGATAAATCTTACGAGTTTCTACCACATAGTCATTCTGAATAATGCCACTATTTACATGTGTATGCACATATCTCTTTGGGGAACTGATTTGATCCAGAATTTAATTCAGAGCATAATTATTGCATCTCATGGTAATTCATATAATTTTTAATTATGCTATTCATTTACATTACAGTCTTTGCCTCTTACTCTCAGTCCCTCCACTCACAGTTTCTCAACCTATTTCTCCTCCTCCTTGCTTCTGAGAGGGTGTTCCCAACTCCCACCAGGCCTCTCCCTTCCAGGGGACCTCAAGTCTCTCAAGTGTTAAGCATATCTTTTCCCACTGAGGCCATACCCCTCTGCTATTTATGTTCCAGGGGCCTCAGACCAGCCTTGTATGCTTCTAGTTGTTAGCAGTCTTGTTGAGCTCCCTGGGGTCTGAATTCTGGTCTTCCTACGGTGTCTCTCTCCCCTTCAACTTGTTCAACCCTTCTGCTAAGTCAATCACAAAAGTCCCCGACGTCAGTTTAATGCTTGGGTGTTAAGTGTCTGCCTTGGTCTCGGCTGTGAGTAGAGTCTCTTAGAGAACATCCAGGCTAGGCTCTGGTCTGTAAGCACACTATAGCATCAATAGTAGTGTCAGGCTTTAGTGCCTCCACCCCATGAGATGGATCCCAAGATGGGAAGGTCATTAGACCACCTTTATTTCAGTCTTGTTTAATTTTTATCCCTGCAGTTCTTTAGGCAAGAACAATTCTTTTTTATTATTTTTAGATATTGTCTTCATTTACATTTCAAATACTATCCGGAAAGTCCACTATATCCTTCCCCTGCCCTGATCCCCAACCTACACATTCCCACTTCCTGGCCCTGGCATTCCCCTGTACTGGGGCATATAATCTTTGCAAGACCAAGGGCCTCTCCTACCATTGACGGCCTACTAGGCCATCATCTGCTACATATCCAACTAGAGACACAGCTCTACTGGTTAGTGCATATTGTTGTTCCTCCTTTAGGGCTGCAGACCTCTTCAGCTCCTTGGGTACTTTCTCTAGCTCTTTCATTGGGGGCCCTGTGTTCCATACAATAGATGACTGTGAGCATCCACTTCTTTATTTGCCAAGTACTGGCATAGCTTCATAAGAGACAGCTATATCAAGTTCCTGTCAACAAAATCTTGCTGGCATATACAATAGTGTCTGGGTTTAGTGGCTGTTTATGGGATGGATCCCTAGGTGGGGCAGTCACTAGATGGTCCTTCCTTCTTTCTCAGCTCTAAACTTTGTCTCTGTAACTCCTTCCATGGGTATTTTTTTCTCCATTCCAAGGAGGAATGGAGTATTCACACTTTGGTCTTCCTTCTTCTTGAATTTCATGTGTTTTGCAAATTGTATCTTGGGTATTCTAAAATTCTGGGCTAAAATCCACTTATCACTGAGTGCATATCATGTGTGTTTTTTTGTTTTTTCCATATAAAGTTTAGAATGGCTCTGTCAATATCTGTGAAGAATTGTGTTGAAATTTTTATGGGGATTGCATTGAAGATGGCCACTTTTACTATGCTAATCCTTTGAGTCCATGAACATGCATGATCTTCCCGTATTCTGATGACTACTTAGATTTCTTTTTTCGGGGGTTTGAAGTTCTTGTCCTACAGATCATTCACTTGCTTGGAATGAGTTACAATGAGATATTTTATACTATTTGTGGCTTTTGTGAAGGGTCTTTGCTCCCTAATTTCTTTCTCAGCCTGTTTATTTTTTATTAAAAAAGAAGGCTACTGGTTTGTTTGAGTTAACTTGATACCCTGCCACTTTGCTGAAGTTGGTTATTAGCTGTAGAAGTTCTCTGGTGAAATTTTGGGGATCACTTTTATGTATATTATCTTATCTTCAAATGGCTATACTTTGATTTCTTCCTATACAATTTGTATCCCCTTTATCTCATTTTGGTGTCTAATTGTTCCAGCTATAACTTTGAGTACTATATTCAATATATAGAGAGACTGTTTGGATCCTTGTCCCTGATCTTGGTGTATTTGCTTCTATTATCTCTCCATTTAATTTGATGCTGGCTGCTGGTTTGATATGTATATAGCTTTTATTATGTTTAGGTGTGAGCCTTGAATTCCTGATCTCCCCCAAGTCTTTTAACATGAAGCAATGTTATATTTGGCTAAGGGATTTTTCAGTACCTAATGAGATGATCCTGTGGCTTTTTTTCCTTTGTGTTTGTATATATAGTATATTATCTTGATGGAATTTCATTTATTGAACCACCCCTGCATCCCTGGGATGAAGCCTACTTGATCATGGTGAATGATG
This sequence comes from Mus minutoides, assembly GCA_902729485.2. Classification (NCBI taxonomy): domain Eukaryota; kingdom Metazoa; phylum Chordata; class Mammalia; order Rodentia; family Muridae; genus Mus; species Mus minutoides. The sequence continues at coordinate 234,925 of LR750542.1, read as the reverse complement.
GTTGTGATGTGTTTTGGGATATTATTTAGTTTATTTGCATCAATAGTAATAAGCAAGATTGGTCTGAAGTTCTCTTTTTTTGTTGGGTCTTTGTGTGTTTTAGGTGCCAGAATAAGTGTGGCTTCAGAGAAAGAATCAGGTAATGTACCTTTTGTCTCTATTTTTGTAGAATATTTTAAGGAGAATTGACATTAGCTTCCTTTTATGGTCTGGTAGAATGATGCACTAAAACCCTCTGGCTCTGGGCTGGTTTTGCTTAGGAAGATTTTAATGGGTATTTCTTTTCCCATAGGAGTTATGAGACTGTTTAGATAGTTTGCCTGATCTTGATTTAACTTTGGCATATTGTATCTGCCTAAAAATCACCTATATCTTCCAGTTTTATAGAGTATAGTTTTTTTGTAATAGGTTCTAATGGTTTTTTAAATTTCCTCTTTTAATGTCATTGAGGTCATTATGTCTCCCTTTTAATTTTTGATTTTGTTAATCTAGATAATGTCCTTTAGTTAGTTTGGCTAAAGATTTGTCTATCTTGCAGATTTTCTCAATGAACCAGCTCTAGGTTTTGTTGATTCTGTGTATTGTTCTCTTTGTTTCTCTTTCAGGGTTGATTTCAGCCCTGAGTTTGATTATTTTCTGCTGTTTACCACTCTTGGGAGTGTTTACTTCTTTCTATCCATTCTAGAGCTTTCATGAATACTGTTGAGTTCCTTGTATGGGATCTCACCAATTTCTTTATGTAGGCACTTAGTGCTACGAGTTTTCCTCTTAACACTGCTTTCATTGTTTCCCATAAGTTTGAGTATGATATGTCTTCATTTTCATTAAGTTTTATAAAGTCTATAATTTCTTTCTTATTTCTTCCCTGACCAAGTTATCATTGAGTAGAGTGTTGTACATTTTCCACAACTATTTGGACTTTCCATTGTTTTTGCAGTAATTGAAATCTATATTTATTTCTGGTAATCTGATAGGATGCATGGGATGATTTCAGTCTTTTTGTATCTGTTGAGCCATGTTTTATATGGTTGCCTAAGATTCTCTCTTCTATCTCTTGTATTCTCTTGGTGATATTTGAATTTGATCACTTTCTTAAGTTGTCCATCTCCAGGGTTGCCCCCATTTTGTGTTTTACTTATTGTTCCTATTTTCATTGGTTGCTCTTTGAAGATTTTGTTCAATTCCTTCACCTGCTTGATTTTATTTTCCTGCATTTCTTTAAGGGATTTATTTGTTTCCTCTTTAAGTGCTCCTACCTGTTTGCCTGTATTTTCCTCTATTTCTTTAAGGGAGTTATTTATATCCTCCTGTATCATCTTTATGACATGGGTTTTTAGGTTGGTGTCTTGCTTTTCAGGTGTTTTAGGTTATTCAGGGCTTTTTGTGCTGGGAGCACTGAGTTCTAGTGGCACAAAATTGCATTGGGTTCTGTTGCTTATGATCTGGTGCTTAACTCTGGCCATCTGGTTATCTCTGGTATTAACTGGCCTGAGTGTGTCTGACTGGAACTTGTCTTCTTGCACATAGGTAGAGCTCTGTGACATGGGTTAGAGCTGGTCTCCTTGGAAGCAGGCAGTGCTGTCTCTGGTTAGGATGGACATTTTGTGTCTTTGGTTAGAGTAGGCCTCCTGTGTCCTTGGTTACTGTGGATATCTTGTGCCCCTGGATCTGTGGACCTGCTGGGAGTCAGACAGGCTGCAGGGTGTAGGAGGATATTGGGCCTGCTGATCTGGTCAAGGTGGGGAAATGGACCAGAAGGAAGGTGGAGCAAAGTAGGGTGGATGGGTCTCATGTCAGCTGTGCTCTTTATGTCCTTGGTTACTGTAGACCTCCTGGGAGGTAAGCAGGCAGTAGCATGTGCATGATATCACAATGCTGATCTTGCTTTGGTAGGATGCACAGCGAAAGGAATATGTAGCTTGTGGGAGGAAGTAGGTTCTGCTGCATTATCACTGGTTGTCCCAGCAGGGATGGGTATTTGGGTGAAATTCTCACCTGTTTTTGATTACTGAAGTCCTCCTGGGAGGTTGTAGCATGTGTGTGGGTATTGGGCTGATGATCTGGTAATCATATTTTTAAGAAAAGTTATAATGGTAGAAATGTTCTCCACTGAGACTGTGCCATTTTATAGTCTTACAATAACTATGTCTAGACAGTAAGATGGCATTTCTCATGTATGTTGTTATAATGTTGGATAACACTTATTTTATTGAATTATATATCTATATGAACATAGTAAAGTTCTGGATTTGATTTTTTAAATAATAATTCTGAGATAGAACCAATTATTGAGAGTTTAGCCTAGCTTTTTTAGATGTGGGATTGGCATTTTTTTTTTCTGCAGAGAACAAGGAGATGAAAACAAAATCTCATTAGACTTTCTTTGATTAAGGCTTCTGTGTTTATGTTCCAGGATAGTTTATACTTTTTACTCTCTGTGACAATGAAGTCTAACTAAATATATATTTTTTACAACCATGCAATGACATATCTGTATGTTATATACCATCTAACATTGGGCTATACTTCCAGTTTCAGAGAGCACTGCTATCTTTCCTCTTTTAGTAGCATATTTTTCATTACATTACATAAGTTTCCACTATGACACAAATTGTGCAGTATTTTCTAGTTTCTGTGACACTTTGGAAACTAGTTCCTAATGTTTCTCCTGAGACTAGATTTTTTGATGTAGCCATCAAATAACAGATTCAGTAAATGGCTCTTGCACAGAAGTGCTGATATTTTCACCATAAGTTACCTTACCTAAAGCATTGTTTAACTAATGCATACAAGAAAGTCATAATAATTATTAAGGTCTGGTCTTTGTAATTGTCCAAATTGAGAACTCCAAAGCTAAAGATATATATATATATATATATATATATATATATATATATATATATATATATATATTACTGTTGGTTAACAGACACCATGACTAAGACAACTCTTATAAAAGGACAAAATTTAATTGAGGCTGGCTTACATGTTCAAAGGGTCAGTCCATTATCAGAAAAGTGGGAACATGGTGGCATTCAGGCAAGCATGATACAGGCAGAGCTGAGAGTTCTACATCTTCATCTGAAGGCTGCTAGTGGAAGACTGACTTCCAAGCAGCTAGGGTGAGAGTCTTAAGCCCAAGTTCACAATGACACAAATACTTCAACAAGTTCATACCTCCTAATAGTGCCACTTTCTGGGCCAAGCATATACAGACCAGCATACAAATGTTCCGTTCCTCTATCTATTGAGACTTTCACATTGACCTAATTTTCTATATACATTTCTCTATGTGAGTTGAGGAATGTCATAATATTCAAATGTTTTTTTTCCACCAACTATAATTTTAAACAATATTTACCTTGTCCTTAAACAACTGATAAATATTATAGCCTTATTTGGTTGTCAACTTCACTACATATGAATTTAGCTAAAGCCCAAAAATAGAGAGCACACCTGTGATGGATTTCTAATCTGAAATAAGAAGTCTATTCCTAATATGGATCTTTGAGAAGAAAGAAGCAGATTTAATCCAGATTTATAATCCAGATCTAATCTAGGTCACATCTTTTCCTAGATGCATATATATGAACAGAAGAATGAAGCTTTTTGCTTTTTGTCTCCTTGTCACCTTGCTAGAAATTTCATCCCTTCACTTGACATTATAGCCTATTTCTCTGGGATTGCAGAGTATGCTGAAGACCAAATGAGATAGCTAGCCCTGTAGACTGAACAACTGTAATATTCTTGGACTTTGCATTCATAGCCAGCCATTATTGGATTAGCTATATGTCAACCTCTAAGTTATTCTAATAAATTTGACAATCTAATAAATCTCACACACACAGGCATATGTATGTATGTATGTATGTATGTATGTATGTATGTATGTATGTATGCATTCATTCTATAAGTTTAGCTACTCTAGAAAACCCTGACCAATACAATATCAATTCAAATATCTTTTATTCCTATAAAAGTTCAAATAGTTTCAAATATGAAACGTCTAAATAGGAAGAAGTAGAATCATCAGTTATCTCAAAACAAGAGGAAATTATTCAAGTTCAGTAATATGTGCATGATTTAATCCAACAAATTATCAGTTGCATATTTGTTCATTATCTAATTCTCTACTTACTCCAATTTCTACTTTTTTATAATGACATTGAAATATAAAGGGTTATTATAAATATATTTTATGGAGCTGGAGAGATGGCTCACTGGTTAAGAGCAAAGGCTGCTTTTCCAGGGGACCAACTTTCAATTTCTAGAATCCTTATTATAGCTCACTCCTTTCTATAACTCTAGTTTTAGGGCTTTGTATACCCTCACACTGGCATATAAGTATCCAAAACAGCAATGAACATAAAATAAAAAGAATTTATGTATTCAAGTATATATTATATTTACACCTACTTGTCAAATTAAATGTAAATTTTGTGATATTTCTTGTGAGTATCTTTACATAACACAAAAATCCCTGCTTAAATTTAAATGAAAATTTCCTCATTTTTCAACAGATATTAAAAGTATTATCAAGTTCCATATATTTTGTCACTAAGGCTTTATTTCGTATATATGTATTCATATACACACAAAAATGAATAATTTAAGAACCTACAGTACTCTATGATGAAGATTTCCATACTTCAGTGGTAAATGGAAGGGATGGAAGATCAGTCAAGCTGTGTATAGAACCATTAACACCCATGGCTCAGTGAGGGTGATTTAGTATTGTCTCTGAGAGAGGGCATCCTGGAGGAAATAGGGGTTGCTTATTAACCAAGAAATATTCTTAGAATTTAAATCAAATGGGAAGAATTCAGTTTTGAACATGAGAAACTGCTTGAAATAGAAAGTTATTTTTGGCCATGTTGCATGATATTCAAATTTAAAGTAAATAAGTTTTATTGATTTCATGAGACAAAGACATATTATTCAAGGAAAGATGGATTACTATTGGATAAAAGGAATCCTTAAAGTATCTATAACTATAAAATTATGGCCTTAAATCTTAGTTATAAATAAATAGCTTGTGTCTCTCCTCTTAGAAACAATATAAACAAAACCTTGTCAAAAGCAATAATTTAAATGCTTCAAAATAATCTGGAGGCAAACAGTTTTGAGGACTAAGCATTTAAGAACACAGTTTGTTTCAAAGGACCTGAGTTTTCATATTTGTCCTGGAATTTTTCCTTAGAATGTGTTTCTAAACTTCCTTTCTTCTCTCCCTTGATGCCTCTATCTGAAACTAAGCTATATCCCCAACTTCCTTTAAGATAATTTATAATAGCAAACATAAGAGAATCACTTGTCCAACAATGAGAAAGAAAAATGAAAAAATGGAGCCCAAATAAGAACAATATCATAAATGATTACTTATTTATTCTGACCGATGCAGAGCTTCAAGTCTATAAGAGCCTGTGGTAGAGGAAGAATGCCAATATGAAAGGAGGCTTTTACATCAAGGTAGAGAGAAAGCTGAATGGAATACTAATTTGGGGGACAGGACAGAATACCAACCCTAATGACATGCCCCAAGGCAGACTTCTTACAGCCAGACCAGGAGTCCTACATCAATATATTTGAATTTCAAATACATCAATAGAAGCATTTGTAAGGCCACTCCTCTCCTGGTCTCTAAAAGCATGCCCCTGGACATGCCCAGAAATGAGCTGTATTAGTCTCCTGGGCATTTCTACATACAATCAAGTAACAAACCAGATAAACAGTCACAGTATCACTAGTGTTTCTCTATTTTTGTTGATTATAGTGATAACTGAGAAAACAATTTCTATAAGTATACCTGCTTGGTAGGCATTGGAAATGGGCATGTTTTAAATCCCCAAAATGTTTTTGGCAAATTAAAAATTATTCGCAGGGCTGTAAAGATTGATCAACAGCTAAGAGCTCTTATTGCTGTTTCTGAGTACTTAGAATGAATTTCCAGCATCCACATGGGGGCTCAAAACTAACCAAAAACTCCACTGCCTGGGAATCAATTTCTCTCATCTGATATCTATAGGTATGAGGTATCCACACGATACATATACAATACATACAGTCAAAAGAACTTACAAAATTGAAAAGGTAAAATTAATAAAATGTTTAAACAATTCATTGATAAAATTTCTTTCAAACTGCCAATTTTTCCAGCATCCACTTCCAATAACAAATTCTCCTAAATTGTATTTTGATGAAACAATTTGATTACGCATCCATACATTTGAAAGGGTCAATCTTTGAGGTTTAGAGAAAAAAAAAAAAATGCCTTCAAATTGAATGAGATGACCTTGGTTTTTGTTTATGTTATTTTGTTTTCTTATTTTTCCATTAATTAATTATTCACCATACATTCTAGTTGCTGCTGCCCTTCTGGTTCCCCAGTCCTACATTCCCACCCCCATCCCAGCCTCTCCTCCCCTGAGAGAGTGGAGCACTCAGAACTGACTATCCCCATACCCTGGTACATGAAGTCTCTTCAGGGCTAGAAACACCCTCTCCACAGAGGTCAGACAAAGCAGCTTACTTAGTGGAACAGATTCCTCAGATGGGCAACAGCTTTAGTGACAGCCCCACTCCACTTGTTGGGTGATTCACATGAAGACCAATCTACACCACATCAACTACTTATAGGTGGGGGAGTGATCTGGGTCCAGGCCATACATGCTCCTTGGTTAGTGATTCAGTCTCTGAGAGCCTCCCAAGGTCCAGGATACTTGACTATGTTTTCCTATGTAGTTCCTATCCCTGGGGGCCCTTAATAATTCCCTAACTTTTCCATAAGAGTCACAGAGCTCCACCCAAGGTTTAGCTGTGGGAATCTGCTTATGTCAAGTCAACTGCTGGGTAAAACATCCCAGAGAACAGTCTACAACCATAACATATTATCTATCATTTATAATGATAATATCATGCATAGTATCAGGAATTGGTGGTTGCCCATGGAAGGGGTCTCAAGTTGGGCCAGTAATTGGTTGGCCATTCACTCAGTCTCTGTTCCATCTTTGTCCCTGAATTTTAAGTAGACTGGACAAATCTTGAGATGAAAGTTTTCTGAATAGATTGGTAACTTGATCACTCACCTGAATGTCCTGCCTACAGGATGTAGACTCTTCAGGTTCCATTTTCACATTGCTATGAATCTCAGATAAAGTCACTCCCATAGACTCCTGGAAATATGCCCAACCCCATGTCTCCAGCATATCCTAGAGATGCATCCCCTCCTCCAACTCCTGGCAGCTGCAGATCTTCATTAACTCTCTTGGCCCTCTGGTCCTCTCTCCTGTCTCTCCCTACTTCAGCTCCAAAACCATCCTCATCCTGTTTCTCTTTCCTTCCTCCATTCGTTTCCCTTCTTCCAGCTTCTTCCTATGACCATTTTATTCTTCCTTCTAAGTGATACACAAGGACCATCACTTGGGTTTTCCTTCTTATGTAGATTCTATCGGTCTATGGATTGTAGCTTATGTGTTTTACATTTTATGGCTAGTATCTACTTATAAGTAAAGACATACCATGCATGTCATTTTCAGTCTGGGCTATCTCCCTCAGGATGATATTTTCTAGTTCTATCAGTTTGCCTGCAAAATTTAAAATATTTTTTTTGTTGTTGTTTGTTGTTTTTGTCTTGCTTTGTTATTTATTTATTTATTTATTTACATCCCAAGTGCTTTCCCCCTTGAAGTGCCCCCTCCCATTGTTCCCAGCCCCCTTTCTCCTTCTTCTTCTCTTTCTCCTTCACTTCACTCCTTCAGCCCTTCCCATATCCTCATCCCCATCCTGTTGCATCAAACCTCTGTAGGATAAGGATTATCCTCTTCCACTGAGGCCAGACCTGGCAGCCCTTTGCTACATATGTTTCAGGGTCCTCAGACCAGCCCATGTGTGTTCTATGGTTGGTGGTTCAGTTTCAGAGCTCTGAAGGGTCCAGGCTAGTTGACATTGTTGGTTTTCCTGTGGGGTTCCAACTTCCTTGAGGGGCCTCAATTGGGCCCCAAAATCTTTCATACATATTCCTGACTTCATACAATGTTTGTTTTTATATAATATATCTGCATCTGTCTTAGTCAGCTGCTAGGCAGAGCTTCCTTACCAGGGTCCAGTCTGCCAACCTAACATATCATTAATAATGTGAGGAATAGGTATCTGTCCATATAATGAGTCTAAAAATAGGCTGGTCACTAGTCAGCTATTACTTCAATCTTGGCTCCAATTTTTCTCTGCATTTCTTTTAGCCAGGACCAAGTTTGGGTGAAAAAAATCTTTATAGGTGGATTGATTTCCCCATCTCTTCACTGAGGGTATTCTCTGGCTACTGGAGGTGACTCATCAGGTTCCATATCCTCACTGTTGGACATTTCTCCTAATGAAAACTTATAAACCCACTTTGGAAATCAATCTAGCTGTTTCTCAGAAAATAGGAAATAGTTATTCCAAGCAATACGGTTCCTGGGCATATACCCAATGAATGTTCCACCATACCTCAGGACAAGAGCTCCACTATGCTCATAGCAGCTTTATTCTTGATAGACAGATATTGGAACCAACCCAGATGTCCCACAACCAAAGAATGTGGTACATTTACATAAAGGGATAATATTCAGCTGTTAAAATCAAGACATCATAAATTTCACATACAAATAGATGGAACTAGAAAATATTATCCTTAGTGAGGTAGCCCAGACATAAATGGCATGCATGCTATGTTATCACTGATAAGTGGATATTAGCCAAAATGTTCAGAATACCCATGATACACAGACCTAAAGTTCAACAAAAGGAAGGCACAAATAAATGACACTTAGAAGAGGAAACAGAATTGCCATAAGAGGCAAAGGGAAGGTGGGGCCTGGGAGAAAAGTAGAGGCTGAGTAGAATAGGTGGACAAGATCAGGCATGTGGAGACTCAGGAGAAAGTCCCTGTGGACCAGGAGAATGAATGGAAATAAGCAGCTGTGAGGGGTGAGCAGATTTTCTATGAAGTCTCCCAGGCTTGTGGTGAGGGAAGTTCTCAGGAGTTAATGCAAGTGACCTTAGACAAACTGTCCTTGTTTTAAAGAGCTGAATAGTATTCTATTGTGTAAATGTATCATAATCTCTGCATTCCTTCTTTGATTGAGGGGCATCTGGGTTGCTTCAAATTTGGGTTATTAGCAATAAATCTGCTATGAACAGAATAAAGCACCTGTCCTTGAAATATGCTGGAGCATCTATTGGATATGCCCAGGAACAGTATAGATGTATCTTCAGGTATAAGTATTTCTAATTTTATGTGAAACTGCCAGATTGATTTTCACAGTAGTTTGCATCCCACCAATTGAGGCATGTTCCCCTTATTCTACAGCCTCACTAGCATGTTCTATCTCTTGAATTTTTGGTCTAAGCCATTCTGATGAGTATAAGATGGAATCTCGGGATTGTATTGATTTGATTTCACTGAAGACCAGGGGCATAGACCATTTCTTAAGTGCTACTCAGGCATTCAAGTTTCCTCTGTTGAGAATTATCTTTATAGCTCTGTACACCATTTTAAAATTAGGTTATATTGTTTGTTGCTGTCTTATTTCTTGAGTTCTTTACATATTTTGAATATTCACTATCTGCTGTTTGTAAGGATGGTAAAGATCCTTTTTCAGTCTGTAGGCTTCCAGTTTGTCCTATTGACAGAGTCCGTTGCCTTACACAAGCTTTACAATTTCATGAAGTCACACTTATCTATTTTTGATCTGAAAGCTTGAACCATTTGGAATTCTGTTCAGGAAATTGTCTCCTCTACCAGCAAGTTGAAAGCTATTTTCCATTTTCTCCCTTATGATATTTGGTGTATCTGGTTTTATATTGATTTCTTTGATCCACTTGTATTTGACTTTTGTGCAAGGTGATAAAAAGTGGATCTATTTTCATTAGTATATATGCAGACACTAAGACAGACCAGCACTACTTTTGAAGATATATTCTTTTTTCCATTAGATTGTTTTGGCTTCTTTGCAATAATTAATTATTCATAGCTGTGTGGATTTATTTCTGGGTCTTTGATTTGATTCAGTTGATCAACCTGACTGTTTCTATAATAAAATCATGCAGCTTAATACTATTTCTCTGTAATACACCTTGAGATCAAGGATGGTGATACCACTAGAAATTCTTTTATTACACAAGACTGTTTTAGCTATTCTGGGTTTATTGTTTTTTCATATGAAGTTGGGAATTGCTGTTTCAGGGTCTGTAAATTCTCACATTGGAATTTTGATGAAAATTGAATTAAATCTATAGATTTCTTTTGGTAAGATGCCCATTTTCACTGTTAAACTTATTACTGATCCATGGATCAGTAATAGATCTTAATAAGATCCATGAGAGAGCTTTCTATATTAAGATGTCTTCTTTAATTTCTTTTATCGAAGTCTTGAAGTTCTTGTCACATAGATCCTTGTCTTGCTTGGTTAGAGTTATACCAAGGTATTTTATATTACTTGTGGCTATTTTGAAGACTGTTGTTTTACTAATTTCTTTTGTGACTTGTCTGTCATTATTATAAAAAGGAACCACTGTTGTTTTTGAGTTAATTTTGTATCCAGCCACTTTGCTGAAGTTGTTTATGAGTTGTAGGAGTTCTCTAGTAGAATTTCAAAAGTGACTTATGTATACTATCATTTCATATGTGAATAGAGATACTTTTGTTACATCCTTTCCAATTCATATCTCTTGGATCCTATTTATTGTCTTATTGCTATAGCTAGACCTTCAAGCATTATATTGAATAGATATGTACAGAGTGGGTAGCTATGCCTTGTCTCTGATTTTAGTAGAGTTGTTTTAAATATCTCTCCATTCGATTTGATTATTTTATGTTGTGTTTTTAATGGTAGTTATGTGCCTTGTATCCCCAATCACTCTAAGACTTTTGACAAAAAAAAAAGTGTTGGATTTTGTCAAAGGCTTTTTAGTATCCAATGAGTAGCACTTCTAATATCTAATAAAATAGGCTTTCACTAAAAGGAATCAAAAGCAATAATGAAGAACACTTCATATTCCTCAAAGGAAAAATCCACTAAGATGACATCTCAATTCTGAACTTCCTTGCACCAAATTCAAGGGCACCTACATTCATTAAAGAAATGTTTCTAAAGCTTAAATCACACATCAAACCCCACATATTAATACTGCAGGACTTTAACACCCCACTCTCACCAATGGACAAGTCATGGAAAGAGAATCTAAACAGAGACATGTTGAAATTACAGGTGTTTTGAACCAAATGGAACAAACAGATATATACAGAACATTTCTCCCAAACACAAGAGAATATCCATTCTTCTCAGCACCTCATGGAACCTTTTCCAAAATTGACCATATACTTGTTCACAAAGCAACCCTGAATAGATACAAGAATATTGAAGTAATTCCTCGCATCTCATGGAATGAACTAATGGACTCTATACTCAATGACCACTGGATCAAAAAGAAATAAAGGAAGAAAACAAGAGTTTCTAGAATCCAAAGAAACTGAAGGCACAACATACTTAAACTTATATAATACAATGAAAAATGTGTTAAGAAGAAAATTCATAGCATTAAATGCCATCATAAAAAAATTAGAGATATCTCATGCTAGCAACTTAAAAGCACACCTGAAAACTCTAGAACAAAAAGAAGCAAACACACTTAAGAGGGGTGTAATACTGGAAATAATGAAATTCAGGGCTGAAATCATTCAATTATAAACAAAAAGAACAATAGAAAGAAACAACAAAGCCACGAGATAGTTATTTGAGAAAATCAACAAGATAGACTAACCCTTAGCCACAGTAATTAAACAAAAGAGAGGAAGTATCCAAATTAACAAAATCAGAACTGAAAAAGAAGACATAACAACAGACACTGAGGAAGTTCAAAAGTCATTAGGTCTTACTTCAAAGGCCCATTCTCAACAAAATTGGAAAGTCTAAACAAAATGGATGATTTCTTGAAAACAGGGATCACTTACCAAAGTTAATTCAGAAACAGATAAATTAATCTCATAATCCCTAAAGAAATAGAAGCAGGCACGAAAAGCTTCCTAATCAACAGACAAACAAACAAACAAAACACAATCCCAGGGCCAGATGGTTTTAGTGCAGAATTTTACCAGACATTCAACGTAGAGCTAATGACAATACTCCTCAAACTATTCCAGAAAATAGATGCAGAAGGGACACTGCCAAACTGATTCTATGTGGCCAGTTTCCCTAATAACTAAACCACACAAAGACTCAACAAAGAAAGAAAATTTCAGATCAGTTTCTCTTATAAACGTCAATGAAAAATAGTCAACAAAATACTCAGAAACTAAATCCAAGAACACATTAGAAACATCATTCACCATAACCAAGTGGGCTTCATCCAAGGAATACAGGAATGGTTCAATATATGAAAATCCATCAACGTAATCCACCATATTGACAAACTGAAAGAAAGAAAAAATATCACATGATCATCTCATTAAGTGCTGAAAAAGCCTTTGACAAAATCCAGCACCTAATCATGTTAAAAGTATCAGAGACATATCTAAACATAGTATATATATCAAGCCAATAGGCAACATCAAGTTAAATAGAGAGAAACTTAAAGCAATTTCATAAAAATCTGGGACATGGCAAGGCTGCTAACACTCACCATATTTATTCAATACAATACTTGAATGTATAACTAAAGCAATAAGACCAAATGAGATCAAGGGGATCCAAATTGAAAAGAAAGAAGTCAGAATACCGCTATTTGCAGATTTGTTAATTTTTTAATTTAATTCTATTTTTTCAATAGGTCTAAAGACACTATGTTTAAAGGCAAAAATCACACAGATTTAATTATCTGTCATTCAAATTTTAATACTCATCAAAGAATAACAGAATAATACTAAGAACATTGATCAAGGGTAGTAAAGGATACTTTTAGTTCATATTTCTGAGAGAGGGTTCATTCTGGTTACACTGAAAGCTCCTGATGAATAGGTTGTGAACCACTGAATCTACTTAAATAAAGGGACATGTAAGTAAAATAATGACTCTCAGATGCATACAAAGAGAAAATAATTGCATATTGTGATAGAAAATAGTAGATATTTGAAGACATTTTAATTGAACTAACGTTCATAAAGGAGGACATTGAATCAGGACATAAAAGGCTGGGGAGGAAGACTTTTGAGACCATTTAAGAGAGGATTGGGAAAAAATAGGTAGGCACAGAGCAAAACTGAACAAAGCAAGCTCTTCATAGCCATTGAAAATGTTACCATTGCGCTTGTGCTTTGGGAACAACTCATGACAAAGCAAAACACCATTAGATCAATCCAAATAAAATCAATCAATGTCTTATTTTGTGATCATACACTCTAGCTTCTTTCAAAATGTTTACCCTTAATTACTTTCAAAAGCAGGTTATTATTTTGTTCATTTAACAAAACTGATATTAAAACACGAATGATTTATAAGAGGTTTTCTCTTAAATTTAATTCCTTGTGTCTTAAAGAAAGAATGGTAAATTATTTTTTGTTAAATATGTGCTTATGGAAGTATGAACATAATTGTTTTTAATAATAAAATAATTTAGGGACTAGGTCAGTAACTCAGTTGTTAAAGTCTTTGCTTAAATGTTAAAATATTCAGCACTCCTAGGCATGTTTGGAGATTTGAACTTTGATCCCCAGTACCCACTGAAACATGTGGCAGTAATATCTTTTTTTTTTTAACTTTTTAATTTATTTTACAGTCCATATTCCATTCTCTGCCACCTATCTACCCTCTGACTGCTCCCCATCTCATATCTCCTCCCCATCCCACCCCATCTTCACATGGATGCCCCCACCCTCCACCCCCCTGACCTCTAAACTCCCTGGAGTCTCCAGTCTCTTGAAGGTTAGGTGCATCATCTCTACATGAACACAGACCTGGAAGTCCTCTACTGTATGTGTGTTGGGGGCCTCATATGAGCTGGTGTATGCTGTCTGTTTGGTGGTCCAGTGTTTGAGAAATCTCGGGAGTCCAGATAAATTAACACTGCTGGTCCTCCTACAGGATTGCCCTTCTCTTCAGCTTCTTTCAGCCTTTCATAATTTGACAACTGGGATCAGCTGCTTCTGTTCATTGGTTGGGTGCAAATATATGCATCTTACTCTTTCAGCTGCTTGTTGGGTCTTTCAGAGGGTAAGCATGATAGGATCCTTTTTTTGAGAGCTCCATAGCCTCAGTAATAGTGTCAGGCCTTGGGATCTCCCTTGAGCTGGATCCCACTTTGTGCCTGTAGCTGGACCTTCCTTTCCTCAGGCTCCTCTCCATTTCCATCCCTGTAATTCTTTCAGACAGGAACAATTATGAGTCAGAGATGTGCTGTGGGATGGGACCCACATCCCTTACTTGATGTTTTGTCTTCCTGCTGGAGGTATATTCTATAAGTTCCCTTTCCCTACTGACAGGCATCCAAGGTTTCTTCCTTTGATATGATCTCCCAGGTCTCTTGTTCATTCTGGGGGTTCCCCCAACCTCTTAATTCCGAAGTTTCCCTGTTTTCATTCTTTCTGTTGGCCCTCAGGGCTTCAGTCCTTTTCCCTCACCCAATACCAGCTCAGGTTCCCCCCTCTCCCCAACTCCTCTCCCACCCTGACCATTTTCCCTCCCATATCCTTCCCTTCCTCCCCACTTGTGATTGCTTTCTTCTCGCTCACAAGTGGGACTGAGGTGTCCTCACTTGGGCACTTTCAGCTTGTTGAGCTTTTTGAGTTCTGAAGACTGTATTTTGGGTATTGTGTGTGTGTGTGTGTGTGTATGTGTGTGTGTGTGTGTTTCCTAATATCTACTTGTTAGTGAGTACAAACTATGCATGACCTTTTGGGTCTGAGTTACCTCACTCAGGATGATATTTTCTAGTTCCATCCACTTGCAATGGAATACTACTCAGCTATTAAGAACGAGAACATCCTGAGCTTTGAAGGCAAATAGATATGGCAGTAATTTCATCATTGGAGAAATGGAGAAGATAGGTCTTTGCTACTTAATCTCAAAAAATTGGCAATTGCAAGTTCAGTGAAAGACCATGTGTCAAAACTCGAGGTAGATAATAATCAAATAATCAAGGAAGACACTTGTCGTCAATCTCTGGCCTCAAAATGAATGTCTACACATCTATATACACAAGAACATTTACATACATATATAACCCCTCCCCCTCACACACATATGCAAATAGAATAAAACCTTTAAGATTGTTTAAAACAATTTTTATTAATTAATTTATATATACACTTTATATCCCAATATCAAGTGACTTCATTTCCAGTGCCCCCATACACAGGTCCTCATCCCATCCCCCCTGAAGCAGTCTAACCTCTATTGGGTCTCCTACCTGTCCTGAACGAGCTTCCAGTTGCAGGTGGGCAAGGAGTTGGTGAGAAGGAGGGGTAACAGACAGACTCGACACAAGGAAGTGTGGATCTGAATGTAATTTGTCAAATCGACCATCAAACTTTTTTGGGGTTGTTTTTTTTTTGGTTTTTTGTTTGTTTGTTTGTTTGGTTGGTTGGTTTTTCGAGACAGGGTTTCTCTGTGTAGCCCAGGCTGTCCTGGAACTCACTTTGTAGACCAGGCTGGCCTTGAACTCAGAAATCCACCTGCCTCTGCCTCCTGAGTGCTGGGATTAAAGGTGTGCGCCACCACGCCTGGCTTTTTATACAGAAGAAAATAGGGAAGTTAGGTGACACACTGGCAAGGTATAATGAGGTTACTGAATGCTTAAAAAAACAGAGGAGTGCAAACAAAACAGAGGAATGCAAACACAAAGGACTGGCAGGAACCAGCAGGGATAAAATTCTATGTTAACAACTGGGATCAAAACCAGCTCCACCCAAGGTCAGCTTAATCTTAGAAGTTGGGGGCAAGGGCTTTGTGCCATTGCCATAGTTCCTTTTCTAGTCTATTTTATAGTCCACCTTCCCCGTAGGCCATTGTGAATTCCTGTGTATGGGTGTAATTCAGCTATCTATAGTTGTAAGTATATACTCTAGTTCCTCCTTTGATCACAAACTTCCTTCTTCCTAAATAATGGTAAATTCCTGCATATGGGTGTAGCTTGCCCTGAGATTTCTAACTCTGTATAGTAGATAGTAAAGCCTGATTTCGTTCACTATCTCTCTTACAATACTAGAGGTAATTCTGAATGTCACTGAATAGGTAACATTCTTACTGAATTCAAAGCCACTGGTCGGCTCAAGGACTGCCTAGGGCTGATGAGGAATCTAACTTAGCTATATGTCAAATAGAGGCACTTATAATAAAGCAATATTAAAGGAAAGCACACAGATCCATTTACCAACTAAAGCAAGGACATTGGAGCATTCCTTATACATGATGCCAAGGTTCCAGGAGACTAAGTTTCCATGAACTTTTCACCTCGGGTCAACGCCCAGGTTTGGGGGGCCTGTCACTCATGTCACTACTGGAGTGAATGTAGTACACCCCCCCTCCTTCTCCTCTGAGACTGGGGAGCCCCACCACCAGCATCATGCACTGAGTCATCAAGTCACTGGCACATCAAGTCACTACAGGACTAGGCACATCATCTCCCAATGAGGCCAGACAAGGTAGCCCAGGATCTAAAGGCAGGTAAAAATAGCTCCCATTCCAGTTGTTGGGGGACTCTCATGAAAACCAAGTTGCACATATGGCCTAAGTCCTGGAGATGCCTGACATTTGGTTGGTAGTTCTGCATCTAGCAGCCCTCAAGGGTCCAGGTTAGTTGACTTTTTTGTTCTTCTTATAAAGGTCCCATCTAGGTCTTTCAATCTTTCCCCCAACTCTTCCACAAGACTCACTCTGCCCTGTCTAATGTTTGACTGTTAAGGCTCTGCATCTGTGTCCATTGTACAGTTATGCTAGACTCCTGTCTACAAGTATAACAGAGTATCATTAATAGTGTCAGGGATGGTGCTTGACTGGGATGGGTCTCCTTTTGGGCTAGTCATTGATAAGCCAATCCCTCCATCTCTGCTCAATATTTGTCCCTGTACATTCTGTACTAGTACACATTTTGGCTCAAAGGTTTTGTGGGTGGGTTGCTGTCCTTATGCCTCTATTGGGAGTTCTGCCTGTGTTCATGCAATAGCCACTTCTGGAGCTATATCCCTTCTGCTAGGAGTCTAATCAGTCATAACAATATCTTTGTAGAAATCATCTTAACAGATTTTCAATGTAGAATATAACACATAGATATATTATAAATAAATTATCATTTTAAGAAAAAGATATGTAAGGTATTTATTTTATAAAATGTTTTTCAGGAGTTATTTTATCTTGTTTCACTACCTGACAAGCTAACAACATAACACACATTCTATTGTGCTGGGTACTATTGAATGATAGCCCAGTGAAGAAAACAATTTCGTATATATGGTAAATAAGGGGAAAAAAATATCAAAAGGCAGCATGACTAGATATACTAGAGGATCCCAATCAGACTTTATTTAGCATTGTATTTCTGAGACTTTTTGGGTTTCATTTTGTATATATCTTATGACTAAAATACTGAGAAAAAATACATATTTGTATATATTATTTGCATAACCAAAACTCTAGCACATTTCCTATGTGTATGCTGGAAGCTAGATATGATAAAACTTCCCTTAACAGACATCAAATGATCATTGATGACTCTATTAATATTATCTGAATATATAAATCTGTTAAAAGCTTGTTATAGTAGGAACCCCACAACTGATATTCAAAATCAGGAACAAACTTCGGAAAATTAAGAATATAAGCAAACAATCTGGATTAGACATGTTTCAATACAGAATATAATGATAGACTGATGTAAAACATATTAACGCTATTTGCAGATGATATGATAGTATATATAAGTGACCCCAAAAACACAACCAGAGAACTCCTAAACCTGATAAACAGCTTCAGTGCAGTAGCTGGATATAGAATTAATTCAAACAAATTGATGGCCTTTCTCTATACAAAGGATAAATGGGCTGAGAAAGAGATCAGGGAAACATCACCCTTCACAATAGTCACTAACAATATAAAATATCTTGGTGTGACTCTGACGAGGGAAATGAAAGATTTGTATGACAAGAACTTCAAATCTCTGAAGAAAGAAATTGAGGAAGATCTCAGAAGATGGAAGGATCTCCCATGCTCATGGATTGGTAGAATCACTATAGTAAAAATGGTTATCATGCCTAAAGCTATCTATAGATTCAATGCAATCCCCATCAAAATTCCAACTCAATTCTTTAAGGATCTAGAAAAGACAATTAGCAAGTTCATCTGGAATAACAAAAAACCTAGACTAGTCAATAAAAGAACCTCTGGTGGAATCACCATTCCTGACCTCAAGCTGTACTACAGAGCAATCGTTATAAAAACTGCATGGTACGGGTACAGCAACAGACAGGTAGATCAACGGAATTGGATCGAAGACCCAGAAATGAATCCATACACCTATGATCACCTGATCTTTGACAAAGGAGCTAAAACTATCCAGTGGAAAAAAGACAGCCTTTTCAACAAATGGTGCTGGCACAACTGGCAGTTATCATGTAGAAGACTGGGAATTGATCCATTCTTATCTCCTTGTCCTAAGGTCAAGTCTAAGTGGTTGAAGGATCTTCACATAAAACCAGAGACACTGAAACTTATAGAGGAGAAAGTGGGGAAGAGCCACGAAGATATAGGCACTGGGGAAATTTTCCTGAATAGGACAGCAAAGGCTTGTGCTGTAAGATCAAGAATTGACAAATGGGACCTCATAAAGTTGCAAAGCTTCTGTAAGGCAAAAGATACTGTCAACAAGACAAAAGGGCCACCAACAGATTGGGAAAGGATCTTTACCAATCCTAAATCTGATAGGGGACTGATATCCAATATATATAAAGAACTCAAGAAGGTGGACACCAGAAAATCAAATATCTCCATTAAAAAGTGGGGCACAGAGTTAAACAAAGAATTCCCAACTGAGGAATACCGAATGGCTGAGAAGCACCTGAAAAAATGTTCAACATCCTTAATCATCAGGGAAATGCAAATCAAAACAACCCTGAGATTCCACCTCACAACAGTAATAATGGCTAAGATCAAAAAATCAGGTGACAGCAGATACTGGCATGGATGTGGAGAAAGGGGAACACTCCTCCACTGTTGGGACTGCAAGCTTGTTCAACCACTCTGGAAATCAGTCTGGTGGTTCATCAGATAATTGGACATAGTGCTACGGGAAGATCCTGCAATACCCCTATTGGGCATATATCCAAAAGAGGTTCCATCTGGTAATAAGGACACATGTTCCACTATGTTCATAGCAGCCTTATTCATAATAGCCAGAAGCTGGAAAGAACCCAGATGTCCCTCAACAGAGGAATGCATACAAAAAATTTGGTACATTTACACAATGGAGTACTACTCAGCTATTAGAAACAATGAATATATGAAATTCCTAGGCAAATGGATGGATCTGGAGGGTGTCCTCCTGAGTGAGGTAACCCAATCACCAAAGAACTCACATAACATGTACTCACTGATATGTGGATATTAGCCCAGAAGCCTAGACTATCCAAGATATAATTTACTAAACACATGAAGCTCAAGAAGAATGAAGTTCAAAATGTGGTCTCTTCGCCCCTTCCTAGAGTTAAGAACAAAGCACACATTGAAGGAGTTACAGAGATCATGTGTGAAGCTGAATCAAAAGGATGGACCAACCAGTGACTGCGGCTGCCAGGGATCCTTCCCATAATCAGCCACCAAAAATAAACACTATTGCATATGCCAGCAAGATAATGCTGAAAGGGCCCTGATATAGCTGTCTCGTGGGAGGCTATACCAGTGCCNCATGTGTGAAGCTGAATCAAAAGGATGGACCAACCAGTGACTGCGGCTGCCAGGGATCCTTCCCATAATCAGCCACCAAAAATAAACACTATTGCATATGCCAGCAAGATAATGCTGAAAGGGCCCTGATATAGCTGTCTCGTGGGAGGCTATACCAGTGCCTGGCAAACACGGAAGTGGATGCTCACAGTCAGCTATTCGTTGGAGCACAGGACTCCCAAGGAAGGAGCTAGAGAAAGTACCCAAGGAGCTGAAGGGGTCTTCAATCCTATAGGTGGAAGAATAACATGAACTAACTAGTTCCCCCTGTGCTCATGTCTCTAGCTGCATATGTGGAAGAAGATGGCCTAGTTGGCCATCATTGGGAAGAGAGGCCCCTTGGTCATGCAGACTTTATATGCCCCAGTACAGGGGAACGCCAGGGCCATTATGTGGGAGGGGGCGGGTAGGAGAGCAGGGCGGGGATGGGGGAGGGTATGGGGAACTTTCTGGATAACACTTGAAATGTAAATGAAGAAAATATCTAATAAAGAAAAAATAACATATCAAAACTTGAATAATAAAGCAGGCAACAATACTGGGACTTCCAAGGAAACATGGATAGAGACGGTGGTGTTTATTGAAATTAATTAATGTGGATGGCTTGTTACATGCCTGAAATCCCAACACTTAGGAATTAGAGGTAGGATAATGACTTCATGTTTGAGGTAAATGGAGTCAATAGGCACAGTACCAGGCCAGATAGAGCTATAGAGTGATATTCTATCTTAAAATAAAATGAAATAAAACAGATATAAACAAAGAAATCAAAACTGAAATTTGATGGTTCTCTGATAATCTGCCTTGAAAAAGATAAAGAAGACCTTGATCTTTTACAGACTATTTGGTTTTATCTCTATGAAGGTCATCTCCAGTTGATGTGAAGATGGATGTCAAATATGACCAATTATGAGTTATAAGAAGATGTATGAGTTCTGCAACATTGTATGTCTACCTTAATTATGGGCCAATGGACTTGAAGTGGGTGGTTAGAACTAACTCTTACTGATATTTCCATATGCTTCCAGTAGTCTCTGCTTGCTGTGCTTATTGTGTGTGGATTAAAACATTCATTAGTTGTTATGTCTATATCAGCTGTAATTTCTCTAACTTAATTGTTATTCTCAGAAATGAAACTGAAAGGACTCTAATAGGTAGAATCTCAAGGAACTCAAGGCATAGTTCTATTAACCATCACTTCTGATGAGCTCTCCGGACAACTGTGTATGAGGAATGATGAGTCTGAAGACCTTTGAAGTGTCTTTGTTCAGTTACACAAGGGCCAGGAACTTCCTTTTACCATCTTATAGAAAATGCTAATTTAGAAGATATCACACAAACATCAAAGTATATACAACTGAAACCTCCCATACCCCTAAATGCTGAAGATCATGTGTTATCCCTCTGGGGAGGGGGGGGGGGTTGAACATTGTAAGAAAGGAAAGATTCATGGATGTAACTTTTGCTTTTCAGCAGAAATACTGATCTACACAAAGGCTAATGAGAATTTAAAATACTAAACTTTATAGATATTTAAATCAAATTTACCACTCACAAAAGATACATGAATGTTTTCTATAAGTTAGTGAAAACTGTGGAAGATATATATTTGAGAAAAATGCTTTCAATCTTATATATTTTAGTTCTCAGGTGGATTTAGAGAGATGTATAGATAGTTCATACTTATGTATTGTATATAACCATTCTATTGACAATCGATGTTAAATTTAATTTTGTTAAAAAATAAATTGTATACAGAAAAAATAACCTGAAAATTGCACACTCAATTTTTAATAATATCCCTAAAAATCAACTAATTTTCTAGGTAATTTCCTGAGTATATACTTAAGGTCACAGATGTGCTTAGAAGCAATATTATTCACCTATTTATAGATTCAAACTAGCAGAAGGATAAGAAACACTCAAGTATTAACAGGGATACCAATGAAATGATGGTAACTAGAAAAACAAAGGTGGAGACTGGGAGGCAGAATATAAATAGACCTTAAGTGGTATGAGCTTTATCCAGTTTGCAAGCAGTTATTAACTACAATATGTACATTTAAAATGCAAGAGAAAATAAAATTCACAATTTTAAACCAAGTTGAATCAAGAGTAATAAAAAGAAATTTATAGAATAAACATATATGAAGCTTATAAATTCTATTTTCATATTGCCTTTTCAGACATTTTTAGTGATAGTCATCCTGCTCCAATGTCCTCATCTGTCCTACCATTCCATTCCTCTCCCCTCTTAAACTTAATAGTCATTTTTATCATTTTTTCCTTCTATTGCATGTGTTTTACTACTCCCCCACCTTTACCATATATTTTCCCCCTCCTTTACCATCTATTTTCTATGTTCATAGCAGTCGTATTTATAATAACCCAGAGATGGAAAGAACTCAGATGTCCTTCAACAGAGGAATGGATGCAGAAAATGTGGTACATTTACACAATGGACTACTATTCAGTTATTAAAAACAATGACTTCATGAAATTCTTAGGCAAATAGATAGAACTTGAAAATATCATCCAGAGTGAGCTAACCCAATCGCAAAAGAAATCACATGGTATGTACTCACTGATAAGTGGATACTAGCCCAAAAGCTCCAAATAACCAGGATATGATTCACAGACCAGATGAAGCTCAATAAGAAGGAAGAACAAAGTGTGGGTGCTTTTGTTCTTCTTAGAAGGAGAACAATATACTCATATGAACAAATATGAAGATAAAGTATAGAGCAAAGACTAAAGGAAAGGCCACCCAGAGACTGTCCCAACTGGGTATTCATCCCATAGAAAGTTACCTAACACAGACATTATTGTTGATGCCAAGAAGTGCATGCTAAAAGGAGCCTGATATAGCTGTCTCCCAAGAGGCCCTGCCAGAGCCTTATAAATACAGAGGCAAATATTAGCAGCCAACCATTGAACTAAGCACAGGATCTCTAATAGAGGAGTTAGAGAAGAGACTGAAGGAGTTGAAGGGGATTGCAACCCTATAGGAAGAACAACAATATCAACCAACCAGACCCCCCTGAACTCCCAGGGACTAAGCCATCAACAAAGGAGTATACATGGCTCCAGCTGTATATATAGCAGATGATGGCCTTGTCACGCATCAATGAAAGAAGAGGTCCTTGGTTCTTTGAAGGCTTGATAGATGCCCCAATGTAGAGGAATCAAGGGCCGGGAGATTGAGTGGGTAGGTGGGTGGAGGAAAACCCTCATTTAAGCAGGGGGAGGATGTAATAAGGTGTTTCCTGGAGGGAGGAAAACTGGAAAGGGGGATAACACTTGAAATGTAAATAAAGAAAATATCCAATAAAAAAAGAAAGAATATATAAATGTGAGTAAAAAGAGAAAATAATATTCTGTTTTGTAAAATTTTATCTTCATTGTCTTCCAGTTTTGTTTTTTTTTTTAAGCCTGGAAAACATAACATTTCCCTGAAGGACAAATATTAAAGCAATAAAAATTTACTTTCTATTGATACTGAAGAGTTGTGATTGTTACCTCATTTGGTTGTCCCAATGACATGGTTTCTCTAGTACATAATGTGGTGTTATGAATATTTGTTTTAGTCACTAATCTGTTAAAAAGGATAGATTCATTTTAATTTTATATTTTAGTAAAATAATATGTATGTATTTAAATATTTTCTTTATTTTGACACTCGATGAGTGCAGCAATTCTTTATTTATACCCACAAAGCAATGTTCAATTTTCATATTCTCAATCTAATACTTAGTAGAATTTAACTAGTTAAATCTAAAATTAAAATTTTAATCTTAAAATTCTCATGTTGAATTAATCACTTTTCAAAACATACCCTGTAATTTTTCTCCTGTTTTAGTTTTCATAGTCCTTACTCTTATTGAAATAATTTTCCTGTCTATTCATAATTTTTGTCAGCTTTTTGTTTCATGTTTGTGTTGCTACAATGCAACTTCTTATACCAAATTTCACTACTTTAATTATAGTTGGTTTCTATGCCTACAACCAATACACACAGCAGAAAGTGAGGTCCAGATTAAAGGAGGATCTGTCTACCTCAAAAGTTCTGGATTAAAGGTGTATCTTGTCACCTCAAAGATAATGATTGGAAGTGAGTCTTCCTACAAATGTGCCCAGTCCTTTCTATTTTAGTTAATTCCAGATTTAGTCAAGTTGACATCCAAGAAGAGCCAGTATAGAATGTCAGAGGCAGAGGTAGTGTATGACTGCAAGCAAGCAGTGGTTTCAAGACACAAGAGAATTGATGCACATAGGAACTCACAAATTTGAGGCAACATGCACAAGACCTACATAGGTTCAAGCCATATGAAGTCCAAGAACTAGAAGGGGAAGTAGATATAAAGTTACACTACTAAACAAGAAGCTAAGTTATTGATAAGTTCTGAGGAAGGTATATCCTCTCCAACGAGGGTCATCAGGTGTGTATATCAGTCAACTCCATAGAGGACACCATGCCAAAAAGTTGGCAGACACAATAAAGACTCCATTTTGTGTTGGCACAAGAGGGCTTTTCTGTCATGTTGCTTTATTTACCTTTTTGTGTGTGTGTGTGTGTGTGGTATAGATTTTTTTGTTTGCCTATTTTGATTTTCTTTTTCTTAAGCTTTTGGGTCTTTTATCTGTTCATATTTTGTTTGTTAGTTTCTTCTCACTTTTGTTTCTTGTTACTGTTGTATTAGTTTGTTTGAATGGGACAGAAAAAAATTAAGTTGAGTAGGTAAGGAGATAGGGAAGATCTACAAAAATAATTTCAAATTAAAAGTGAATAAAATTTAAAAACTCAATAAATTTGAAAATAAAGCTCTTTATATAATCAGATGGAAAGGCATATGGCAAAGAATCTCTTACTATGCACTTGTGAGAAAAATGTGTTTCTTGCAATTCATTATTGTTCCTATGAGCATAGGACAGAAGAGGGGTTAGAGAAAAATGGAACTTTACCTTTGACTTACTTAGTTGTTTTCTGAAAACTAAATAGCCATTTGAGTTTTGTTTGTTTGTTTGTTTGTTTGTTTTGTTTTTTTCTTCGTTTTCATGACAGGGTTTCTCTGTGTAGCCCTGGCTATCCTGGAACTCACTCTGTAGACCAGTATGGCCTCGAACTCAGAAGTCCACCTGCCTCTGCCTCCCAAGTGCTGGGATTAAAGGTGTGAGCCACCACTGCCCAGCTCATTTGAGATTTTCTATGTCACAAAAGTTGGTAAGTGAGAAACACGATAAAAGATAGCGTTCATAACAAAAGATAGGGCACAAAGGGTAAAGGGAGAGAACTGACTCCTGTGACGCACACCAGTACACACACATATAAAAGGAGTAAATGAAACTTTAAGGGTATTTTTTTATTACTTTTATTTTTTCACTCCAATCTATATCCCCTCTGGATCTGTCCTCTCACAGTTCCTCATCCCATCCCTCCTTCCCTCTGCCTCTAAGAGGATGCCCCCACACCACTAGGTCTACTCTCTTTCTGGGACCTCAAGTCTCTCAAAGGTTAGGCTCACTTTCACCCACTCAGGCCAGACAAGGAAGTCCTTTGCTGTGTATATATGTTGTAGTCCTCTGTCCAGCTTCTGTATGCTTCCTGGTTGGTTACTCATTGTCTGCAATATCTCAGGGATCTGGGTTAGTTAAGACTGATTATCTTACTATTTTCTTTCCCCTTCTATGTTGGATTGAAGCATTTATACATTGGTCTTCCTTCTTCTTAAGCTCCATATGGTCAGTGGGTTATATCATGGTGTTCTGAGCTTTTGAGCTAATACACACTTGTCAGTGAGTATATACCATGTGTGTTCTTTTGTGTCTGGGTTACCTCACTTAGTATATTTCCAAGTTCTATCCATTGTCCTTGAAATTTTATGAAGTCATTGTTTTTAATAGCTGAGTAATATCCCATTGCTTCCATTCTTCCGTTGAGGGGGATCAGGGTTGTTTCCATCTTCTCTCTATTATAAATAAGGCTTCTATGAACATAGTGGAGCATATTTTCTTGTTATATGCTGGAGTATCTTTTCTGTATATGCCCAGTAGTGGTAGAGCTTGGTCTTCAAGTAAAACTACTTTCAATTTTCTGAGGAACCCCCATATTAATTTCCAAAGTGGTTTCAACAGCTTGTAATCCCACCAGCAATGGAGGAGTATTCCTCTACCTCCACATCCTCACCATTATCTGCTTTCACCTGAGTTTTTGATTTGTCATTCTAATTGGTGTGAGAAGAAATCTCAGGGTCATTTTGATTTGCATTCCCCTGATGACTAAGGATGTTGAACATGTCTTTAAGTGCTTCTCAGCCATTAGAGATTCCTTAGTTGAGAAGTCTTTGTTTAGCTCTGTGCTCCGTTTTGTTTTGTTTTGTTTTGTTTTTTGTTTTTTGGTTTTTTTGTTTGTTTTTCGAGATAGGGTTTCTCTGTGTAGCCCTGGCGGTCCTGGAACTTACGTTGTAGACCAGGCCAGCCTCAAACTCAGAAATCCGCCTGCCTCTGACTCCCAAGTGCTGGGATTAAAGACGTGTGCCACCACTGCCCGGCTGTGCTCCATTTTTTAATAGGGTTATGTGGTTCCCTGAAGTCTAACATCTTGAGTTCTTTATATATATTGGATATTAGCCCTCTATGGAATGTAGGATTGGTTAAAGAAATCTTTTTCTAACCTGTGGCTTGCCTTTTTGTCCTTTTGAGAGTCTCCTTTGAGTTACAGAGGGATCTGGAAGGGAATGCTGAGGAGAAAGGGAAAAGGGGGGGGGGCAGGATCAGGTATTGGAAAGGACAGGAAAAAAGTATAGAACATCAGGAAATTCAATAAAAGTATGTATCAGTGGAGGATGGGGAACTGGGAACAGTCAAAGTAAGGATACGTCCATCCTTCTTAGAAGAGGGAACAAAATACTCATGGAAGAAGTTAAAGAGTATGAAGCAGAGTCTGAAGGAAAGGCCATCCAGAGACTGCCCCACCTGGGGATCCTTCCCATATACAGTCACCAAACCCAGATACTATTGTGGATGCCAACAAGTGCTTGCTGACAGAAACCTGATATAGATGTCTCCTGAGAGGCTGTGCCAGTGCCTGGCAAATACACAACTGGATGCTCACATTCATCCATTGGATGGAACACAGGGTCCCCAATGGAGGAGCTAGAGAAAGGACCCAAGGAACTGAAGGGGTTTGCAGCCCCATAGAAGGAACAACAGTATGAACCAACCAGTACCCCCAGAGCTCCTTGAGACTAAACCACCAATCAAAGAAAACACATGGAGGGATTCGTGGCTCTAGCTGCATATGTAGCAGAGGATGGCCTACTTGGTCATCAGTGGGAGGAGAGGCCCTAGGTCCTGCAAAGGTTCTATGCCCCAGTATAGGAGACTCCCAGGGCCAGGAATGGCAGTGGGTGGGCTGGTGAGCAGGGTGAGGGGAGAGGTGATAGGAGATTTTCAGAGGGGAAACCAGGAAAGGGGATAACATTTGAACTGTAAATTAAGAAAATAATAAAAAAATAAAATAAAATAAAGTCCCAGATTCCAGGGAAGTAAGAGGCTCCCAGGACCAAAAGGGGATGACTTTAGCTGAAATACCCAAAAAAAGGGAGCTATAACATCTACTAACTCTACTAGCATCTGACCAATACAGATGCAGATATAGCCAACCATTGGACTGAGCCCAGGGACCCCAATGGAAAAGCTCAGGGAAGTACTGAAAGAGCTAAAAGGATTGCAACCCCATAGGAAGGGAAATAACAATTAGCCACACCATCCAGAGCTCCCAGGGACTAAGCCACCAACCAAAGAATACACATGAAGGGAGCTATGGCTTCAGATACATATGTAGCACAGGATGGCTTTATCTGATATTAATGCAAGGGGATGCCCTTGGTCCTTTGGAGATTTGATTTCCCAGCATAGGTGGATGGTAGAACAGTGAGGTGGGAGTGAGTGAGTAAGTGGAGGAGCACTCTCATATAGGCAAAAGGAGAAGGGAGGAGGGGGAATATGTTGTGGGGGTTGTGGAGTAGTATTCGGGAAGGGGATATTATTTGAAAGGTCAATAAATAAAATCATTAATAATTAATAATAATAATAATAATAATAATAATAATAATAATAATAATATCAACAACAACTCCTGGGATCACCTCCTCCTCAGTTTCTTCCGGCCTTTCCCTAATTCAACTACAGGGGTATTCACTTCAGAAAATTGTTTGGATGCAAGTATCTGCCTCTGTCTCCCTGTCTCCGTCAGCTGCTTATTGGGCCTCTCAGAGGACAGCCATGCTAGGCTCCTGACTGTAAGCACATTATAGCATCAGTAAGTTTCAGACCTTGGAGCTTTCCTTTGAAATGAATTCCAATCTGGGACAATCAGAGGACCTACTTTCCCTCAGTCTCTCCTCCAATTTTATACCCACAGTTACTTTAGACCTGAACCTTTCTGGGTCAGAGATTTTGACTGTGGGATGGCAAACCGGTCCTTCCACTTGATGCCCCTTCTTTCTTATAGAGGTGGACTCTACAAGTTCACCAGTTGGGCATTTCATCTAAGGTCACTCTCTTTGAGTCCTGAGTGTCTCTGAATTTCCAGGTCTCTGGTATATTCTACAGAGTCCCTCTACTCTGATTCCAAGAGGTTGCATATTTCTGCCTTCTGCTGGCCCTCAGGGCTTCTCTCCTGTCCCTCCTCTAATACTTTAATATGCCCCTTTTTCCCTTCCCGATTCCCACCGAGATCCTTTTTTCCCTCTGCCCCTATGATTGCTTACTTCTCCCTTCCAGGTGGGACTGAAACATTCCCACTTGTGCCCTTCAGCTTGTTAACCTTCCTGAATTCTGTGGATTGTATCCTGTGTATTCTGTATTTTTTGGCTAATATCCACTTATTAATGAGTAAATACCATGCATGTCCTTTTAGGTCTGATTTATTTCACTCAGTAGGATATTTTCTAGTTCCATCCATTTGCCTGCAAAACTCGGGATGTCTTCATCAGTACCCCACAGAGCTCCCAGGGGCTAAATCAGCAACCAAAGAGTACACATGGAGGGACCCATTGTTCCAGCAGCATATGTAGCAGAGGATGGCCTTGTCTATCATTAATTGGAGGAAAGTATCTTGGTCCTGTGAGGACTCTATACCCCAGTGTAGGGGAATGTCAGGGCCAGTAAGCAGGAGTGGGTAGGTTGGTGAGCAGAGGAGTTGGGGAGGGAATAGTGGGTTTCTGTAGGGGAAACCAGAAAAGGGGATAACAACTGAAATGTAAATAAAGAAAATATCTGATTTTTAAAAATAGCTGGATAGCATTTCATTGTATAAATTAACTACTTTTTCTGAATCCATTCTTCCTTTGTGGGACATCTGGGTTGCTTCCAGCTTCTGGCTATCGCAGATAAGGCCACTATAACATAGTGGAGCACATGCCCCTGTGGCATAGTGGGGCATCTTTTAGTTATATGCCCAAGAGTGGTATATCTGAGTCTCTAGATAGAATAAGTCTACCTGAAGAAGTAATTTTAAGTTTTCATTTAAAAAGGAAAGAAAAGGCACCACTCTGGGACCTAATGGATATTTCTACAGGCATAGGGGGTTACAAATGGTGGTCCCACCCTTAGTGTTTAGGTAAATTAGCTGTCAGACCAAATGTACAGCTATGTGATTTTCTCCAATCATTTTTATGTTCACAGGTTTTACCTGGAGATAAACACAGAGTAGTTAATAATTTAGTTACAATTAGAGCTTTACAGTAGACAACTATATTGTGTTGAGAAGTTTAATTAATGGAAGAATGGCAGCATGAATTCTGTTAGATTAATCTGATGAAATTCAGATCACTGACATTTCATAATGCCATTTTGGTAAAACCAAACAAACAAGCAAACAAACAAACTGGGCTTACAATTCTCAGACTCTTCAACTTAACCCATTCATTATTTATTTCATTAATCTATGAAAACAAACATAGGAAAAATGAACATAGAAAAAAAGAATGAATAATTTTATCAGAACATTGTGTCTCTTTTATGCTTATCAAAGATGTGAGCACTTTCTTTAAAAGCACATAGAGACTGTTATCAATAATAAAATAAAAATAGTCATGAATAAAATCCAAAACTAAAAAGGTTGTGTGGTTTACAAAAAAACTCAACTATCCAATAAAATATTACCATATTAATTTTTAAATTATATGCTTAGATTTACATCTGCCTTCCTATGCATTTTTATCTCTCAATTTTTACTGTTTTGTCCTTCATTTGGTTATTATTTTAGTGACCAAGTTTATCTTATTTTTGCTTTATCTAAAATCTAGTTCTGATTTTATTATTTTAGTTGCCTTTTGGAATATGTTAAATATATCTTTAAATTTTACATTTTAATAACATGTCAAAACTATATAATATGTAGTGTAGAATTATGTGTATCCATTTCATACTTACTAACATATAAGCTATTAAATAATATATTTTATATTATGATTATCTCACCAAAGCTT
This sequence comes from Mus minutoides, assembly GCA_902729485.2. Taxonomy (NCBI): domain Eukaryota; kingdom Metazoa; phylum Chordata; class Mammalia; order Rodentia; family Muridae; genus Mus; species Mus minutoides. Next base: position 204,528 of record LR750542.1, on the reverse strand, counting down.
TATTTTAGTATTTAATTGTCTCTTAAAGAGTATTTAATAGGAAATTTGTTAACTATAAACAGATGCCATTTATGGTTATATCTTTCCAAAATGTAAATTTTTACCAGGTAATCTTTTTTTTCTTTTATTTGAAAGACTTTTAGTTTGGTGGTAGTGAAGTCATTTATTCTCAGTCTTCTAAAGTTATAATTTGAAGGCTAATAAATTTGTTATTGAATAAGCATTGTTTGTGTTCATTGTGGGAAAAGACCATTCCTGTATCTCCTGGCAGTCCATAGTTACCTATAGTTCTTTGTCTATGGTTGAGACATCATAAGCTTTTCCTCTTCCAAATTAGTAATTTTATTGTTGTCTTCCTTGTCCCAGGTCATGTCTTGACATCCGTGTTGGTGAGATTTTATGTGAGTAGTTTCTCTGTCATTTCTAGGAACCACTGACTCATGCATTCAAGTAACACTGGATAAATTGAGCAGATTTGTATTAATACATTTAGAAAAGTGTGTGTGTTTGTGTGTGTGTGTGTGTGTGTGTGTGAGAGAGAGAGAGAGAGAGAGAGAGAGAGAGAGAGAGAGAGAGAGAAATACATAGATATAGAAAGATAGACAAAGTGTAACAATTGAAGAACAAGAGACCATAAATTGAAATGTGAGTAATGGAGATATATGGAGGTACTAAGAAAGAAAAACAGCAAGGGAAGATTGATGAAATAATATTATAATTGTAAAAATATTATTTTCAAACTTTTATTTTGAAGGTCACTTATTGTGTACAGAATTCAAAATTTACAGCTTTTTCATTTTTCCAGTTTAAACACTGAAGTTCCCTATGCTACACACAATTTATTATGGGAAATCTGGCGCCATAGTGTGCATCTTACAAGACTTTTAACACTGGTTTTGTGCAATTTGGTAGCAATTAACTTTTTAAAAAGTATTTAAGTTTCCTTGAATTAGTTGTGGTCCTTTATTACAATATTATTGCAATATTACTACAAAATTAGGAAAAACTTATAACCATGATTTTTCCAAATATGGTTTTGTGTTCCCAACTGTGTTTGAAAATTGCAATTACAAGTATTTTATGTTATTGAAAGGATTTCTATGTACAGTGGAGTGCTACAAAATGTTTTAAGTTCTTCTTTTATACAGTGATTCTTCTATTTAATACTTGCCTTGAAGAAACATAACTTCTATTTTTAAAAAAAATCAAAAATCCCATAAATATAAAACAGAAAATTAATTGGAATTGGGGAGGAGTTGGAGAATGGAAAAGAATTGTATATATATATATATATATATATATATATATATATATATATATTACATATATACATATATCACATATATATAACATATGTATATGAAATATTTATCCATACATATTTTACATGAGTGCAGTTGCATTTTAACTTCATTCAAAGACTTTCATTATAATTTTATATTAAAAAATCTGTTTATTTTCATCAACATTTCAGATTTGTAGACTTGATCAAAGCCACAAGGAACTGCTTTTGTTTTCATTTCTCTATCACCGCGAGCCACACAATAAGCCATCCATATAACCCTAGATCAGCAATCATTCTTATTAACTGATTGAACTGGATCCTATTAAAACAAACTATAAATTAATTTTACATATTGATGTGAATAAAGATGAAAATACTTATACCCAGGGAGAAATTTTCTGTAGCTTAATATAGAATCTTTAATATGTAACTCAAAAATGAGGGTTTTTGTTTTGTTTTGTTCCTGGTTTTATTCTTTAAGTATAGTTCTTCACATTGCCAAGTTAAATTATTTAAAAATGATTCTTAAGGATATGGAAACCAAAATTTAAAATACTTGTTTCCATATTTTAATATGTTCTTACTTCATGAAACAAGTTACATATATATAATTGATAAGTTCTGTATTCATAATCTTTTTAAAACAATATTATCAATTTACTTATCAGTATTTAAAAATATTTTATTAAATACTGGTTAACATAGCTTTGTTTAAATTCATGATAAAGGTCTTGGAAAGATCAAGAATTCAAGGCCCTTACCTAAACATGATAAAAGCAATCTACAGCAAACCAGTGGCCAACATCAAACTAAATGGAGAGAAGCTGGAAGCAATCCCACTAAAATCAGGGACCAGACAAGGCTGCCCACTTTCTCCCTACCTATTCAATATAGTACTTGAAGTCCTAGCCAGANTAAAAGCAATCTACAGCAAACCAGTGGCCAACATCAAACTAAATGGAGAGAAGCTGGAAGCAATCCCACTAAAATCAGGGACCAGACAAGGCTGCCCACTTTCTCCCTACCTATTCAATATAGTACTTGAAGTCCTAGCCAGAGCGATTCGACAACAAAAGGAGGTCAAGGGGATACAAATTGGAAAGGAAGAACTCAATTTATCGCTATTTGCAGATGATATGATAGTATATATAAGTGACCCCAAAAACACAACCAGAGAACTCCTAAACCTGATAAACAGCTTTAGTGCAGTAGCTGGATATATAATCAACTCAAACAAATCGATGGCCTTTCTCTATACAAAGGATGAACTGGTTGAGAAAGAGATCAAGGAAACTTCACCCTTCACAATAGTCACTAACAATATAAAATATCTTGGTGTGACTCTTACGAAGGAAGTGAAAGATTTGTATGACAAGAACTTCAAGTCTCTGAAGAAAGAAATTGAGGAAGATTTCAGAAGATGGAAGAATCTCCCATGAAATGTAAATGAAGAAAATATCTAATAAAGAGAAAAAATTAAAAAAAAAAGAATTGTAAATTAAGAAAATATCTAATAAAAAAAAAGATATATTCCACATAGGGCCTCACTTTACGGTCCAGATATATTCTTCCTCTGTTTGTTGTGCTTTGGTGTCAAAAAAAAAAAAGTTTTACTTAAGACAATAACACAAAAGAAGTTTTCTTTATTTTTGTGACTTATTTATCACATTTTCCTCTATTAAGTATTTGATTAGTTTTGAGTTTATTTCTGGGAATAGTAGGAAGAAGGTAGCTAACTGTTCTCTGTGTGTATATGCAGTTGCTTCTTACTGTATTTTGAACTTATATATATATATTTTTATGTGCTTGTTCATATTCTCTTTGAAGTCACTGATCAGTTTTACAAATAAAGTTGTGAGTTCCTCATCTGTCATTTAAAAAAATTACGTATAAATGCTAAATTTACTAAAACACAACTTAATAAGGACAGATTTAAGGTTGAAATTCATTCTGCCTGCTTTACACACCATTTTTTCACTAATAATAAGCGATAGATATTTAAGGTGTATTTCAGAAAGTCAAAAATAATATTTCTAATAATATAAAATGTACTCTTTAAAGATGTTTAATTATTCAACAGTTTAGTTAGATTGATTTGAATACATATTGTATATTAGATGGTTAATTTTATGATTCCTAATTTCAGTTTTCCTATACCTTACTCTAAAAATTGGCCTTATTTGTATAGCATAGCCTTGATTACTTCACGAAATTAGTTGTTTTAGTCATATCTTGATCAAATCTTTATATTGTACCACCATAACACAATTTTAGATGATAACAAAGTGATAGTTTTCATAAATTATTCCCTATATTTAATTTTTTTTTCAAAAAATGTTAATAATAATATTTCTTTTTACTCTCATCATACCAAGATCAACCTTTGTTTTACCGTGCTACTATTCAACTTGTATTTTCTATTTTTAATCATTCTTTTTAACTCATGAGAATTAGAAAGTATGAAAAAAAAGTATATTTAAGGAAGCTTCTCTTAATACTTCTGTTCTCCTATTAAAGATTTAGATTTTCTTAGATCTCTGATTAAATTTTCTCAATTTCAGTAAATGACAACTTTGAAAATTTTCTGAAACCTTTCACCCCGAGAAACCACTTCTTCATCAGTGCATGTGTGCTTTCTGTTACACCGCCAGGCCTTCAGAATCATTCTCATACTATCTCTTCAGAGATATTTTATTTGAACAACTTATATAATGGGGTAATAAAATAGTTTATTTCTATATTAGCTAAAAATTACTTAGTTTGTGCATTTATGTGTTGCACACTGACTGTCACCTCCCAAAGCTCCTTGAGTGGAGTTTCATTCATGGTGGTAACACATGAGCATCTCCTGCAGTGCCTGACACAGAGGAATTAAAATTTTGTAGATGCCAAAGCCAAGAAGAGAAGCTGTATCCAAGCGAGATCTGCAGCTGCTGGGTGTATATTTCAGGACAGACTCAGAACTTTTACCATATGTTTTGTAGTATAAATTAAATTCATTTCATGGAAATATAATGGATATCAGCATTATATTAAAATTTCAAAGGTTACTTTTTACATATTGGTACATATAATAAATTCCTCATGCTGGTTTTAAAACTAACTAGCTCATCTTGGAACAGAGGAGAAGGAGAGGAAATATGGGGAAGGACTCAGTGAGGGAGAGAAGAAACAGCAATTGTGATGTAAAACTAAATAAGGCACTCTGAAAAAAATAAAGGACACTTATAATTTTAGAATTTTAAATATTTGGTCATAAAAATGTTATTTTGGTAATACATGGGTCTAAGTACAAAATACATATTTAATCAAAGAAAACTTTAACATTGAGAATGTTTTAACATTGACTCTACATTATAAACTTTTGTTCCTCTAAAACAACACAAGTTTACTAAAACTAACACAATTTTAAATATGTGCTTTGCAAAAGTAAGAACTGACAAATGTATTCTCAAGTATAAAACCCAAATATATTTCAATATTTCTCTATTGCTTAAAATTCATTACAAAATATTAATGTTTCATTTTTGTTTCCTTTGAAAGATAAACAATAAAGATAAAATTAAAAGAGCTTACTAAGTATATCATTTAATTTTTTTAGATTTTTAAAGATTTATACATTGATTTTACACACTGTACACTGTAGCTATCTTCAGACACACCAGAAGAGGGAATCATAAATGGTTGAGAGCCATCATGTGGTTGCTGGGAATTTAACTCAGGACCTCCGTAAGAGCAGCTAGTGCTCTTAACTGCTGAGCCATCTCTCTAGCCCTGAATATTTTTTATTAATACATAAATTTTAATTCATCACTAACTTTATATTACGTATTTTATAATGCAACCATCTGAAATTGAAAACAAATAATTTGAAGTAAATATACAAAGAACTTACATTATAAATTAAGGTAAATATTCATGACTGAACATTAGAAAATATCTTTCAGAAACCCGGTTTGGAATATATGGCTGCAGGTAGAGACAAACAGGCAACAATTTGCTTTTAGAGTTTTTCTTTCTAATGGCGATTTATAACAAGCACATTTTATACATTGCTAAGGTTGCTATGCTTAGAAATCAAACTTGTATTTCTCATTTCTTTCAACTTCCAAATCAAGATCACTTCTATAATTTGTTATTTCTGTTCTATTGAAAAACTAACATTTTGTAATTAATATTTTGAAATTAACACTTACTGAACCCACATCCATGTATGCTACATTTCTTGTGATTTTCATAAGTATGTATTCTTTATTCTATATTTTGTATAAATATTTATTTCCTTGATACATTCTTATCAGTATAAGAAAAAATTGTAAACATTAAACAAAATGCATTTTTTATATTATCCAGTCAACTAATAAATCATTCTCATAATTTCAAAATTAACTCTGATATTACTTTGTCTTGTTGGTTTATTAATTTGCCTATTATTGTATCACTTATTCCACCATGTGGAAAATACTAACATTAATAATAATTATAATATGGTTGCAATTACCATTCTGGATTGCTAACATGAATAATTTTTAAAAAGTGAAAAAATACTAGCTAATAGTAACACACTTTTAAGTATCCTTGGGAATTGTTTCCAGAAATAATTGGTATGTTATAGATCAAGTGAGAGGAGAGGAGCAATCAGGAGTATGGGTTCAGAAATAGAACAAGGCGAAGAAGCCTGACAGGCAAGCTTGACCTTCATTTCTCTCTGATTCTTGACCCAGACAACATTCACAGCTTGGACCACAATTTCCCATTTGCACGATATTCTTTCTACCTTGCCTCAGACACAAATTCATCTGACTTCAAACATAAGCTTCTGAAATGGTGATAGAATGTATCTTCTTTAAAGTTATTGTAATGTTTTTGTACCAAAGATTCAAAACATGACTAACTCATATTAAAAGTTGACATTATGGTACATACCCATAATTCTTGCTCTTAGGCAGCTGAAAGAGCAGCCTTGCTAGAAACGTGAGACTAGTGTCAACTACATAGAAAGATCTTGTCTCTAAAGACTAGCAACAACAACAGCAAAAACTACTAAAATTACTTGGATTTTTCAGTAAAGCATTCACTTTTGTATAAATACTAAAATAGGCTATCAAATAAAATATCACAAATAAATGTGTCTATGTTATTTTGTCATACAATCAAAGACAATTTTCTGTTTCTGTTGCTTATGGTAGAAATTCTTATGCTTAATTTACTCTATTTTGTCTACCTACTTCTTAGCAGGGGATTGTGATAACTAAATGATGATAGCTCATTGTTGTCGGTCGCATTCCTCAGTAACGATCATTTTAGAACACTTCCTCTTAGTGAAAATAATATTCTAGCATGATTACACTTTGTCTCCAACATTGGGTAGATCTCCAGGAAAGGTCTTATCCAGTCGGTGAAACATTGATTGCCTTTTCTGTAAGTAGCAGACAGGTAATTACTGCTCTTCTTATTTTAAAGTTCAACTTCAAAGCTTGCTTTCTCAGAGCCAAATGATTTTGTTTAAAATGATTATAAGAAAAATGGGTCAAGAATTAGAGAACACAGAAGTCCTGTGAAGTGAAAATGCCAGGTATAGAAAACTTTAATAAACAGTATTTTCTGAGTTCTGAACATAATCTGTGTAGTGGTATCTGCTTGTGTCTTTACATGACTTCTTTTCTGTATGTGTAAATTGTGTTTCTTTTTTTTTTNTTTTTTTTTTCAACTTTTATTAGATATTTTCTTCATTTACATTTCAAGTGTTATCCAGAAAGTTCCCTATACCCTCCCCCCTCCCGGCCCTGCTCCCCCACCCATCCGCTCCCACTCCCTGGCCCCAGCGTTCCCCTGTATTGGGGCATATAAAGTCTGCATAACCAAGGGGTCTCTCTTCCCACTGATGGCCAACTAAGCCATCCTCTTCTATATATGCAGCTAGAGACACGAGCCCAGGGGGTACTAGTTAGTTCATGGTTCTTCTTCCACCTATAGGGTTGAAGACCCCTTCAGCTTCTTGTGTTTCTACAATTGAGAGTAATCTACCCTTACTGTGACAACACCTGCAACCTTTATGAGTCCCATTCAACTTTTGTCTAATTTTACATGGTAATAATAATGTTTGTTTTACAAAATTAGAAGGAAATTAAATATTAAATACAAAAGTACTTTCTTAGTCATAAATTCAATGTTTGCATTTATTGTCTGCATACATAAAATGTTTTGCTTGCATTGGTTGCCAGGATTTAAATACAGACTTTTAAAATTAACTGGTTTTTAAGGGCAAGAGCACGCATCTCTCTAGGCACTGGTAAATAAGTGAGATACTGGGTTCCTAGTACACAACTCATTAATTTCAAACTGCATCGATTTTTTTTAAAGAAAATAATCTAGATAGTGAAAAATAAAATTAGAAAACAAAATTCATGTTATTAGATGTGAAGTTGTCATGTCTGCTCTCATTACTCACTTTTGTTTCAACTTACTATTAAAGATCCAAGGTGAATGAATCAGGTGTCAAATCATATCCATAAAGTTATTTTTAAGTATGTCTCTTTAGTGGTAATGTTGAGGAATTATCATAAAGTGCTAGCTGTATTATATGCTCCAGCTTTGGAGTTTTTCCTATTTTATTGGTCTCTCCACCAATTCAATGTCACATTAGTAAAGCTTTTAATTTATGACAAAAATCTGTGCTTGAAGAAGAGTTACCCAAAGGATAACTAATCTTAAAATAGCCTAATATCAAATTTATTCTTTTCATACCTAGAGTTGACAATTTGAAAATTATCCACATGGTCATGAACTGATAAAACATAACATGAAAGAAAATGCAGATGAAAACATTTCTCAGTGTTTAAAGAGTTTGAAAGACAAGCATGAGGACCTGAGGCAAATTCCCAGCATCCAGGTAAAAGGCCAGACATGCAGTCTGAGCCTGTACCCTGGTGCTATGAAGGTGAAAATAAATGAATCTCAACAGCTCACTGGTACTCAGTTCGCCAGAACTGGAACAATAAGTTGAGTAAGAAACACTGTCTCAAGTATAAAATGGAGAATAATGAAGAAAGGGCAATGTTTCTGCCATTGCCCTTGTCTCTCTACAAATAAAAACATAGCTGGAAATTTATTCTAGAACGAAGTATTTTATAGTTCGAGAACATTATAAATCAGGTTAATACACACTCAGGCCAAAAGTAAAATAAACAAATAAATAAGCAGAAATACAACTGGGAGATGTTCCCTGTGTGATGACTTTTGTGTTCAAGAAATAGTCAAGTTCCTCTATTCTAGTCTAAAGGAATTTATAATACATTGGTTTTGATCCTTAATTTAAAAATAAGCTCCCTAAAGGAAAACATCATTAAATAACTTTAGGTTCTTACTTCCACATGAGAAAAAAAGTATTGTAGACCCATGTGTTAATTAGTTGCATTTTAAAGAAAGAACAGAACAATCAATAAATAATAAAGAGAAGCAAATTTATTCATTTCTGATTATTCAGAAAACTAGTTTAGGTAAAAAATACAGGAGGATGGTTCATCTCTTTCTGGCACTCTCCTGTTTCCTGCCCACCATTTCCTTGTGGTTAAGAGATCTCCTCTTGTTATTAGTCACATGGAGAGCCTGTCAGTCTCCATAATAAAAGAAGAAAACCACTGAGCAGGTGTAGTTTACCCTCACCTGTGAAGACAGTTACTATTGCTGGATAAATGTTGAGAACCACATAAAGCATCATATCAGCCCTATTGAGTTAGGTAACTCTTGGGACAGAATATATCCACTCAAGCACTGGTAGATAATCTTAATGTCTGAGAATTTCACAATTCATGAAAAACAAACAAACAAACAAACAAAAAAACCCCACAGCTCATGAAGTCAAATGTATATATGATGGGCAATCTTTCCTTCTCAAATGGAAGAGGTCTTCAATTATTACAGATAAATAACTTAAGGTTTATGTTTGTATTCAAGACACTGGTTGCCCTCCCTGCAAAAGAAAAAGCTTTGTCTTTGTACACTTTCAGTCATCAGTGTTAGTCATCATAGTGGAATGCCTTCTGTAGAACATGATATTATCCATGCTATTTTTTAACCATTTTCTTTGGAAATACTTATCAGAGAATTTCAAGGTTAACTTAGTCCAAATTATTCTATTCTGTATTTATAGAGGTCATATAAATGTCAGAAATTATAAAAGCTTTGTAAAATGTAAATATGAGTGGAAATATGTGGAGTACTAATTTCTGATGATGTTTTTCTACTTGTGTTTATTGAATGCATACTGTCTTAGTCAGGGTTTCTATTCCTGCACAAACATCATGTCCAAAAAGCAAGTTGGGGAGGAAAGGGTTTATTCGGCTTACACTTCCATACTGCTGTTCATCACCAAAGGAAGTCAGGACTGGAACTCAAGCAGGAGCTGATGCAGAAGCCATGGAGGGACGTTCTTTACTGGCTTGCTTCCCTTGGCTTGCTCAGCCTGCTCTCTTATAGAACCCAAGACTGCCAGCCCAGAGATGGTCCCACCCACAAGGGGCCCTTGATCACTAATTGAGAAAATGCCTCACAGCTAGATCTCATGGAGGCATTTCCCCAACTGAAACTCCTTTTTCTGTGATAATTCCAGCTGTGTCAAGTTGACACAAACCTAGCCAGTACACATACCAATCAAGCAGAAAACAGGTGAACAATTTGGAGCATGGTAGGGCTTTCCCTCTGAAAACACAGTAAGGATAATAAAAAAGTTTCAGTTCAATATTTAATAATTTTGTTTTTTGTTATTTGACCACATTTCACAGATTTTACTTAAGAATCCTCTTAAAGTGCTCATGGTTGAATCATTATGAGTCCATTTCAATTTTCAGAAGTGAGGCTTATAAGGAAGTGGTTGATCATGATTGCCCTGACATAATCAATGTGCTATTTATGGATTTACTGATGGCATTATTAGTATGGAGGTGTTAGAAAGTAGGAATTTGGACCTAGATGGAAGAAGTAGATGTCAAAGTAAGAGTCATTGGTCCTGGTGGGACTACCTTAAACAATATTCATTGCCACTGCCTTCTTCTCCATTCTCAGTCCTCTCAGCTTTCTGTCTAAAATAAGGCAATTAACCTCTGATGTCACATGTTCCTGCCACTATCTTGCCTCACTATTTGACCATTCCTGTAGAGTCACCTGACCATGAGAACTCAGAATTCATAAGAGAAAATAAACCTCTCATCCTTTAGATTTGTTTATGTCAAGTATTTAAGTCAAACTGGTGAATAGCCAATTAGTTATTATCAATTTTAGGCCCAAATATATAATCATGTTTTTAGTATGAATTTTCATAAAGTATATGTGAGTATCTCATTTTGTAAAGAAAATGTTAATAGGAAGGAAAAGTTAGCACCTTACTTCTACATCTCAATATCCTACTACTAAATAGTAACTGCTACCAATAACTTAGATAATATCCTGTATGATATTTAAAATTGTGATGGGTTGATAAGATATCCCCCATTGTTTTGGGTAGCTGGAAACTTGATCCCCAGTTTGTGAAATTGTTTGATAGTTTAGGAAGTGTGGACTTGCTAGAAGAAGTATAACACTGTGTGTGGGCTTTGGGAGTTTAGAGGTGTGTTTTATTGCTAATGTGTTCAACATTCTACATGAGAGCTCTCAATATGTAGCTCCAGCTTCATGGAGATGTTAAGATCATGATAGCCTTGATCTTTGTTATCATAGATTCTTATACCTCCAGCACCCTAAGACCAGGTAAACTGGTTTGTATTATTGCAGTGGAAAACTGACTAAAATACTAAAATATAAAAAAATCATAAATTACCTTCATGTCTACCTCCCCAACTGGGCAAAATCAGTGGCCCAATATCAGCCCAAACACTACAGCCTGCATGCCTCCCAGGAGGTCCACAGTAACCAAAGACACAGTTGAGAAAGAGTTGAGATGGGACACCCACACAGCCCTGCTGACTTGACACTCAGCTATATCACTCTTGGGCATATACTCAAAAGACACCCATCATACCAAAAGGACACATCTTCCACAATGTTTCTAGAAGCCATATTTATAATACTCAAAAGATGAAAACAACCCAGATGTCCCTTACCTGACTAATGGATACAGAATTTACACAATGGAATGCTATTCAGCTATTAAAAACAAGGACATCAGTAATTTTTCAGGCAAATAGATGAAACTAGAAAATATCATCCTTTGTGAGGTAACTCAGACCCAAAAGGACATGCATGGTACGTAATCACTGATAAGTAGATATTAGCCAAAAAGTACAGAATACCTAGGATACAACCCATACCACAGTAAAATGTGTAACAAAAAGAAAGGCCCAAGTGTGCAGGGTTCAATCACACTTAGGAAGGAAATAATCACAGGAGGCAGATGGAGGGAGAGATCTAGGTGGGAGGAGCAGGAGGAGGGGGATGGCAAAAGTGAAACAGGATCCGATATGGGGGTGTAGGAGAGAAGCCCAAAAGATAAAGAGAATGAATGGAAATGAGCAGCATTGGAGGGTGGTAGGTGCAGGGACCCTCTAGAAAGTACCAGAGATCCAGGAGGTGACAAACTCTCAGGACTCATTGACCTTTAGCCAAAATGTCCAACACTGGGAAGAGGGAACTCTAGGAGTCTACCTCCAGTTGATAGAAAGGGACTCAATTGCAGGGACAGGATTACTAAACCACAGTCAAAGCTTTTGACCCAGAATTGTTCTTATCTAAAAGAACTGCAGAGAAAAAAAATGGAGAAGAGACTAAAGGAAAGGCAATCTAATGACCTGCCCAACTGGGGATCCATCGCATGGGGAGGTACCAAGTCCTGACACTATTACTGATGCTATGATGTGCTTACAGATAGAAGCCTGGCATAGGAGTCCTCTGAGTGGCCCAACCAGCAGCTGACTGAGACTGACTCAGATACTTACCACCAACCTTTGGACTGAAGTCAGGGACCCTACAGTGGAATTAGGGGAAGGATTGAAGAAGTTGAAATGGAGAGCAACCTTATAGGAAGACCAGCAGTCTCAACTAACCCAAACTTGAGGGAGTGCCCAAAGACTGAGTCACCACCCAGGAGCATACAGGGACAGGTGAGAGGTCCCTAGCACACATAAAACAGAGGTATACCTTGTCTGGTCTTAGTGGGAGCAAATGAGCATAATCCTCAAGAGACTTGAGGCCCTAGGGAAAGGGAAGGCCTGGGGTGACACTCTCTAGGAGACAAAGGATGGGAGAAGTTGGTTGAGGTTCTGTGGGAGGGAAAACAGTGGACAATGACTGGAATGTAAATAAGAAAATATCAATTTAAAATTGTATCTACCCTTCAAGCTCCTGGTTTGTGAAAGTATTTACAGCTTATGTCTAGGCTAAGATTTAGTTTAAACATCATGAGAATTAAGGGTAATTAGTCTCCTGGAAGCTTGCTATGTTTTAAAATAAAAAATCAGAGGGGAATGAGAAAACCTACAGTTGTCTGGAGATGTGGCTCAACAGTAAAGAACTCTTGTTGTCCTGGCTGAGGACCTGAGTAGATAGGTTCTCAGCATTCACATGGAGGCTCCCAACCATCTGCAGCTCCTCTTTTCATCTCTTCAGACACTAGGTATGCAGGCACATGGTACATAGTGTATGAAAAGGCAGTAAGTATAGAACTAAAGGGTTTTATTGATGCTCTCTTTGGCAACTCTGCATTTTCTTGTTTTAATAAATCCAGGCTTAGGTAATAAAGGTCTCCACTGCTGTCCAAAAAAGAGAAAAAAAGCATAAATAATATATATTTTAAATGTTATACATATATTTTCATGAAACAGAATCCATATAATTCATAATTGCATGTGCATTGACTTGTTACTTAATTTATGTTTGAAAACTATTTGCTTAGACACATTATTGAATAAAAAGTTAAAATTAATACATTTCTCATAGTGACTTAGTTTTGATGTACTCTCCAGTTTTTTCGGCCAGTGCTCTATCCTCATACTAGTAAAGTGGATTTCCCCCAAACAGCTGGGCTATTTTAACAGAATCTAGCTTTATTTCAGTCTGCTTAAGGCATGAAGAAAACGTTGCCCTCGAATCGGTACAATTTAAAACAACATATATTTAAATAAAATAGTAAGACATGGATTTTTCTAAACCTTTAAACAGTTCATCTTTTAATTCCCAAACTCAATTCACTTTTAATTTCACAGGTTATAAACTCTAGAAAATTATTAACAACTGACATTTATTGAAATTATCAAACAAGAAAATTTTATCTTCCAATTTCTATATCTTCCCTTTTACCAAATATTATGAGGCCTTTGCAACTATCCTAGTGACTCACAAAGATACAAGACTAGATTAGAAAATTTCCTCTCTTCTTGTCAATTCTTCTGCTTCCTAAATATAATTTTTATGAGGCTCCTACCTTTACATATAAACAACCAGAATGGTCAATTTTTACTCCACAAGCACAGCTGTATTTCCTAAATTTAGGACTACAAAAAAAAAAATGCTTAAGTAACACCAAATGTTATATTATTATTCTGGAACATTCCAATATTAAAAAGCCTTGAAGGACAGACAGATTGCTCAGTGAGAAAAGGTTTGTTTCTGAGGTAGATCCTTGGGATACACAGGCAGAGGAAGTAGACTGACTCCCTCTAGTGTCCGTTGGCGTGGTGGAGCATATGCACATGAATATCTGTACACACACACACACACACACACACACACACACACACACACACACAAATAAATAAATAAATAAATAAAAATGTAAAAGCATTGAAATTGGCACATAAATTCTACTAAAATAAAATTACAACTGTTGAAGAGGAAATCCAACACATGAGGAATTTTATTAACCTCTAGCAGGTAAAATTACCGTGAATTTCAGGCCAGTTTAGGCTACATAACAAAAACATGTACCCCACAACTTCCTCTACTATCCAACAAGAGGCTAGATCATAATTTCAAATGGCCCTTCTGGCTACCATACCCTAAAATTCCCCAGACAAGGGCCTGGACTGCCTTCTCCACAACCATCTGGACCTTTGGCTTTTTCCTTACCTACCTGGCCTCTTGGTCTGCTCACTCTTCTCCCTATACTGCCCATTCATTCTGCTCATGTTGACTCTGGACTCTCCAAGATGTCTTTGCCTCTGGCTATGCTTTCCTTTTTAACTATAATAAACTTTCTCCTCTACTATAAGCAATTAAATAAATATACTGATAATAAGTGTACTAAGAACCTAAAATATACAAATAAAACCATTAATGAAGGAAATAATGATAGCAACATCATTTGCCGTTATCAAAATTTATTTGTAAAACATATATATATATATATATATATATATATACAAAAGTCCATCCAACTGGAGTATGATGAGATACAATAAGAAAAGCACAAACTGACAAAAATTGAATTAAAAAGTACCATGAAAACACACTGATCCTTAGTAATGTAGAATGACTATTATATAAATACACAGAAAAAATTTTAAATATGATGTCTACTTGAATATCTAAGAAATGTTAATGAAGGAGGTATAGAATGAGTGTGTTTCAAGTATACAACAACTAACTTATTTTTAAGTGAAATTATAGACTAAATATATATTTAAGGGTCATAAAATTGTACAAATATTAGAATTCAATCTATATAATCTTTGAAATTATATTTATTTGTATTTTATATGAATGGATACTTTGTCTTCATGTATGCCTGTGTATCACATTGTACAGTGATCTCAGATACTGGAAGAGTTTTCAGATCTACTGAAACTGAAGTTACAGAGAGTTGTAAGCTATAACATGGGTACTTGGAATTAAGCCCTGATCTTTTCGAGGAGTGCTGCTCTTCTTCTTCTTCTTCTTCTTCTTCTTCTTCTTCTTCTTCTTCTTCTTCTTCTTCTTCTTCTTCTTCTTCTTCTTCTTCTTCTTCTTCTTCTTCTTTTTTTTTTTTTTCNGGAAGAGTTTTCAGATCTACTGAAACTGAAGTTACAGAGAGTTGTAAGCTATAACATGGGTACTTGGAATTAAGCCCTGATCTTTTCGAGGAGTGCTGCTCTTCTTCTTCTTCTTCTTCTTCTTCTTCTTCTTCTTCTTCTTCTTCTTCTTCTTCTTCTTCTTCTTCTTCTTCTTCTTCTTCTTCTTCTTCTTCTATTTCTTTTTTTGAGGCAGAGTTTCTCTGTGTAGCCCTGGCTGTCCTGTAACTCACTCTGTAGACCAGGCTGGCCTTGAACTCAGAAATCTGCCTGCCTCTGCCTCCCGAGTGCTGGGATTAAAGGCCACAACTGTCCAGCCTAGTCAGTGCTCTTAACCTCCAAGTCTTTTTTCCAGCTTTCAATGAATTATAGTTTTTGGATTTTTAGGATAGTCCACCTTTGAAGTATTAATAACTCCAAAGTAAGACTGTATTGTATAAATGGATGGTATATAATTTGGAAGAATTTTTTAGTTTTATACAGTATAAGTAATTGCATTAAAAACTACTGTATTATAAAGGAAGATATCTGAAAACAGAAAAAAAAAAGTGAGTGAAAATATTTTCCAAAGAACAGCCTGTAAATTGTAAAATGGGAAAGAGATAGTATTTATATTTTAAAAAAACTGCAAAACTCAAAACTAAAAGATTAAATTTAATCTTCAGTGATGAAATACATATAGTATTCATAAAATATGTGGAACAAATGCAATCTTTAAGCTCTATTAATATAGTGGCATAAGAGAAGCAGAAAACTCAGCTCCTATAAGTTGCATTTCTGGAAATGATTTTAAGGATTGAAAATAAAACTTAATTTAATGTACATTTACTACACACTAAAGAGATAAGACTTTTTATTAAAATAAAGCAGATATAAAATGAAAATACAAATAGTTTTTTATCTTTTTTTTAGATATTTTCTTTATTTACATTTCAAATGCTATCCCGAAAGTCCCCTATACCCTTCCCCCGCCCTACTCCCCTACCCACTCACTCCCACTTCTTGGTCCTGGAGTTCCCCTGTACTGTGGCATATAAAGTTTGCAAGACAAAGGGGCCTCTCTTCCCAATGATGGCCCACTAGGACATCTTCTGCTGCATATGCAGCTACAGACATGAGCTCTGGGGGTATTGATTAGTTCATATTGTTGTTTTACCTATAGGGTTGCAGACCCCTTCAGCTCCTTGGGTACTTTCTCTAGCTCCTCCATTGGGGGCCCTGTGTTCCAGCCTATAGATGACTGTGAGCATCCTCTTCTGTATTTGCCAGGCACTGGCATAGCCTCTCTCGAGATAGCTGTATCAGGGTCCTTTCAAATTACACCAGGAAGATATCTACTAAGAAATTAGAGAAACATACATCATTCATATGTGTAGGTGTGCACAATCATGTGCGTTCGTAGAGAAGGCAGGAGAAGATGTGAGTAAGTAAGTCTTCTTTAATTTCTTACCTTCAATTTGAGACAGATTCCATCCCTGAATCTGTACCTTGTTAGTTTGTGCTAGGTTAGCTTGCAAGTGAGTGTGTGGGTCTGCCTGTCTCCATCCTGTGTGTAGGAATCATGACATAGTGCAATTTCAGTCTTTTACCTGGATTGGTACTTGAACTTGAATTTTCTTGGTTACATGACTGCCACTCAAGCCCCATGAATTATTAACTATTATGAAATTTTCATATGTATTGAAGATTGTACAAAATATACGTTCATAGTTTAATGATTAATATAATAAGGAAAATATTATTTAAACTTCCATGGTTTAATCAATATTGCTTTGCTAAGACCTGATCCATAGCCTGGATGGTTTTTCAAGTTCACCAGTTTCCTTAGAGGCAAAGATCTACCTCTTTATCAATCCACTAATTTTGATCCCATATATGAAAAACAAACAAACAAACAAAACCCTCATCATTCATTAGTTCCTTATTGTAACTTTGACCCTTAGTGAAAAGTTGTTTCTAAATCAGATCCCATGATGCAGTGCTCAATCATAAGCATACAGAGAACATCAAAGCAATGGCCATTCTGCATGTAAGGCAAAGCACTGCCTTCTTGTTTCTCATTCTTGTTGAACCCTATTTAATGTCCTAGTTTCACATCAATCACAGCTGCTGTGGTGGTTTACTTATTTAAAATGACCTAAGAACAGAAACCACTGAGGTAGTGTTTCAGGTTGGAAAGCATATGAACAATGCATGAACCTCACATAGACTATACGTGTATGAGACCAGTTATATTCTGTTATGAATTATAGTGCCTTTGCCCAGGAGTTCAACATTAATGGATCAGTGATGTATTTGTTTATAAAATGTGCTTAATAACCTGGAACTTATATAACACCATTATTTCCTGATTCATTGACAAATGCAGTAATCACAAGATGTTATCCTTATCAGTTACAAGTCACTGTTAGAAAATCTTCCATAGGGACTTGATAGAACACAATTTCAGTGAATAATGACAATTGAATGTCACCACAGATTTAAAGAAGGCTGAGATAAGACTATTTTGCAGTTATAATTGCACAATATATGTAATCATACTTATTTTGATCTTTATTGTAATTGGGACATAGATTGATAGGTGATAAACCATCAGTAATTAGGTTTTGCTGAATAACATATTGATAACATACAGAGAATTAGGTCCACAGAGTTACACATCCTACTGTGCTTAAGGAATTTTGTTTATACTTTATGTAAGCTCAAAACAATATTGCTATTCAAATTTTTATACACGTGTCAAGTTTTTCACGATATATACCTAAGTATAATGTCAACTGTTTTTGTCACTAAGTAGCTGCTATCTGATCCCAGTGTTCTTCCAGCTTCTGTCCCATGTAGACATCACCAAAAAAAAAAAAAAAAAAAAAAAAAAGACTATCTTCTCAGTGAACCTTCTAGAAGTAGTGCATGTAACTGCCAGGCTGAGGACACTTTGGGCTTCCTATCCACCAAGAGACACTGTATTTCTCAATATAAATAAGTCCTGTGGAATGCTTCCTATGGAACCATTTACAGTTTATTCAAGGGAGAATTATTTAACCATGACTTAGCATATCAGAAGGGGGGATGGGATTGCAGGGTTTCCGGAGGGGTAACTGGGAAAGGGGATAACATTTGAAATGTAAATAAATAAAATACTCAATAAAAAAGAAGAGCATGGAGTCAGTCAGATGACTTGGGAGTAAAGTTCTTTTTTTCCAAGCCTTAGAACAGAATTTGACGTCCAGAACCAAAGTGGTAGAAGGAGAGAAGTGACTCCCTCAAGCTCTCTTCTAAACTACACATATGCACACTAACTGAATAAACACATGTGGGTTTTGATTGCTTATTTATTTTGTTTTGTTTCTTGGTTGTTGTTGTTTTAAGCAAAGAAATACAGGGTCTCAGGCAGCACCTTAAATCTACCCTGCTCCACCAAGATCTTAAACTTTACGGTGATCTCCAGCTGATTAATCTGTACACTTATTTGTTAGTTGTTAATTATTTTAAAAGCCAATAATGCTGCATTTCCAATGTTATTTTGTTTTTTGTGTTACCATAGTAATGAAACAAATTCTATTGGTACATGAGATGTGACTCTGATAGTAACAACATCAGATTGTTTTGGAGTCAAATAGAAACAGATATTGAACAGATATTGAGTTAGAAGTTACATATTTATAAATCTGACAGGACTTTCCTGTGAATCATCTTAAGATTAAGTGTTAAGAACCACTAATATTTATTATTATATTTCTGATTTTATTTTAAGTTTTACAAACTGAAATAGGATCTTTACTACCTTGTGCCTATACAAACTATGTAAATCATGAGAATGTTTAATATTTGACAATTATGTAAAAGTTGTTCTGTTAAATGAAATTGAATTCATTAGTATACTGTCAATGAGTAGAAGCAGTGGTGCATTATCAGCAAAATTTCATATTTAAAAACAATCACATGAACAAGATTTTTCCTCACTAACTCTAAGGGTCTAGTAATTACAGTTGTTTCATATCATTGTTTTGGAGGAAGAATATTTTACATACCATGAAATTATGAACTAGCTCTCATATTGAATTTAAGTTCTTTTTTATGTCACTCCTTGTTTGAACAATTTAGTTCAGGTGAATAAATCCTAGTTTTATTGTCTAAAATTTAATAATAATGTTTACTCACAAATTTTTCAAAACTAAGAAAGATATATGAGATACACTGAAGCACTTAACCCATAGCTAGACTCAGACTCAGAAAGTTTTTATTCTTTGGCTTGTTGTATGAAGAAGAATTTTCTTTTTATTCATCATAGGGTAGGACTGGTACCAATATACTATTTAAATAATATATCCAGACACCAAAAATAAACACTTTTAATCAAAATATAAACAACGTATACGTTAAAAAATATTTGGTTCTCAATTATTTTTCAATGTCATAATATCATTAAAACAAAATCAATTACAGCTTTTATGGTAAGGAAAGTTAGCTTGAGTTTTGTTTGTTAAATGAAAGTGTGGACCAATTTGTAGGACATAGTGTAAGTAATTTATTGTGATGAGTGTCAGGGTTATGTTCAGAGGTTTCAGCAAGGTACTCCTTGTTTAAGAGGTAGAGATAGAAAGATAAATTGCTTTGCAAATACTCATTAGGTCCAACCCTGCTTCTTCATGGCTCTTTAGTCAGTATGCTGGCAAATTCCAATAAAATAATTAAACGTGATGATTTAACATTGCAGTTACGACAACTTGCACAGCACATGAGCAAATGTTGTGTTTTATACAGCACTTTGGCAGTCTGTACTAGTGATGTTATTTTGAAGAGGGATGTCTTTTTCTAATGATCTTGCTCTCTGAAGGTATCCATCATTATTAGAAATGTCAATTTAATAATGGGACCAACTGTAGGTTTTCTTGTAGTGTCCTTGACCTCTCTGGCTTCTTCAGTTCTTGCTCTCCTTCTTCATCCAGATTCTGCGGACCTATGCCTAAGGTTTGGCTGTGGATCTCTACATCTGTTTCCATCATCTCTGGGTGAAGCCTCTCAGATGACAGTGATGCTAGTCTCCTAACTGCAAGTACAGCATAATATTATTAATAATGCCAGGGTTGGGCTCTCTCTCATGGCACATGTCTCAAGGTGGGCCATTCCCCCAATTACTACTCCCTTTTTATCCTTGCACATCTTACAGGCAGGAGAAATTGTGGGCCAAAGTTTTTGTGCCTGGGTTCCATCCCTCTACTTGAAGTCTTGCCTGGTTGCAGGAAGTAGCTATTTTAGGTTCCATATCCTATATTGCTAAGATTTTTAGCTATGGTTACTCTCATAGATTTGTGGGAGCCTCCATTGTCCTAGATTACTAGTTTGTCCCAGAGATGCTCCCCTCTGATTCCAGTTCCCTCTTCCAGTTCTCTCTACCTTTGCCACCCCATCAGACAACATACGTGGGATGAACCTAGTCCTCCCATACTTATGTAACAGATATGAAGCTTGGCCTTATTGTGGGACCCCTAACAGCAGGATCAGGGCATGTCTCTAACTCTGTTGACTGCCTGTGTGTACTTTCTCCTACCTGGGAATCCTTGTCTAGCCTCAATAGATGGAGTGCTATTACTAGTGTTATTACTGCAACTTTATGTGCCAAGGCTACTTGATATCCATGAGAGGCCTCCCTTTCTCTGAGAAGAAAGGGGTAGTGAGGAAAAGGAGTAAGGGAGGTACTGGGAAGGAAGAAGGAAGAGGGAGCTGTGATCTAGATATATAGTGAATAAATAAATTAATGGAAAAAATTGGGAACATCTTGATAACATATTCTGGGAGCAATGCTTGCTGTGGTCTCCTAGTGATTTTTGTTACTCTAACATTGTATCTTCTCAAATATAAAAATAATTTTTAACATTCAAGTACAATGCATTTCTAGGTATATTTAGTCAATCAAAAGTTTCCATTCTCTGTACTGTTCTACTGCACGGTCACTGATGATTCTCTGTGACCTGTGTGGACATGCCTAAAAAGCACTCAGGCTGCCTTCAGAGTTTTGCAAATTGAAATTTGAAAGTTCATGCCTGGAAAAACATTCATGAGAATTGGTAAATATTCACTATTAGGAAAAAGTACATGAACTTGAAATAGTTTCAGGTCGTGTTGATATAATTTAAGTAAGTATTCATTGTTTCCTCTTTTAAAGCATCTCTGTGGTTATATGGCTAAGTGGAAAATGCAATTCAACAATTGCATTAATTGAAACATGACTCAAAGAGGGGTCGAGGGTCATTTGTGCATGCTCTACTCAAGATGTTGTAAACAGTCATTTGAATACTGTGAAGCTCTAAGTCCTTTAATTCATCACACTCAATATTTGCTTTGTTTGGATTTGCTTAAACAAGACTGAATAAAGGAACAGAGGAAAAAAATATCTTTTGACATTTTCCATGAAATTGGGATTAAATCCTGCTAGCTTCTGTTTACTTGTTGATTTGCTAATGAAGAGGAAGAGATACTCAGATGGTTTTCAAAGCTTGAAAAGCATATACAGTGCAGTACAATCCTTTTCTTCTGGCTGCTACCTTAGCTAGAGAAATTGACATGTATACCAGGAAATAGGAATGAACTTTCCCTATTTTGTCCTTCAACAGCTTCCAGAGGCAAAAGTTGTTTGTCTCTAATATTGGATTTTAAAGGTCACTTTTTATTTTATAGCTCTAGGTTGGATTTTATTCTGAGATATTTTACATGACCCGTGGTAAATTAGACTCTAACCTGTGCTGAAGGACAAACTATGACTGTGTCTAATACCCCAGAACTTCATTTTCCCACTTTGGAATGAATGCCTTTTAACTGCCCAACACAGTCCTGTTGTAATTCCTTTTGATTGGCACTTAGGCAAGATCTTATGGTATTTAAAACTTCAGTGTAGAACAAAACAAACATGGCTTGGAATTTTAAAATACTATTTGTCCAAAAGCTATCGGGATATTTAATCTTTAGAAGCTTACTGAATTTCCTACAAGATTGAAAAACTAATGTGGCTGTGAATAATGAGATACTACAGGATATTTGCCAAATAATTAATACATTACACAAATATTTTTTAGAAAATCAGGATATAGTTTGTGTCTTACAATCACCAAATACAGAGTAGCATTTTAAATTTCATTATAAATCATATAAATTTCATAATGTGAGTTCAATTACATGAGAAGAAAGGTAGGTAAAAGTATAATTTCACATTTCAAGAAATAATTGAAATTGAACTTTATTGTAACACACATTTACTTGCTATTTAAACTTTTTGAGTATATGCTTAAAATATGTCTGTAATATCTAATTATGTAGTTAGAGGTGGACAGCTTATAATATTTCAGTGCTAGAAGTAATTTTGTACATTTTAAAAATATAATTGAATTTTATCATCCATCTATCATCTATCTATCTATCTATCTATCTATCTATCTATCTATCTATCTATCATCTATCTAAATTCTATTTATTTCTGTGTGTCTGTACTATAGCACATATGTAGAAGTCAGAGGACATTTTTCCGGGAGTTAGTTCTCTCTTTCCACCATATATTCATGTGAATATAACTCAGATTGTAAGACTTGAGGACAGCTACTGTTATCTGCTAAGTCATCTTACATTTAATATCATACTGAATGTACACCTTCTGTTTCTTAGTAGCTCTATGTTTTTAGTAAAACAATTTTAATAGAAAGTCATTAGTGTTTGTCCTGAATATATGGAGAATTTATATAAGTACATGTCTCCTTATAATTTAAGTGAATACAGATTTAAAATTCTCATACAGAAGCAGTGTTCGTCACACTCCACACACCTCTGACTTCTACACCTTCACATTTCTCTTGATGGCTGCCAGAGATCATTTCAAGGAAACTCTATCTTCTTAGAAAATGGTATTTCCCAACCTCTGAATGGAAAATGTCAAGCTCCCAGTGTGCTAATAATTGCCAGCAGATATCAGCTCTATGTGGCTCAGATAAAAGCTAGCAGAAGTTTGCCAGTATAAATGTCCCTACATGAGGGACACCCTGGCTATGGGAAAGAAATGGAAGTCAAGGAAATATCCTGAAAAATGCATGATAAAGGCCTGAGGCCAGCTCCCTACTTTTCAGTTAGATTAGAGATGCTAGCTGCTTTAGCAATTGGAACTCTAATTTGTCTGGGGCTTCTCTAAATAGTATGTAACTCTAAATAGTATGAACATCAACTATGATTATATGTATTTTACCATTTTAAAACTGAATATATATTTTGAAATCTACCACTAAAGTTTCTCTAAGTTAGAACTAACAACATAACAAATAAAATTATCTAGCATAAAATATGTAAAATACCATAAATGTATAATAACATAAAATCTCATTGAGTTTACTATCTTCCTATTAAAAGCATCATAAGCCATGTATTGATTATTGAAAAGAGAAATGAATCGGGTCTTGTTGCAACTGAGGCACTCCATTAGCTGCAAATACAGCATGTGAAGTTCCTGCTGTTAACTGAAATATCACACGTGTTATAAAAGAAGACAAGTTAAGATAGCTACTAAGCTATGTAAATAAACACAATAGGTAATATGGATTTATACCCAGCAGTTCAGTGTCAAATCTCAAAATAATGTTGACCAAATAGACATTTTTCAATATCTCATTTCAATGATTAAATAATTTCTTCTACTTGAAGATGAACAGTTTATATTTACATATAAAATTTACATAATTTATTATATATTAAATATTATATGTAAACATAAATTATATGTATAATTTTATTAATCAAATTGTTTTTGAACTATTGCAAATTTTTGCTAAAATGTGGATAATATTTTACATTATTGTGTATGCATACATACAGTCACAACACATACATACAGTCCGCAGCAGTGAAAATAGTTTACAAAGGATATAAAGCCCTTCAACTAACTGCCAACAGACAAAAAAAATCAACCACTAGGAATAGTCTGTTTAAAATATACTCTACAAGAATGGTAGAAAATGCTTAGCAGTTAGCAGCTAATGGCACTTGCTACTCTTTCAGAGGATGGAAGTTTACCACCTAGAGTCCATATCAGATGGCTTACAATTTCCTGTAACTCCCACTGCAGAGAGAATAGATGCATCCGGCCTTCGAGAGCACTTCCTCTCATTTACTCAGAAGCACATACATATGCATATATATAACTAAACATTAAAATAATTTTTGAGTTTTATAAACATTTTTTAAAAGACAAAATTTCAGGATAGTCAGTTATGCTTGCCAGGAATAAGAGTATAACCATATTCCCCAACCCATCATATTACAACCAGAAACCATACACATTTTACATAAAACAAAGAACATAAGGAGCTAAACATGATAATGAACATGCTGTGCAAAGGCTCCCTTTCCCCTCCCCCAAATTATGATTTTTCTTCCAACCGTCTTTTTTTCCTTTTGCTCATGAGTGCCCTAGATCAGAAGAGTTTGAAATAGCACTAGACTTGACACAGCTCCTCTCAACAGAAAGACCAACATAAGAGAACCTTTACCAATACTATAGATCTATCTGACGCTCCATCCTATCAATAACACCGAAAATTATGAAAGTTCATAAGACATACATTTCTGCATGTGCTTTCCTGTAGGAGGCCACTGCCTGCAGTTGCTCTACATCACAAACTAGGATCTTTGGAAGATGGTTTCTGGGGCTAAAACGATAAACTAGGGGGGAGAAAAGAAAGACGCCAAGTCGACATGGACGATCAAAGAGAATACTTTATTTCAGGGTTGTCTCTTAGAAAAAAAGGGGAAGCCCCCCCTCCCCCTGGACCCTGCAGCAGGGTCCAGGAAGATGTAGAAGCAGGCAGCAGGACACCTGGGTAGTTCAGGGTAGCTACTTAACAAGACAATGGATGGCATGTCACAAGTGGCTTTCCATGGCTGGGGGAGGGACACTACACCTTCCAACTAGGGTGGGTAGGGAAAGTGAACTTAGGACACTTTGGTTTACATTTCACTGTATGTTTGACCCTATATAATGGGATCCCATATGGAGAATTTGGATTTCTGTTCCTATCCGAGTACTTCCTCAAACAGCAAGTTTCAGAGGACAAAGACTCTAGCCCTTAAAACAATCAATCAATCAAACAAACAAAACAAACAAACAAACAAACATCAATAAAACAAAAAACCACTAAGTGACATCAAGTCAACTTTAAAGGATAAATAAGGTGTACCTTCTCTTGTTAACCTTACTCTTGGACTCCTACCTATGATGTCTAAGGAAGAGTGGGCAAAGAACAGTCTTAAATACATAATGTAAAGCTTTGTTTTCTATCTGAGAAAGCAAAAATTGAAGAGCAAAAATACCAAGAAATAAGTAAACAATAATTACAACAAAAATCAATGAAAAGCAAAATTGGAAATCAATGGAGAAATGTAAGAGTAATGGGGGAGGGAGAGAACATCTGCACAGGCATCTCCTGCATGAGGACCTAACTGGGGACTGCCTAAGAACCCAAGGATTGCTGGCACAGACAATGCCATCCAATTGGGAACTGCTGTTTAGAAGTGATGCTTTTTTAGGACTAATGGGACAAGGGTGAAGGGTATTAAAGAAGCTTGCAGCAGCGTTCAGATCAGCTTGCTGCGAGTGTCTCACCTGCTCCCAGAGTCTGTGCCATTGATTCTATGACACCTCTCATCCCCAAGGACAAATAGGGTCTGGGGGTGGGTGGTCCTGGACATAGGCAACAGAGAAATCACAGTAAATTGAAAATATAATTCTATGAAAAAAAACTAAATTTTATAAGCCCACAAAGGAAAAAAAAATGGCACAGTTACTGATAAAAGAAATGAAAGAAGAGATATCAAAAACGTTATCAGGAGGAATGAAGTGATAGAGACAGGGAAGAAAATGATAGTTAAGACAAACTTCTCTGCATCTGTGTCTAAAGGTATTATCCCATAGAACAAAAGACTCACTGCAGCTTACCAGGAAACACCACTGAGACATTATCTTATAATAGTAAGGGGAAAATATCTTCAAAATTTTTAATTTAGCCCATTTTAAGGCAAATATGAATTAAATGCTAAATACTATAAATAAATGAAAAATGAGAATTTGTAAAAAATTTCAGTATAGAAATCAATATGATGGGGCCCCTGCAAGATTCATGGTAGGCAGGGTAACAAATTGCAAAGAAGTGAGAATAAAAACTCAGTTCAACCCAACTTAGACTGGATCAACCTTCAAGAGTCTAATAACAGGATGTTTATTGCCAAGACATTTAAACATAGTACAATTTGGGCAAAAGTTCCCAGAGCGGTAATCCTTCCTCTCCCAGGTTTACAGTTAACAATAATTCCAATTCCAGGTGCACAATAAAGCTTAAGATATGACTACATAGAAATTCTTTGCCAAGTACCTATGGCTGTGAAGATAGGTTCAGCAGCTTAAGGGGTTAGAATTGAGTATTGTCTCTTTGACCAAGATAGCACCAAGGTCAGCAGGAAATAAAATACATGTAACATCTCCCATAAGATGGGGTCACTTAATTGAGTGCTAAAGATAATGATTGAAATACTTGTGTAATGCCCATGAGTAATGATTAAGTTCCTGGTTCCCCAGTGATCATGTGTGGGCCCAAGAACCATTATGTCCCTAACAGAAAATTATATTTAAGTGTAATAAAGGTGAGAAAGTCTTTTTTATTGGTTATTTTATTTATTGTCATGATATCCTACTTCCCAGTTCCCCTACACAAACCTCCAATCTCCTACTTCTCCCACTCTGACTATATGAAAGCTAAATCTCACAGTAATAGTATGTGAGCAATAGATATTAGCTATACTAATAATAATGTGTAAATAATACAGTGTAAAGCTTTGTTTAAGTTCATACTGAACTGATATAAACACAGACAATGTAGACAGCATACAATTATATAATGAGTTATAACCGTGTAAAAATCCCTGTCCTTTTAGAGTGCATCATCATGTCAGACTATATTCAAATACACAAAAATATTAGGAAACATGTAATGTCTTTCACCTTTTACCACATGAAACTGTATTTGTGTGTATGTATTGACTGCATGTATGTATGTATGTATGTATGTATGTATGATGTATGTATGTACTATGTATATATGTACTGTACATGTGTGTGTGTGTGTGTGTGTGTGTGTGTGTGTGTGTGTGTTTACTATGTGTATACCTAGTGCAGGAGGAGATCAGAGAATGCATTTGCATTCCTGGAACTGCAGTGGCAGACACTTGTCATACCCGCTGTCAGTGCCTCAAACAGAACACGTGTTCTCTGGAAGAGTGGTAATTGCTTTTAATCAATGAGGCATATTTCCAGACTTCCATTTTTGAGACATCCTTTTTCTATGTATCTTTGGTTGGTCTAGAAATTGCTATGTAAACTAGGATGGACTTAAACTTACGGATATCAGCCTCCCTCTGCTTCCTGATAGCTTGAATTAAAAGCCTGTGTACCGTGCGGAGTACATGTCACAATTCCTGTTAACACACAGTAGTTATTTTAAATAAAAGCAATGTTGAGGAAGGAAAATAACATGATTCAAAAATATATGGGAAGAGAAAAGTCACAGTGTGGCCAGTTTTCTCATTGGAAAAAGCAAGGGAGCATGATAGAGTTTCTTCAGGTTGCCTATACAGCTTATTTTAATACTAAGTCCTATGTCTGGGTGGTGTTAATGAGTTATGCAGTGAATGAAATTGTAAAAAGAACTACATGTAACAGAAAATGTAGGCTCACAAAAGTTTGCACTATGCCAAAGAGCCAAGAACCCCCATTATCTTTACAACAGCCCTGATCCTTCCTACTAGGTAGCCACAGCAGTTACTGAGCCTCTCATGCATTGACTGACTTGTTTCCTCATCTCGAAGCACATCATTTCCTGATAAGTTGCTTTTGCAGTTTGCTGCAATGACATGTTTCTACTTGATTTGTTGGTCTAGGATGCACCAATCTGAAGGTTCTCCATGGGTATCTACTAGTCCCAGTATCATCGGACATCATTGGTGGATTGTTACATTTGTCATACCACTTCTAAAAATAAGACTAAATACAAAATTATCAGTATAATGATACTAAGCAATTTGATGATATTGTTCACAGATCTTTCTTTTTATAGATAAAAATCTAACCAAAATAGTGATCAGTATACAGTTCTAACTACACACAAACATATAGCAACGAGAAGTTATAATTACAGAATTTAGAATAGCATCCCATATTCTTCACATTTATTTTTTGATATTTTATATTGTTTCAGGAATGCAAAACCTGAAGCTCTTTTTTATGGGGATAAAAAATAAAAGTATTCTTTTGTGAGAAGTGATTCCTATGATCTATCCAGAAAATAAGGATGTACTTTTTATATTTATAAATTATATATATATATATATATATATATATATATATATATATATATATATGTGTGTGTGTGTGTGTGTGTGTGTGTGTGTGTGTGTGTGTGTGTGTATCCCTGTTATATGGAAATAGTTTTTTTTTTTCTAAAGAGAAATTCTAACATCTCTAGCAAGAAAGGATAGTACTTCATGAGTAAATAGGCTTCAAAATAGAAAGTGCTTCCTTTCATAGTTAATGTGCTAAGAGACTACAAAATACAAATACATATATTCATTTTTTATGGAGTCCTGGAGACACCAACTTATTATCTGAACATTTTCAAGATAATTCATAGTAAGACATTCAGAGGATTGAACCTTCAACATTTCATTATGGATTTGGAGAGCAGCTCATGAGGCCCCTCTTCTCTGTGAGAGTCTGTCAGAAGAATCTGGGTGCTGAGGGATTAGGTGACATTTTCTCCAGTGATGTAGCAACTGATAAAGTACCCATTCCAGTATGCCCAACTCATTCTCATGGAAGCAATTCCGTTTAAAGTCAGTGGCTCATACAATATAAGAAGATGTGAGGGGAGAAAAAACATTTATTAGGAAGAAGGATTTCAGTGGGAGAGGAAGGGAGGGAAGTGTGTGGATGCAAACACTAAAAGTTGATAATTTACATGTGTGAAACTGTCTAAGAATTAAAAACAATTATAACTATGCTTCAGGTATGATTTGCAGCACC
The DNA here is from genome assembly GCA_902729485.2 of Mus minutoides. Lineage (NCBI taxonomy): Eukaryota > Metazoa > Chordata > Mammalia > Rodentia > Muridae > Mus > Mus minutoides. The sequence continues at coordinate 175,163 of LR750542.1, read as the reverse complement.
ATTTGACATACCATGTAGTCTAAATATACACAGTATTTGGAATGATGTTTCCTTCCATCAAGGAAGGAAACACCCCCATGGCTTTGCTAATGTGGGAGACTGGTACTTAATGTACAAAGGGTACTGAGAGAGTTTTATTTAAAATTAGGAAACTGCTTTGCATCATTGAGAAGCTCTTTTCTTCTCTAGGTAAAGTCAGTTAACTACATACAAACTAACTTTTTTTTTTCTGTTTATTAGATATTTTCTTCATTTACATTTCACATGTTATCCAGAAATTTTCCCTTACCCTCCCGCGTCCCCGCCCTGATCCCCTACCCACCCCCTCCCACGTAATGGCCCTGGCATTCCCCTGTTCTGGGGCATATAGAGTCTGTATGACCAAGGGGCCTCTCCTCCCAATGATGGCCAACTAGGCCATCTTCTTCCATATATGCAGCTAGAGACATGAGCGCAGGGGGAACTAGTTAGTTCATGTTATTCTTCCACCTAGAGGGTNTCTAGATCCTTAAAGAATTGAGTTGGAATTTTGATGGGGATTGCATTGAATCTGTAGATAGCTTTTGGCAAGATAGCCATTTTTACTATATTGATTCTGCCAATCCATGAGCATGGGAGATCCTTCCATCTTCTGAGATCTTCCTCAATTTCTTTCTTCAGAGACTTGAAGTTCTTGTCATACAAATCTTTCACTTCCTCTTTCAGAACCATCCCTTATCAGCAGTGTAATTAGAAAGAAGATAAATGATGAGAAACTGCAACCAACTCTTCACTGTTCTTTACCTTTAGAAATAAAACTTGCTCAAGCTTTAATTCCTTGGAACTCTGTTGTTTCTTGTACTTCTCATAGGCTGAAATCAAATATTAGTTTTTATTAGATATTTTCTTATTCCTCAATTCTAATGCTATCCCAAAAGTTCCCTATACCCTCCCCAACCCCTTCTCACCTACCCACCCACTCCCACTTCTTGGCCCAGGTGTTCCCCTGTATTGGGGCATATAAAGTTTGCAATGCCAAGGGGCCTTTTTTTTCCTATGATGGCCGACTAGGCCATCTTCTGCTACATATGCACCTAGAGACACTAGCTCTGGGGGTTCTGGTTAGTTCATATTGTTGTTCCTCTTATAGGGTTGCAGGCTCCTTCAGCTCTTGGGGTACTTTCTCTAGCTTGTCCTTTGGGGGCCCCATGTTCCATCATATAAATGACTGTGAGCATCCACTTCTGTATTTGCCAGGAATAGCATAGCCTCATACGAGACAGTTATATCAGGGTTCCTTCAGCAATCTCTTGCTGTCATATGAAATAGTGTCTGGGTTTGTGGCTGATTATGGTATGGATCACCTGGTGGGGAAGTTTCTGGACAGTACATCCTTTCATCTTAGCTCAAAACTTTGTCTCTGTATCTCCTTTCATAGGTATTTTGTTCCCTATTCTAAGGAGAAATGAAGTGTCCACACGCTGGTCTTCTTTTTTATTGATTTTCTTGTGTTTTGCAAAATGTATTTTGGGTATTCTAACATTCTATGCTAATATCCGCTTATCAGTGAGTGCATATCTAGTGACTTCTTTTGTGATTGGGTTACCTCACTAAGGATGATATCCTCCAGATACATCCTTTTGCCCAAGAATTTTATAAATTCATTGTTTTTAATACCAGATTAATACTCCATTGTGTAAATGTACCACATTTTTTGTATCCTTTCCTCTGTTGAGGGACATCTGGGTTCTTTGCAGCTTCTGGCTATTATAAATAAGGCTGCTATGAACATAGTGGAACATGTGTCCTTATTACCAGTTGGAACATCTTCTGGGTATATGCCCAGGAGAGGTATTGCTGGATCTTCCATTACTACTATGTCTAATTTTCTGAGGAACCACCAGACTGACTTCCAGAGTGGTTGCACTAGGTTGAAATCCCACCAGCAATGGAGGAGTGTCTCTCTTTCTCCTCATCCTCGCAGGCATCTGCTGTCACTTGAATCTTAGCCATTCTGACTGGAGTGAGGTGGAATTTCAGGGTTGTTTTGATTTGCATTTCACTGATGATTAAGGATGTTGAAAATTTTTTCAGGTGCTTCTCAGCCCTTCAGTATTCCTCACTTGAGAATTCTTTGCTTAGCTGTGTACCCCATTTTTAATGGGGTTATTTGAATTTCTGGAGTCCAGCTTCTTGAGCTCTTTGTATATATTGTATATTAGTCCCCTATCAAATTACTATTTGTAGAATTCCTTTCCCAATCTTTTGGTGGCTGTTTTGTCTTATTGTTTTTGTCTTTTGCCTTACAGAAGCTTTGCAGTTTCATGAGGTACCATTTGTCAATTCTTGATCTTACAGCACAAGACACTGCTGTTCTGTTTAGGAATTTTTTTCCCCAGTGCCCATATCTTCGAGGCTTTTCCCCACTTTCTCCTCTATAAATTTCAGTGTCTCTGGTTTTATGTGGAGGTCTTTGATCCACTTAGACTTGAGCTTTGTACAAGGAGATAAGAATGGATCAATTTTCATTCTTCTACATGATAATCTCCAGTTGTGCCAGCACCATTTGGTGAAAATGCTGTCTTTTTTCCATTGGAAGGTTTTAGCTCCTTTGTGAAAGATCAAGTGACCATAGCGAGGTGGATTCATTTCTGGATTTTTTTATTCTATTCCATTGATCTACCTGTCTGTGGCTGTACCAGTACCATGTGGTTTTTATCACAATTGCTCTTTACTACAGCTTGAGTCAGGCATGGTGATTCCCCCAAAGGTTCTTTTATTCTTGAGAATAGTTTTTGCTATGCTAGGTTTTTTATTATTCCAGATGAACTTACAAATTGCCCTTTCTAACACAGTGAAGAATTGAGTTGGAATTTTGCTGGGGATTGTATTGAATCTGTAGATTGCTTTCTGCAGGATAGCCATTTTGACTATATTAATCCTGCCAATCCATGAATATGGGAGATTTTTCCATCTTCTGAGATCTTTTTCAATTTCTTTCTTCAGAGACTTGAAGTTCTTGACATACAGATCCTTCACTTCCTTAGTTAAAGTCACACCAAGGTATTTTATATTATTTGTGACTATTGTGAAGGGTGTTGTTTCCCTAATTTCTTTCTCATCCTGTTTATCCGTTGTGTATAGAAAGGCCACTGATTTGTTTGAGTAAATTTTATATGCAGCTACTGTGCTGAATCTATTTATCAGGTTTAGTTGTTCTCTGGTGGAATTTTTAGAGTCACTTATATAAACTATCATATCATCTGCAAATAGTGATATTTTGACTTCTGCCTTTCCAATTTGTATCCCCTCCACTTCCTTTTGTTGTCAAATTGCTCTGGCTAGGACTTCAAGTACTAGAATGAATAGGTAGGGAGAAAGTGGGCAGGCTTGTCTAGTCCCTGATTTTAGTGGGATTGCTTCCAGCTTCTCTCCATTTCCTTTGATGTTGGCTACTAGTTTGCTGTAGATTGCTTTTATTATGTTTAGATATGGGCCTTGAATTCCTGATCTTTCCATGACTTTTATCATGAAGGGGTGTTAGATTTTGTTAAATGCTTTCTCAGTGTCTAATGAGATGATCATGTGGTTTTTGTCTTTGAGTATGTTTATATAGTGGATTGCATTGATGGATTTCTGTATATTAAACCATGCCTGCATCCATGGGATGAAGCCTACTAGGTCATGATGAATGATTGATTTGGTGTGTTCATGTATTCGGTTTGTGAGGATTTTATTGAGTATTTTTGCATTGATATTCAAAAGGGAAATTGGGCTTAAGTTCTCTTTTTTTGTTGGATCTTTGTGTGGTTTTTAGGTATCAAAGTAACTGTGGCTTCATAGAATGAATTGGGGAGAGGACATTCTGTTTCTATTTTTTGGAATACTTTGAGGAGAGTTCGAATTAGGTCTTCTTTGAAGGTCTGATAGAACTCTGCACTAAACCCATCTGGTCTTGGGTTTTTTGTTTTGTTTTGTTTTGTTTTGTTTTGTTTTGTTTTGTTTTTGTTGAGAGACTATTAATGACTACTTAGATTTCTTTAGGGAAAATGGGACTGTTAAGATCGTTAATTTGATCCTGATTTAACTTTGGTACCTGGTATCTGTCTAGGAAGTTGTCCATTTCCTCCTGGTTTTCCAGTTTTGTTGAGTATAGCCTTTTGTAGTAGAATCTGATGAAGTTTTGGATTTCCTCAGTATCTGTTGTTATGTCTCCTTTTTCATTTCTGATTTTGTTAATTAGGATACTGTTCCTGTGCCCTCTAGGTAGTCTGGCTAAAGGTTTATCTATATTGTTGATTTTCTCAAAGAACCAGCTCCTAGTTTGGTTGATTCTTTGAATAGTTCTTTTTGTTTCCACTTGTTTGATTCCAGCCCTAAGTTTGATTATTTCCTGCTGTCTACTCCTCTTGGGTGAATTTGCTTTCTTTATTTCTAGAGCTTCTACATGTGCTGTCAGACAGCTAGTATATACTCTCTCTAGTTTCTTTCTGCAGGCACTCAGGGCTATGCGTTTTCCTCTTAGGACTGTCTTCATTGTGTCCCATAAGTTTGTGTATGTTGTGGCTTCATTTTCATTAAACTCTAAAAAGTCCTTAATTTCTTTCTTTATTTGATCCTTGACCAAGGAATCCTTGAGTAGAGTATTGTTCAGTTTCCACGTGAATGTTGGCTTTCTATTATTTATGTTGTTATTGAAGATCAGCCGTAGTCTATGGTGATCTGATAGAATGTATGGGATAATTTCAATATTTTTGTATCTGTTGAGGCCTGCTTTGTGACCAATTATATGGTCAGTTTTGGAGGAGGTAACATGAGGTGCTGAGAAGAAGATATATCCTTTTGTTTTAGGATAAAATGTTCTGTAGATATATTTTAAATCTATTTGTTTAATAACTTTTATTAGTGTCCATATCTCTGTTTAGTTTCTGTTTCCAGGATCAGTCCATTGGTGAGAGTGGGGTGTTGAAGTATCCCACTATTATTGTGTGAGGTACAGAGTGTGCTTTTACCTTTACTAAAGTTTCTTTAATGAAATATTAAATATAATATTTAATGAAATATTAAGGACTTTTTAGAGTTTAATGAAAATGAAGCCACAACATACACATATGCATTTGAAGCATAGATATTTGTAATTAAGAATTCATAATGGTAGATTTTACATTTGATAAATTTGTGTTTTTGATAAATTTGGTTTGGAAATCAATTTTATTCGATATTAGAATGGGTACTTTAGCTTGTTTCTTTGGCCCAATTGCTTGGATAATTGTTTTCCAGCCTTTTACTCTGAGGTAGTGTCTGTCTTTATCCCTGAGGTAGGTTTCCTGTAAGCAGCAAAATGTTGGGTCCTGTTTGTGTAGCCAGTCTGTTAGTCTATTTCTTTTTATTGGGGAGTTGAGTCCATTGATGTTAAGAGAAATCAAAGGAAAGTTAGTGTTGCTTCCTGTCATTTTTGTTGTTAAAGTTGAGAAACTATTCTTTTGGTTGTCTTCTTTTAGTTTTGTTAAAGAATTAATTTCTTGCTTTTTCTAGGGTGTAGTTTCCATCATTGTGTTGGTATCTTCCCTTTATTATCCTTTGAAGGGCTGCATTCGTGGAAAGATATTGTGTGAATTTGGTTTTGTCATGGAATACTCTGTTTTCTCCATCTATGGTAATTGAGAGTTTTTCTGGGTATAGTAGCCTGGGCTGGCATTTGTGTACTCATAGTATCTGTATAACATCTGTCCAGGTCCTATTCTCTGGCTTTCATAGTATCTGGTGAGAAATCTGGAGTAATTCTAATAGGCCTGCCATTATATGTTACTTGACCTTTTCCCCTTGTTGCTTTTAATATTCTGTCTTTATTCAGTACATTTGTTGTTCTTATTATTATGTGTCTGGAGGAATTTCTTTTCTGGTCCAGTTTATTTGGAGTTCTGTAGGCTTCTTGAATGTTCATGGGCATCTCTTTCTTTAGGTATGGGAAGTTTTCTTCTATTATTTTGTTGAAGATATTTGCTGGCCCTTTAAGTTGAAAATCTTCATTCTCATCAATTCCTATTATCCATAACTTTGGTCTTTTCATTGTGTCCTGGATTTCCTGGATGTTTTGAGTTAGGATCTTTTTCATTTTGCATTTTCTTTCATTGTTGTGTCCATGTTCCCTATGGAATCTTCTGCACCTGAGATTCTCTCTTCCATCTCTTGTATTCTCTTGCTGATGCTTACATCTATGGTTCCTGATTTCTTTCCTAAGATTTCTATCTCCAGAGTTGTCTCCCTTTGGGTTTTCTTAATTGTTTCTAATTCCATTTTTAGTTCTTGTATGGTTTTGTTCAATTTCATCACCTGTTTGGTTGTATTTTTCTGTAATTCCTGTAATCCTGTTAAGGGCTTTTTGTGTTTCTTCTGCCTGTTTAGCATTTTTTTACCTATAGTTCTTTAAGGAGTTCTACCTGTTTAGTAGTGTTCTCCTGTGATTCCTTGAGGGAATTTTGTGTTTCCTCCTTAAGGGCATCTCCTTGTTTAGTAGTATTCTCCTGTAATTCCTTGAGGGATTTTTGTACTTCCTATTTAAGGGCTTCTATCTGTTTAGCAGAGTTCTCCTGCATTTCTTTAAGAGTTTTACTAATGTCCTTCTTTAAATCTTCTACCATCATTACGAAATATGATTTTCAATCTGTGTCTTGCTTTTCAGGTGTGTTAGGGCATCCAGGACTCTTTGTGGTGTGTGTGTGTACTGGGTTCTGATGATGCTCAGTGTTCTTGGTTTCTGTTAGTAAGATTCTTATGTTTGCCTTTTGCCATCTGGAAATCTCTAATGTTAATGTTCAAGCTGTCTCTGGTTGGAGCTTGATCCTCCTGTGATTCTGTTAGCCTCTGTCAGCACTCCTGTGAGTCCAACTCTTACCTGAGTTCCAGTGTTCAGAGCACTCTCTGCAGGCAAGCTCTTCTCTTTCATGGCAAGTATCCAGCAGTCTGGAGCTCTGACCCACCTCCTGAGTTCTAGGGTCAGAACCCTTCCTGAAGACCAACTCTCCTCTGATAAGGATTGTGCCCAGAGGTCTGGGTCTCAGCTCTGATTCCTAGCTGAAGATGAAGCCCGGATGGGACCCTGACCAAGAAGCTCTGTTGTTTCTATAGCCCACATGTTCTCAGATGATCAGGAGGTCCTGGGTGTGCAAGGGGTCCCGTGATACAGAGGTGATCTCAAGGTCCTGCAGTGTTGAGAGCACTCTGGAGCCCCCTGCAGCCTCTGTTGGGCTCAGAAGTGAGATGGCAGTGTGGCCCTGGCTGGAATAGATCCCAGCTTCTGTTCGGGCAGGTTTCCTTTGTCCCTGTTCCTGCTGGCACAAGACCCTCACTATTCCTGAAGCTGATGTTGAGTTCCACTCTTGGCATGGAGAGCACTCCACAGCCCCCAGTAGTCCCCGCTGGGCTCAGAAGGAAGATCGAAATCACATATTTTTATCAAACATAATAATAGTTTAAACTACAAAGTACAAAAATATAGCACTTCTCATAACAATAAATCTTTTGTGAGTAGTACCTTATATGGGATTAAATTTTCTAATTATAATATTCTCAGTCAAGTAATAATAGTAACATTTAAAAAACTCCTGAGTATTACAGTCATTTCCCCTTTATCAATTAGCCTAGTCCAGAACTTCATAGTCTTCTATAAAATGGTACTCAAGGAATAAATGATGATATTACAAAACAATCCAAAATGTTGTCAAAGGATTTTGTGAGATTTGTAACATAAAACTGCTTGAATGTTTTTAGTTCTCCAGCCCGTCAATGATAACATTTGCATCCACAGGTAGTGTTAGTATAACCCTTGTAAACTTTGCAGATCTAAGATATATTTTGGGGGGTTGCATAAATTCTCCACTTTAATGTATGATGTTAGGATGTATTATTATGCATATGTGAAATAGAAAAGAATAAACTAATTAAAATATTGTTAAAAGGAAGCAAACTTTGAGAAAGTACCAAGTATAAAATTAACCTAGGTCTCTAAATGTCTTCATCAACCAAAAGAAATTTAATTTTAAGGCCTAGAATGTTTTAGTCAAACTTATGACATCTTCCTCTTTTCTTTTTGTTGTTTCTTGACAATAATCAAATTATCTAGCACATGCTTACAAAAGGGAATGTATTCATCTAAATCCATTACTTAAGGTTTTAACTACCAACACTTCTGATATTTTCAACTAGACTAATAAAGGGGACTACCGAGCTGATGATTGAAATACAAACTAATGGCTGCTATTGATTTAATGTGCTCACCCTCCCAGATAATATATTTGCATTTTAACAGGAAAATGAAATGGCTTAGTGGAATGAATGAGTGCTAGTATAATTTCAGAGAGATTATAAATATTAATAAGTGAAGTTTCTTGGGGAAGGTACAGTTATATTTATTGAAAGCAAAAGTACCACCATTAATTATGTCTAGAGTGTTTGGGGAAAGATTACTTTGTGGAGTAATTCTAATCAAAATTTGATTTAAACATCTAGTCAACAGTGTGACTATAGTCATGATAAAATAGTATATACTTGACAAACATAAAGACAGTATATGTTAAATGTTCTCATATGAGAAAGTATAAATTTTAAGATAAAAATAAAAGGAAAATTGGCTGCTTTGTAAGGAAATCTACCCATTTCACAGTATGCTTTATTAGGATCCAGATATAAATAGAAAGATTGGTGCTCTGGCAGAGCAAAGTAACTTATCATTTCAATCAGAATTAAGTTTTCTCTGACCTTATCACTATTTCCACCCAGGCCATGGATAACTTTGCTAAAGGGGTCCCTTACCATCATTTTTCTAGCAATATGAATTTCCTCTCTGGAAATGTATATGTATTTTCTTGACTGAGTTTTTCCTAACTAAACCCACAATACTTGAAGATAAAAGTCTATCATAACTCTGAACTGTCTTTTTCCTACTCTGTTTCTCTCAATTTAATTTCAAAAGAGAAAAAAGAAAAAAAACATTTTCTGTTTTCCAGGCTCAATGTATGCTGTCTAAGCCCATTGAATCCTTCTCAAATAATTTATTAAATGTATCAAATTGGTTACATTAGCAGTTTTACTTTCCCTTAAGGAGAAATGGGGTAAATAAAACCCTGAATACATTTGGGTAAGTGTGACATCCTACTCCTAAGATCTCATCATACTCAAAGATCATAGGTTATGATACTTCCTATTTTGCTTATTAGGTAGTTCAAGAGTTAAATGTGAGTCACTATGACCAGGAAACTTGGATTCAAGTTACTTCAAGTACCACGTCCCAACTTGGGAACACTTCCATGAAGTTTTTGTAGTATTGAAACAAAAAAGTCACACATTGAGTACATGAATGGAAATATCAAACAGACAAGTTAGATCATAGAGAAGAAGTCGCTATTACAGGCCTCAGATAATGTCTGAAGATATTGTTAGCTTTTGAGCTGACAGAACTTAGATTTGCATCTATTAGTTCCCAAAGTATTTAACTACTAATCTTCAAGGGGATTGTTAAAACAAATACAGAGGATCCCAAAGGGCAGCTCTAAGAGGACTCTAGATAATCCAGGGTAATTTGGCACTGGGCCTACAGCATTGCAGACCTTCTGAATTACAGACTGTTTAATTAGGCAATCCAACCAGTAGAATCTTTCACCCTGATGCAGTTATTTCTTGAAAACTTCGTCAATTCTCCTCATTTAAACCATGTGATTCCCTTTCTTCATCTACAGAATATACTGCTAAATGCAGTGTGTGGTGCATTTATAATCACAATTTATCCCTTTAAGGAACTGATATAAAGAGAGAGGGTCTAATAGTTACTAAGTGAAATGGAACTTTGAGTTATATAAGTCACCCAATTTCTTTGATCTTTATATTTTTATTCTGAAATTTGAACTATATTATCTTCCAGGTTTCATGATTTATTAATTCAATGAAAATATGTTTTGCATATAATATATAAATGCACACATATGCAAAACCATTACCAAAAATATCAACCTATTAATATTTCTACTTGCCTTTTATAATCTCTCTCTCCTCCCTCCTCTGCCTTCTCAACTACTTAAAATGCTACTAAATACTTTGTCTCTGAAAGGTGGTTTGAAGCTTTCACAATTTCCCCATAATTGTGTGTTTGATATATTACATATAACATAAGTGGCCTCATTTAGGAAAATAATTTAGAGGTTAATTTGTAATAACATATGTACCAATAATTTATTCATATATATTTGTTTATTCACCCCCTATTGATAGGTAATTAGTTTTTATTTCCTCATTATTTTAAATAAAGTTCCTAAAGTTTTGTTGCGACACATAGTATTATATACCTAGGGATAGAATGAAGGATCTTGTGAAACGTCAACTCTTTTCAAAAACACTTCATTTAAATGACTTAAATTTGAAGAGAAAAGGAAATTGCAGCATTTCATTCACCTTCTCACCCATTTTCTCTACTGTGAGCAATGTAAATGATCATAGAATACTTGCCACAATTATTGAACCAATATAGACACATTAATAGTAATCTAAGTACAAACTTTATTCAATCCAGTACACACATGCTATTATAATAAAGAATAATTAGTCCTTAGGTAAGAAAACTTGACAGCACCATTTGTCACACATAGTTGATTCTAAATTCAGCTGGTATTTTAGCAGACATCTAAATTTGCTAGCTGGCTTTATCCAAAGTAAACATTTCGTGTGTTTCTGACGAGTTGGCTTCACAACTTGGAATAAATTTCCTGTCACCTTTAGGCTCCTAGCTGTCCCAGAAACTAGGAGATTCAACTGTCATCTTTACTGATGTTATTTAAAAGTGCTTCTCATGCCCTTGAGAAATACACTGGGGTACGGTTGAGAAAAGGCCTCCCAGAATGGAGAGGTGAAGTCATGATGCTTGCCCAAGGCAGGTATCAGATTGGAGTAAGAGTCAAAGTCAGCCCCTGGCAAGAGGCTTCCTTGACGTTTATAATAATGTATATGCATGTTTTCAGAGAAAAGGATTTACCGTTGAAAGTTTACTTAAGCCAGGTAGTGGTGGTTAATCCCAGCACATGGGAGGCTGAGGCAGGTGGTTTTCTGAGTTCGAGGCCAGCCTGGTCTACAAAGTGAGTTTCAGGACAGCCAGGGCTATACAAAGAAACCCTGTCTCAACCCCCCCCCCCAAAAAAAAAGCAAAAAAAGAAAGTTTACTTAAATGTTCCTAGTAACGGGAAGCAGAGAACATCCTCATATCTCAATGAGAAGAAGGAATCCTCTCATTTTCAACTTCCACTTAGAGTTAGAACTATACTGATCTCTTATTTCTCAGTCTACTCTACCACTACCTGAAGCTTACTGAAGTCTCTTTCTGTGGATAAAGATTTATCACTGAGGTTCTTCAATTACTTGGCATTTATGTTCAAGCTGTGCAGTGCTTATAACTTCATTTTTGTTATTGAGATTATAACTTCATATGTCACATTTGACAAAAATGATTATTCATGTAGTTTCCATATATGTGCTAATTTGCTTTAACAGAATAAAGGTTCAACTATGAATAGGGATCTTAAAATATAAAAAGTCATATAGCTATAATTATTTGTAATTGAGTTTAACAAATGTATAAATTAGTAAGCAACTACAGGTGGTGGAATTGGAACTCTATTTTGTTAAAATGCATTTTTGTAATTATTTTCAAAATCAATTTAGCAATATATATGTATATAAAATCATACTACCTTATTATTTTCAATTTATTGAAAATTTCATATTTCTAAACAATATACAATAAACTATGATTATATTTACTCCCTCCTACTCTCTTTTATCTTCTCCCACTCCTGCTGAATATGTCTTCTTCACAACACGCTTGCTTCTACCCTATTGTCACTCTCATTTTCTTTCCTTTATTTTCTCTTTCCTTTTTGTCTTTTTTTTTCCCAAGCAGCATGTGAGAAGACACAGATGCTCTCTGTTCACAAGTGTAACTGACATGTCATATCCAGAAGGCAATGTCCTACCACATGCCTTCTTATGCTTTAGTTCTTACAATCTTTCTACCCATCTTCCATGGTGTTCCTTGTTTCTAGTTTGGAGTGGTACAATAGATATTTGGGGTCAAGTATTCAAGTCTTTGGGTCCCTGCTTTAGCCACTGTCCTTTGCCTTTTGAAAACGTCTTCTCTGGCCAAGAATGAATGAAGACTGTAATAGTCTATTGGGGGGAAACATACATATCCATGAAGTAGTTTAACTAAATGTCCATTTGACAAACTCTCAGTAGTCAATCCCTCAAAAGGGCCTGTAACCTCCTTAGTCACATTTGTTGTTGCTGTTGTTGTTGCTGCTGGTGGCAGTGGTGATGACAGTGGTAGTGGTGTTTTTACCATTCCACAGTGGTAAGCAGGTATTCCTTACATGGAATAAACCTTTAACTCTATTCAGGAAGCAGTGGTTATTATCAGATTATTTATTACATTGTTTTAGCAAGTCTGGTCCAATAGTGGTTTAATCAACTTGTGGAAACTTTTGATCTATTCAGAAATGTTTTCTGTGCTCTCTGCTCTTACATTTTTTGTCCTTTTTGTTATACATCTCTCCATATTTGATGTAGGTTTCTTGTCGGTACCGTGTGCAGGTTAGGTTTGCTTGTCAACTTGACACTCAACTGAGAAGAGGGGAACTCAACTCAATAATTGTTTTTTATTAGATTAGTCTTTGTGAACATCTGGGAGCACTCTCTTGATTGGTAATTGATTTGGAAGGACACACATCAAGTCATTTCCAGACTTAGGATGTGAAGTACCACTGAGTTTCTTCATTTGCTACTCTTCTTACTGTGGTCAAACTGAATAACTCTCTTTTCTCTACTCTTGTCTTTCATTGGCAGTGTGATGACAGGTTGTCAAGATTCCCTTGTTAACAGTACCATGACTTTGACCTAAACAACTCTAGTAACAGTTTTGACTATCAAGGTCCAGGCTTTGGCCTTAGTTTGCTTTTAAGTTAATTAAATTTTCAGTTTTGGGTTTTATATCTTATTTTTTTCTCTAGCTTACTTTACTTTTGGCTGTAGATTTATTATTTTTCATTTTATGAGTTAATTAAATAATTCACCTATTTATTTTTTAAAATAGGCTTATAATAAATATTAACATAGGAAATTTTCACACTATATTAATGTATGCAGCATATACAAAATTTGGTATTGATTCCTCATGAAGTCTTCTCAGACAATTGAAACAATGAGCTAAAGAAAAAAATTGAAATTTCTCTATGAATACCTAGAAAAAAGGAAAGACTATTAGAACCCTGATGCCAATCAGAGAAGAATGAGACACCATACAATACTGAAAAATTCAACTAAGCACATGTCCTCCTTAGCTTTTGTTTTATTTTCCCCCATTAGAACTGTAACACTAATATAGAAAAGGCAGGTAAAAACTAGCACTTCCCCTCTTGAATTGATCAACCTCTAAATAAGTCCATTTTTCTTTATCTGTTCCTATTCTAGTTTTTTTTTTTTTTTTTAATGGGTTTGGATGGAGTCTAGAATAAGACAACAGAACTTGCAAAACTGAAGTTATACATGGTTGAACTGATATGAGGGTTCAGGGCCTTCATTTTTTGTCTCTGGAAGTATATCAAGTGCCATTAACTGCCAAGCACTGTGTAGCCCTCTCTTCACGTTCAAGACACAGCAAGTTATTAAACTAGCTGCACAGTATGAAAGTTTTATGGTTTTAACCAACGTGGAGATATTTTGATAATTTAAGGCAAACAATTTTTCTCTGCCTGCTGCTCTAATATTAGCAGACACGAGAGTTCATTGGGAACATCAGGAAGGGCTATATGTTCCATTGTATCAACACAAGTAATTGCACAAACACTTGGAGATAGTAGCAAGAAAAAGTAGAGAACTTAAGAAAGGATATACTTCCCAGAGAGAAACTGTGCTATACAAATGACATTTAGTAGCTCAAATGTCCTTGTTGTACAAAGAACTGGAGCTTCTAAATGAATTAATATGGACTTTTTGGTAATTTGCACATTGTACACTTTCTGGAACATGCTTTGTCTTCAGTAGTCTATATGCAGCTCTATACAATCTCATTCAATATATATCTAATTCACATCTTAAGCTGTTCCCAGGGGGTGTATATTTTAGGACTCTTATGAGCCATAGGTTATCTCTAGAGAGTCTGAAATGCTTCTCTACTTAGAAGGTTAGTCAGCCTTCTCCAAGAGTTTTTCAGCTTCATTCTTTCCCAACCATCTATTTTCTATGGTGACTTTCAGCCTTTGATTAGACCTTCTAAACCTCATTTGTGCTATTTCCCTCACCCTTCTTGCCACCATCAGCACCATTTGAGATTATTAGTATGGCCAATTCTCCAAAGTCACTGATGTACCATTAATATTTTGATGGTGCTTTTACTTTCTCTATTTTAGATTCTATGCTTTTCTTAAACATGGTTTCTAAAATTTCTAATCAGTTTTTAAATTATACAGAATATTTTCTATTTTGGGCAGATATTTCATCTTTGTTCTAGTTTGTGTTAAACAATTTTTTTTTCTAAAATCTCTCTTCTTACAATGTAATCACGTTGAATCTTTTAGAACATCTAAGTGTGTTTATAACTGTTCTACTGCTCCTGTCCTCAAGTTCTGTTATTAGATTGGATTCTAGATGACAATATACATTTTCTACATTATGAAATATGTTTTCTTCATGTTGTCATGCTGGTATGTTTTTAATTTGATATCTAATTTAAAATTTAACTTGTGGTCAAATAAATAATAATTTATCTTCTTTTACTTTAAAATCTATATTAATTCATTTAAAGCTTTTTCCCGAGTTTTGCTTTTGCAGTTTCTATTTTCTAGATTTACTTTTATTTAAATTTTTGCTTTTAATTAATTAATTAATTAATTAATTTTTTACTTATTTATTTTATGTATATGAGTAACTGTAGCTGTCTTTAGTCATACCAGAAAAGGACATGAGATCCTACTACAGATGGCTATGAGCCACAACATGGTTGCTGGGAATTGAACACAGGACCTCTGGAAGAGCAGTCAGTGCTCTTAAACACTGAACCATCTCCCCAGCCCCAATATATTTACTTTCCTTTAATTGGATATTTTTTATTTGCATTTAAAATGCTATCCCCTTTCCATGTCTACCCTAGGAACCCCCCTATCACATCCCCATCCCCCTGCCAATAAGAGGGTGCTTCCTCACCCATCCACCTACTTGCAGCTTCCAGCCCTGACATTCCCCTACACTGGGTCATTGAGCACCCTCACAGCAACCTCAGAGCACCCTCAGGGCCAAGGACTGCTCCTCCCACTGATGTCCAACAAAGCCATCATATGCCACATATGCAGCTGGAGCTGTAGGTCCCTCCATATGTACTATTTGGTTGGTGATCCAGTCCCTTGGAGTTCCTGGGAGGTTCTGGTTGGTTGAGACTGTTGCTCCCCCCATGGGGCTACAAATCCCCTCAATTCCTTCTGTCTCTTCTCTTACTCTTCGATAAGGGACCCCACGTTCAGTCCAACGGTTTGGCTGCCAGCATCCACCACTGTATTTGTCAGGCTCTGGCAGAGCCTCTCAGGATACTCCATATCAGGCTTCCATCATCAACCACTTCCAGACATCCAGGTTTGGTGGCTGTATATGGGATGGATCTCCAACTGGGGCAGTCTCTGCATGGTTCAGCCTCTTCAGTCTCTGCTCCACACTTTGTCTCCATATTGATATGCACTCACTGATAAGTGGATATTAGCCCAGAAACTTAAAATACCCAAGAAACAAATTGCAAGATACAAGAAAATCAAGAAGAATGAAGACCAAAGTGTGAATACTTCGTTCCTCCTTAAAATAGGGAACAAAATATCCATGGAAGGAGTTACAGAGACAAAGGTTGGAGTGAAGACAAAAGGATGGACCATCCAGAGACTACTGTCTCCAGGGATCTATCCCACAATCAGCCACCAAACCCAGACACTATTGCATATACCAGCAAGATTTTGCTGAGAGGACCCTGATATAGATGTATTGTGTGAGGCTATGCCCGTGCCTGGCAAATACAGAAGTGGATGCTCACAGTCATCTATAGCATGGAACACAGGGCCCCCAATGGAGGAACTAGAAAAGTATACAAGGAGCTGAAGGGGTCTCAATCCTATAGGTGGAACAACAATATGAACTAACCAGTACTTCCAGAGCTTGTGTCTCTAGCTGCATATGTAGCAAAACATGTCGTAGTTGGCCATCATTGGGAAGAGAGGCCCTTGGTCTTGCAAACTTTATATGCCCCAGTACAAGGGAACACCAGGGCCAAGAAGTAGGGGTGGGTGGGTAGCAAAGCAGGGTGGCTGGAGGGTATAGGGGACTTTGGGGATAGCATTTGAAATGTAAATGAAGAAAATATCTAATAAAAAATTGAAAAAAGAAAAATAAAAGAAAATGCTGTCTTTTTTCCACTGGATGGTTTTAGATCCTTTGTCAAAGATCAATTGACCATAGATGTGTGGGTTCATTTCTGAGTCTTCATTTCTGTTGCATTGCTCTACCTGTTTGTAGCTGTACCAGTACCATGCAGGTTTTTTGTTTTTGTTTTTGTTTTTGTTTTTGTTTTACCACAATTGCTCTGTGGGATGGGGAACACAAAACCCATGGAAGGAGTTACAGAAACAAAGTTCATGCTGAGATGAAAGGATAGACCATCCAGAGACTGCCCCACCTGGGGATTCATCCCATATACAACCACCAAATCCAGATACTATTGCATATGCCAGCAAGATTTTGCTGAGAGGACCCTGATATAGCTTTCTCTTGTGAGGATATGTCAGTGCCTGGCAAATACAGAAGTGCATGCTCATAGTCATCTATTGAATGGAACACAGGGCCCCTAAAGAAGGAACTAGAGAAAATAACCAAGGAGCTGAAGGGGTCTGCAACCTTTTAGGAGGATCAAGAATATGAACTAACCATTACCCCCCCCCCCCAGAACTGTATCTCTAGTTGCATATGTAGTAGAGGATAGCCTAGTCGGCCATCAATGGGAGGAGAGGTCCTTGGACTTGCAAATTGCAAAGATCATATGCCCCAGTACATGGGAAATGCCAGGGCCATGGGAGTGGGTGGGTTGGGAAGCAGGGCGGGTGGGGAGGGTATAGGAGGCTTTCGGGGATAGCATTCAAAATGTAAATGAAGAAAATATATAGTAAAAATATTTTTAAAAATTTCCTAACTGATATTTAATTTTTTTTTCTCTATTTTCCTCTTAGTACTGACATAAAGCCTTACATTCATTCTGCTAAGAGCTCCATGGAAAAAACAAAAACTAAAACTAAAAAGTACAACACATCAAAATATCTAACCCAGATTTGTTCCTGTCTAAAAGAACTGCAGGGACAAAGGTAGAGAAGAGAGTGAAGGAAAGGCAGTCCAATGACAAGCCTAATTTGTGATCCATCTCATGGTGGACCACCAAAGCCTGACACTACTACTGATGTTATGATGTGCTTACAGATGGGATCCTGGAATGGTTGTCCTTTGAGAGGCCCTAACAGCAGCTGACTATAACCCTGGCTGCTACATATAACCAACCAATCATTGGACTGAAGTTAGGGACCCTATGGATGAAGTAGGGGAAGGGTTCAAGAAGCTGAACAGGAGAGAGACTCCAAAGGAAGACCAGCAGTCTCAATTAATCCAGACCCCAGGGAGCTACCAGAGCTTGAGCCACCTACCAGGAGCAGAGGTTTGCCTGGCCTGGCATCAGTGGGAGAAAATGAGCTTAATCCTTGAGAAAGTTGAGGCCCCAGGGAAGAGGAAGGCATGGAGCGGGGGAGCACCTTCTTAGAGACAAGCAGGAGGATTAATAGAATGAGCAATTGTGGGATGGGGAACTGGGAATGCAACAACTGGAATGTAAATAAAATATTTAGTATTTAAAAAGTTGTGAATAACTCTTAAATATATTCTATCTATCTATCTATCTATCTATCTATCTATCTATCTATCTAAATTACTGTTTCACAAAGAATCTTGGTATTTCTAATTTTGATAATAAAGACATTTCACATTTAATCCTAGGAATTGTTTATTTGAATATTTATTTCCAAGATCTTAAGAGAGAAATCTCTGGAGTAACTCTAGGAAATCAAAGGACAAGTTTAATTTTAATGATCGTGATTTAAATGGCTCCACAGAGACTTTAGTCCTTAGACTCAGCTTGCTCGTACAGATGACCAACCATAAATAAACACCGTGCAGTATAGTGATTCTGCTTCTACAGATTGTAAATTTGAGCACTCAGTTGTCTGGTTATGAAACTTCTCAGGCAAAGCTATTAGTTGCATATGGATATTTATTTCCCAATCCTTGTTAATAATTACTAATAACCACAAAAATGCTAGCAGAAGTCTAAGTCTACTTATTCTGTATACTTAAAGACGGGGCTTCTACATGTCTTGTTAGTATTAATTTATAAACTTCTGCTGTAGGCACTTCCTTTTTTATGGCCTCATTTAAGATGATGGAAAGTCACTGAGGGTATGTGTGGCATAAAGACTCATTTCTGATGTTAAAAATAAACTGTAAGTGCTGTGCTGTCAAGTGAAAGCCTATGCTTATGTATTTTAGGGTGTACATATTTAAGATTTTAGAAAAAAAAGAATGTGTCCTTAAATAGGAAGTCAGTCTTTGCCTTTGGTTTCTAGCAGGTCAACAAAATCACAAGAGAAAATGATCATTAATACCAACTAATTGCCTTCCATTTCACATATTGATTTAAATAATGCAATTCAGAAACTAATTTCCTCTCACAGTAATTTAAATTTATTTTATTGATATTTAAACCAATATGTATAGCTCTAACTGAAGTTCCATGGTGGCAGTATTTTTCGTTTGCTACTGAGTGAAATCTAATTCTACTCAAGAATAAATAACAATCTGTCTTCTTAACAATAAAAGTCAGAAAATTGATACTCTAATTTTACCCTAACTTTTGAATACCAAGGATGGTATTAAGTTATACTTTCAATGTTTCATTGGCCCCTTCAGTGTTTCATACAGTATGTTTTGATCACATTTACCCACTCTCCCCAAATTTTCCAACATCTTTCCTTAACCCCTTCTCACCCAACTTTGTATCTATTTTTAGATCTTTCAAAACCAATATGTGTTGCACAACTATTTTTTGATATATAGTCTTCCCTTAGACAAACGAAAGCATAGGCAACTTACCAGGAGTTACCTTTTCAGGAAAAACTGTCTTTCTTTCTTATAGCTCCTAACACCTGTCAATAACTCTGCTGCTAGAACTAGGAGAGTATACCCAAGTGTTCTCTCCATGCTGTGATTCATTCTGGCTTTGACTTGTACATGTTAGTAGTGGTACAACTGCTATTAGCTACCCTGCTATGATTAATAGATACTCCTTTGTAGTAACTCTCCTCTAGCTTTAACAGTTCTCTGTCCCTCTTCCACAATGATCCCTGAACTTTGGGGTGGGGGAGATACAGTATGGGTGTTCCTTTATACATATCTATCCTCTTATTGCCCATATATTAGAAAGCTGTTGTTAGTCCCCATCTATTTCAAACAGAATCTTCTCAGAATGGAGAGACACGTTGTAATTTGTAGTCAATGCAACACTATGTTTATTTAGTAGCACAATAGCTATGCATTCTGTCCTAGAACCTATAGTCTCCCTAGTTAAACATTTTGGCCTGATAATTGTGCCCGGTATTAGTTTCATCTCATGCATCCTGACTTAAATCTAAGCAGAAAACCACTGCTTACTCCCAGGATGTCTAGCCACTATTGCAGCAATGGGCATGTATTGCAAAAGAATTCACTGTAGGCACAGGATTCATTTGTGTACGATTATTGATTACTGTTCTTCTTTGGTAGTTTACATAGAACTTTTCAGAATTATGAGATCTATCAAGTAAAAATGAAGCTTCCATGTGGCAGGATTTCCCCTGTCCAATTAATTTAAATATTAGTTCATCATGCGGCCATGAGAGGTTTTTCTCCCTCTCTTTCTTGCTCCTGCATTTTCATTTTTCCTCCAACTAGGTCATTCCAAACCCTCCTACCTCCAATCCATCCACTATTTAGCTGCAGCCAATTTTATTAAACCACTAGTTTTAAATTAAGGAACGAGGTTTGCAGAACAAAAGCTTGTAAACATAAGACACTCTTAAGCCTACACGTTCAGGCATAGAATTTAGCATTACAATGCACAGAATCAGAACAAATATCAACAGACAATATTGAAACTAGGATACAAGCACTCTAAAAATGGTTGTTCTTCATCTGTTTAATATAAGACAGTGTGTGTGTGTGTGTATGTGTCGCTGGAAGGTACTAAGTTTCTGTTAAGACAATATTGCATGTATTCCATATACAGGCACTGCTACCCAGTTATCTCCATACTGTAATGAAAATACTCTGAGATGAGTCAACTGACTATTTCAATCCACACACAAACGAAAGGACAAGTCCAGAAAGTTAGTCTGTTTCAGATTCATATCACCTTCTTTACAGAAGCAGTGCCCAACACCTTAGAGGCTTTTCCGTTGATTTTTCAGCAAGAAAAAATTATAATGCACAAAAATCTTATTAATAGTTCTTCTCTGGAAAATAAGAAAAAAAAACAATACTCAAAAATTAAAATTGGTAGATTACAAGCAATAATTATTATTAAAGTTATGAAGGAAGGGGTGAGTGTAGAGGAATTTTAATCCAGCTACATAACTGCTCTGGCAAAGTATCAAATACAACTCATATAGAGACTTTCTAGGTCTGTATGATCCTGTTACAACACGTAGCCACAGGACACACTTTAATCCCTCTGGCTAGAATAAAGACACACATGTTTAATCCAAAACAATGATATCTAATTATTGAGAGGCAGACAAAGTGACTAATCATAGAAATATCTGACAGAATAAGAACAGAATAGGAAAGAAAGGCTACTTAAGAGAACAGCACAGGAAAGGGGTGATGTAAGATAGCAACAGACACTGAAACAGGAGAGGACTGGAGGAAAAAATAGGACAGCATTAAGAAAAAAAAAAAAAGAGGTTGCATGTGAAGATAGAATAAGCCAGAGAATAAGAAGGAGTCAAAATATTAGAAAATATTGTCAAAGTTAGTATGAGGCCAGGCAGAACAATTCACTCAGTAGGAGTGAGAAGCGAGATTGAATCAGTCAGCTTGAGGAAGAATTTTGGCGAGAAAAGCTGCGTTGAGCCAGCTAGTCAGAGTTCAGAAAGAGTTAGAAAGGGTGAGCTTATAAAATAGTAGTCTTCTGAGATGACAATCACATCTGACAAATAAAAGTTATTTTTACCGGAAAATTTTTTCAAAACATTGGCCAAATTTTGAATTGATATGTGAGTGATATGTACATGCATATACATGTGGATAATTATATAAATATTCCCCCAACACACACACACACACACACACACACACACACACACACACACACACACACACTGTGTGACACATTATTCTTGGGAAATGTGAGCAAATCCAGACAGGGAACTAATAACAGACAAGAACAAATCCAAATCCAACTTGTTAAACCGATAATTATTATTTGAAGAACTCACAAAGCTATGGATAAGCAGTTACATACAGGAACTTAAATGACTCAAAGACAGCTATATCACCATAAGCCCATCACAGCATGAGTGATATCTCATAAAACTGAAATCTATTGTATTGCATAGCTTGCAGGTAACTCAACAACTTTTAGATTATCTTTTCAAGAATATCATTTGTTATAAGATTCTTCTAGACGGCATGTCTCTTCTGCTCTGTCTTTCAGGTTGATTGGTTCTCTCTCTCTCTCTCTCTCTCTCTCTCTCTCTCTCTCTCTCTCTCTCTCTCTCTTAGCATTCTAAGGTTCTTCTAGTCAACCAGTCTCAGTAGTCCTTACTGTTTGCATAAGCTTGAAGAGGAAGGGGCCTAAAGCATTTATTACTTTGAAGGAAATCAAAACACATTTGAGTTAACTTCAGATTGTATTACCTTTCTATAGAGCAAGCTCAGCCTTAAAGAGATGCTCTGCAGGATGGCATCTATCAACTCAAGGGAAACTGCTACTTAACAGTGTTAAGTGGTATATCATAACAAGACCATAGAGACCATATGAAGCCTAAGAAATGTCTATAAAGAAATCTTGAGATCCTCACAGATGAACAGGAGTGAAAACATATACACAAGTAATATTATAGGGAATGAACAACTTATATTTAGGAATATATATGCATGCACATATATACATGTAAGAACAATTAGCATACAAAAATCCATGAATTTGTTGTAGAATGGGAAGGCTTCAATTGGAGGGATTGAAGGGAAGAAAAGTTAAAAAGAAATATAATTATATTATAATGAGAGAAATAACATAATAAATAAACAGCAAAAAAAGAAATCTTAAATTGTACCTGAATTCTACGAAGGCTATGAAATATAAATAAGTAAAGTTCTAATATAAGTGCAGAAGTTTCTTTGATAATTTAATTTATTAAATGCCCCCAAAATACCATTTAGGCATTCACACATTAATCTGGGGCTATGAAAGATACAGTTCTCTCTAAACTTCAAGCATGTCTGGACATCGGTATTTCATTGAACAGCATGCTTTGAAACTCTGAAAATTAGAGAAGGATCTAAGTGAGAGAACACAGCCTTTCCTCAGATTTCAGAATACACTGAAACACTACAAAAACCAGAAGCTCTGCCAGCAATGTGTGTTTTATAATAAAAGAAAATCAAATACTAAATTTTTCTACTTTCATTAAATAAAAAGTGAATAGCATTCAAAATAGTTTCTAAATAATTAGCATTAGCAAAACTTCAAGAAATCCGATGTGCAAATAAGATACTCAGAGAACTTGGTAAATACTGTAATTATCATTTTAACATTTTATTATGTCTATTTTAAGGCCAGGTCATAATTTTTAACTGAGGCATAAAAGCATCATTTCCATTTACTTATTCAAGGATAATAGATTATTTCAATCATCATTTTTGACATTGTATTTACCCAGAGAAAATTATGGGGAATTAACACAAAATCTTTTTTTCTACTTGATTTCTTTCTTTGAGTATTTTTATGGAAAGAAACTCCATAAAATTACATAATGATGGGTAGGAAAGAGACCCAGAGGTTACCTATTTTAATCACACTCTTGAACATGAATTGAAATTTTAGTGATAAAAACGGACTGCTGTCTATAATTTCAAGAAAAAATAACATGTTACAGTGCTATTAAAAGTTATATTTGTCATGGAAGAACTTGCATTAAACTTCACATCTGTGTAGGCTGAAAACAAGATCACAGCATTGTTCTCATGCTGAAAACATTAGAAGATACTGATGCTAAATTAATGATAATAAAATGTGAAAACCTAGGCTGTAAGTGAAGTGCTTCCTGTGGAGGTATGAAAATCTTAGTTTGATTGTCTGTATCCCATTTTAAAATATGAATAATAAGAAAGAAATCTCTGGTATCTAGTTGCCTTTCAGACAGTAAAGAGGGCTGACATGAAAGAAAAGGTGTATTTGTGGTTCCTGGTATGTTCCATGTATAACTTTATCATTTACTGATTTAGTTTTAGAATGGAATTGGTATTAAGGATGGAAGAGAAAAATATAGTATTTACAAGGTGGACGTCTTTGGTTATGACAAATTATAGGAAGTATGCTCTCCTTTCCTTTAAAATTATAATTTGTAATTTTGAAGAAATAGATCACTGGGTCAGTACTCAAGAACATTTAAATGAAAAATAAATGATTTTAGAGGCCATGATGAATGTGTTTAAAGCTTTCAGGTGCATATCAGCCTAATTTTTTTAAGATCTGTGATTCAAGTGTATGGTGTTTTTGGAAACAGGTTCTGCCTATGAAGTTCCATAGGGTAACCAAGAGCATTAAAAATATTCTGTAAAAAAAAAAAAAAATCTATGGGATCTCACTCAGCAACAACTTTTAAAAAAGAAAGCCCACTACTGGAGTTAGGATGTTTATTATTAGTAGGGGCATTTTTTTGTTCCATTACACAGTAACTCCACTTATACTCTGTATTTCTATACATATATATATTTTAGAAACTACAAAATAATGTGTTTCCATATCATTTTTGAATTATCTTTGATGTTAATTATCTCCCCTCATATTCTCATACTTTTATAGCCCTCTCAAACCTCTCCCAATTAAATCTTTCAGGCACCCTTATTTTCCTTTGCCACAAGTATCACATTGTTCTATTTCCCATTCCTTCACATATCATTCCATAAGCCCATAAT
Source organism: Mus minutoides (assembly GCA_902729485.2). Taxonomy (NCBI): domain Eukaryota; kingdom Metazoa; phylum Chordata; class Mammalia; order Rodentia; family Muridae; genus Mus; species Mus minutoides. The sequence goes on along the minus strand of LR750542.1, from coordinate 150,845 downwards.
AATCTCATTACCTCTAAGAAACACATATGTCCTTGAATCTAAATTCAAGGATAATACCAACAGAAAGGGAAAATCAACAAATGTTTTATTTTCTGGATCTTGGTTACCTAACTCAAAACGATTGTTTCTAGATGCATCCATTTAATTGTGAATTTCATAATTTTACTTTTATTTAACACATGAATAACAACAAATAATATATATGTATCATGATATATATATATATATATATATATATATATCACATATATATGATATATTGATATATATATATATAACATATATATGTATATATGTATATATGCATATATGTACACACACACACACACTTTCATTATTCATTCATCATTTGATGGGCTTCTAGGCTGTTTACCTTTTCCAGTTATTGTGAATAAGCATCACTCAATACAATAAGCATGTAACTCTATAATAGTATATGAAGTCTGTTGCTTGTATTGCTCAAAGGTATCATCTTTCAGAGGAGAAAAAGAATAGTTTTACCAAGCTGAGAACCCTTGGTGCTTAAACAATGGCCAGCCTGCCAAGACGTGCACACTGTTGTAATAGTGACATGAATGTTATAGATATAACCAACCACTTTCTTATTTGACTTAAGAGTGGCTCAATAAGCTTATACTCATAACTAGCACTATTCAGACTTGTGGCTAGACAGCTCATAGGCCCAAGAAAAGAAGCTACTGATATCTCTTTGTTAGTACTATTTCTAAAGAGCTATAGCTATAAACTGACTCCTAATGATTTATTTTATATATATATATATATATATATATATATATATATATATATATATAATGATGACCTAGTTGGTCATCAATGGGAGGATGGTCCCTAGGTCCTGTGAAATTTCTATGTTCTAGTATAGTGGAAAAACAGGACCTGTAATAGGAGTGGGTGGTTTGGGGAGCAGGGAGAGGGGGGAGTGGATAGGGGATTTTCCTAGGGAAAACTAGGAAAGGAAATAATATTTGAAATGTAAATAAAGAAAATATCTAATAAAAATATACTTAAAAAAAGAAATGCTGAATGGCTACATAGAAACAGTGTATTCTAGACATAGATAGTGAATTGTACATGGTTTCATAAACACTGGAAAGGCTTAGGCTAGATAAGTTATAGCATGGAGAGGAGAGATGGGATTAAATCCAATATTATGCTAAGTATCTATGAGCAGTTGACAGCTTCTGGAAGTCAGATAGACAGGTTACATGACAGGTGAGGCCCTGAAATACAGACTTCCATCCAGAAAAGGCACTTAAGTGAATATGGGCAACATACACTTCAAATTAATAGGACTATAAGAAAGACATGAAGTTGTTTGGGTGAAAAGTGTTCCACATCCAAGAGGAATAGTGTTAGGAGAAGAGTAGGAAGAAAACATGTTGTGTGAATTCTCAAAATCTAGTTTAAAAAAAAAAAAAAGGAAAATCACATAGAAATCTAGGAGGGTGTAAATTATGTCACTATTCCCTGGTCTTATCATTGCCCTTGAACCAAAGAGCTGTTGAGCTTCATCCATGTGTCAGCAATGCATTCATCCCAAGGTCCCACGGATCAGCAGTGAATTCATTCCTGGGTCCCACAGGTCACCAGGTTCCCTTTGAGGGAAACTAACTGTTCACAAGTTTGCCTCTTCTCACAAGATGTTTTTAAAAATTTTAGGATTTATTTCCACTAATTTTTTTCAGGAATATATTGAAAAACATACATATTTCTGTGAGGGTGATTGTAATATAATTTTAAATTATATATATATATATATATATATATATATATATATATATATATATATATATATATAATTTTGTAAATACAAATCATATAATTGTAATGTATTACTCTGATTTACATATATAATATGTGATGTCAATATTGAATTAACTAGCATGTCCTTCCCTGGAAGTGTTTATTCTTTCATTATGTGGGAAACAATAATTAAGTATATTCTACTATTTTGCACTATGTAATTATTTTTTACTATAGTTACATTATTATATTACAGATGACTAGACATTATTTGTCTTATGCAACAGGATGCCAGAGGGCAGTCATTTACTTTTTCCCCATCAAAATTTTTGGGTTCTGTGAATTAATTTACTCTGTAACTTATTTTCTACTAAGGAGTACAAATACATTTTTGTAGTATGTTCCTAATTCCTTTGTCGTCAACATCATCGTAATCTGCTTTCCAACAAATGAAGAAATTTCATTCTTTTTTAATCTACGAATAATAATAGTCACTGGATGAATTTTGTAAGCTTACCTGCTGTTTTTTGTTTGTTTATTTTTTGTTTTTTTGTTTTTTTTAAACAAAAACTTGTTTTCTTCAATGGTTTGGTAAATGGTAGGGTTTTTGTAGAGTAAATAAGAGGAGATAATTCTTAGCGCACAGAGAACATATGAGCATATAATGAGCATATAAAGAACAGAACAGAGTGCAGGAAAAGATATAAGCATCATTAACTTCTAAAGAAGTACCTCAAATATATGCTTTCTAAACTTGTCAGAAATATGATAATTAATAAGTATTTAATTACACACATATATGAACAGGACCCTTCTGAGTCATGTCTCAAATTAATAATTACATGCTAACACATCAATATGTTTTAAGGTTGCAGAAGACAATTTTCTTGAACCTGGTTTTTATTATACATCTTGTGTAAGTTCCCAACTTACAGAATCAGTAAATATTTAACATAGTTGAGCCTCAAACACACAAGAAAATCCTAGATAATTTTAAAGTACTTTGTTAGTTGAAAATGTCATACCAACAGAGAATGTATCTTAATCAGACCCTCTGTCCTTCAACTACTTCCCCAACTCTTTTCCTTTCCAAATCAATATCCTTTCCATCTTTTAAATTACATAACCTACTGAGTTCAATTAATACAGCTCTGTGATAATCAGTGTGGGCCCATGTTATATCGCTCTGTTTTCCTTCTCTAATTATTATGCAAACCTTAAAATATGCAAGTTTGCAAAACAAATCTGCTCCATTTCTCAAGAGTAACATACTTGTCAGGAAAGAGTGAAGTAGGCTCTGCTCTTACTGTCTTGCTTGTTATTGCTAAGTAAGGCTTCTGATGTTGACAAAGCCTGCCCCCTTCATCATACTGCTATTATAATTAGTAATCCTTAAACTAGGAAATCAAAACACTCTTTCATGTTTTTGGTGTATGATTTTGAATATTATTTACTTTACATGTTTTACTCCATAAAACCATTTTTCTTATGTATCTATCCTTTCCTTTTCCCAATGCCAATTACTAATACAATATTGTAAAACTATAACAACCTTATGTAGTGTGTTTCTTTGCTGTGAAGCTATGTTTTCATTAACTCTAAAAATGGCTAGAAATTGAGAGCCTACCATGTATTTCATTCCAATAGCATTGGAAAATTGATAGTACTAGCGGAAGAAAATTTCCAAAATAAACCTGTCAGCTAAGAAATTTAAAATGATTGTTGAAATTCATTCTAAATGGTTGATACAATTACAAATGTATTAAAACGACTTCATTTTAAATAGACTGAAATGAAATGTGAGCTTGGTTTCTTTAAATAGACCAGTCTAAGAAAACAAGAAATTCGTAGGAATAAGAAACAGAAGAATTGCCTTGAGAATGGAGTAGAGCCACAGACTCAGAAGAGCTAAGGAAAAAAAGAGCAGTGCAGTAAAGTGAGAATAAGAGGATGAGGTAGGTGAACACACAACAAAACAGAAATGTCTCAGCAAATCCTAGTGTGATAACACACACACACACGCCCATTCTTCCTTACATTTTCTGTTTTATCTTTCAACAATTACTAAACACCTTTTTCCCAAGGCAGTTCTAGAAACAGTAATTTACATACAGGAAAGTGTTTATTTCATCAGGTCTTCAGGTCATATAAAAGCATATCTACAGGATTCAAGCTCTCAGATAATGGGGGAAAACTGTTGTTGATGCTTTGCATTGCACATGCAGATGTGCTGAACCTGTGACCCACTGCCACCATGAGACATGGCAAAGGATCTGAATGCATCATAAAACAAAACAAACCCTTAAATATTAGTGAGTGTTTTTTTTTCTTTTTGCACTGTGTCATTTTATTGGGCAGTTGAGTCCGTTGATGCTGAGGTTTGTTTTTGTTTTGTTTTTGTTGTTGTTGTTGTTGTTTTAATTCATTTTGGGTAACACAACTCTATAGTTCTCAAGTGTCAGCCTTATAGATGGGAGCAACTTGCTACAGTATAAAAAGGCCAGACATACTTTGGGTGCCATATCTAGTCAGAGCACTGCAGCAAGCAGTATGTCAGAAAAATGACAGCACTGACAAAGCTGAGGAGAAAAAAAAAGTCTTTTGTCCCTATGATAGCCTTAGCAGATAGGCCATGATTTGTGAAACTGTAATAATGCTTTCTAATGCATCTAATGATTTGTTTTTAATAGGAAACATTCTCATTCTGTATGCAAAGACCGATCAGACTTTTAAGTACCCTGATTACTTTCAAATCAAATAGATGGAGATATCTTTATTATAATATTTGACACTGATTTGATAACAATAAGCTATAATAAAATGTGATGTGTAATAAAAAGATTAACTTAAAGGTTATTCAAACATTTGATTTTAAAATCAAAAGTTGTTACAAAGACAATTTACCTTCCTACCTTTGGTTTTTGGATATGTTGTTTTCAATTATTCTAAGTAACTAAAGGAAGCTTTTAAAATGATAGATGTATTTCAAGTTGGTATCTGTAAATATGTCAAAATAGATTTTTACTCATTTTATGTTACATTCACCATGAAAATTGGACTCTTTACATTTATTTCTTTTAAGAATAGGAATAACTTAGTTATAACATATGGAACTACACTTTGTAAGTGAGGCCCAAATAAGGATAACTTTACTTAAAATGCTTATTTTTTTCTTAGTGGTGTAATTGCCCCCAGACTGTTACACTTGAAAAATTGTTGGTGATTTCCACTGAGGCACAAAATAAAATGTTTCAAGTAAAAGACTATATTCTACATGTCATAGCCATTGTATTTTTGGTAAGAGTTTTAATCCCACTAGTGTAGAGCCATCTTTTTAATTTCACTCTTGATTAAGTCTAAGTCAAATGTGTTAGCTTAAACACATTTGTCAGGTCTCTTTACCCTTGTCTCTTTTGCTTTCTTCTTTACTTTTATTTTTCCATAAATTTATTTATTTATTCACTTCCCAGTCACATTCCCCTCTCTCCTTCCACTCCCAACCTCAAACATTCCTTTTCCCCATTCTAACTCCTCTTCTTCTCTGAGGAAGGGAAGGGGAGGGAAGGCTCCTTACCCCTGTGTACCAACTCACCCTATTCACATAAAAGCCAGTGCAGGCTTAGGTGTATCTTCTCTCACTGAGCCCAGACAAGGCTGCCTAGTGAGAGGAAAGGGATCTACAGGTAGGCAAGAGAGTCAGAGAGAGCCCCCCACTCCAGTTGTTGGGGGACCCTCATGAAGACAAAGCTGCATATCTGTTACATATGTATGGGAGGTAAGGGTTGGAGGTGGGTGTCATAAGTCCAGCCCATGCATTTTTTTTTTTTTTTTTTTTTTTTTGGTGTGTGTGCCTGGTTCAGTCTCTGGGAACCCCTGAAAGCCAGATTTAATTGACTGTTGCTCTTCTTGTGAAGTCTCTGTTCCCTCCAGGTTCCTCAATTCTTTCCCCAACTCTTTCCCAAGACTTTCTGAGCAAGCTCTGTCTAATGCTTGACTGTGAGTATTTGCATCTGTTTTGGTCAACTGCTGGATGAAGACTCTGAGAGAATGGATATGCTAGGATCCTTATTGCAAGCATAGCAAAGTATCGTTAATAGTGTGAAGGACTGGTTCTTACCCATGAGATAGATCTGAGTTTGACTCACTCCCTTAGTCTCTACTCCAGTTTTGTCCCAGCACAGCTTGTAGGCAGGTCTAATTTGGGGTTGAAAGATTTTTTTGTGATTGGGTTGGTGTCTTTACCTCTCCACTGGAAGTCCTGCCTGGCTACAGGAAGTTGCCATCTCAGGCTTCATATCTCCCACTGCTAGGAGTATTAGCAGGGGTCACCCTCATATACCACCTGGCACTTCCCCCATTCCAAGTCTAGAGATACCCAACAACCCTGCCCTGACCCCCACCCCCACCAATTTCCTTTCACTCTCCCAGTCTTCTCTGTAGGATTGAGGCTAAACACAAGTCTCCCCTTACTCAAGGGGATAGAGCTAAGAAGACTATTGCTAGTAATGGGGAGATATACTTTCCAGTGTTGTAATAAAATAATCTAAATAGAACTCTACAATATGGAAAATAAGATTTATGCTACTAACTTTTGTTGTTGTTTAGCAATTTTTAATAGTTAATTCAAAAGTTTATTTTATTCCTCTCTCTTCTTTATTGTTTCCTCCTTATATTTACTCTCTTAATTTCATACTTAGCAAGGCAAGTTTTTTTTTACTTAAGGGTTTTTGAGTTCTTTTTAGTTTGGTAGCAGTCTTCTTGCTGGGTTAATGCTCACGTGGACAGTTGCCCCATTTATCTTCTCTAGCTGCAGATGTTCAACATCGACAAAGTATTTCTTTCTGTCAACCTGAACTTCTTTGTGATCTGACCTCTACAGTGTCCTCACACATCCTGAACTCCATTGCCTCTCTGATGGACACAGATTAAACCTTTTGCCCCTCGTGCAAGAAGGGAAGACTTAAGCATCCTGTGAATCTGAGAAGTCTTACATACTCCATTTGTGGTTCTCTACTCTTCCAAACTTCACTAATGAAATTAAACTTGTTTTAGAAGGTCTTTTCTTCTTGTTTCCTTTTCTCTTTATCTATTTCTTGCCACTATCCACCCCATTTTTTCTTTGGATATTTTTCAAGGCAGGCTCTCACTATATTTCCAGCTGTAGTCTTGAAATCCTGTGTTTGAGTGCTCTTGCCAAAGTAGTGCTGGGACTGAAGAGACACACACTGAAACCAGCTAAACAACAACCAAGGAAGAGACTTTTAAAAAGCCCATTACTACTCACAACAGAATTCATGAATTTGTCGAAATGTTTAGAACTGAATATCATCAGAGAAATAATTTCTCCAAACTCAAGGACATGCTTAAGATTGGTGAGAGAAGGGAAACTGAGTTCAACGAAGGAAAAGTTTATAAGACATAAAATCCGTTTTTAAAAATATTATATCTAAGTCTACATCTATACCACTGTGAATGTTCTGAATCTCCTCTAAAAGCTTTGTTTTTTAGTGATTTACACTTGTACACATAATTAAAAACAATAAAGATACATCTCAAAGCATCAAAGAAAGAAATTAGAGGTTAAGACTAAATCCCAAATAATCAATTCAAGGAGTTACCAAATTAGGTGTTAAAAAAAAAAAAAAAAAAAAAAAAACCTGCAAATAGAGAGACTTCATATAGCTACTGCTGTAGAAGGCCTAAAACGAGTCAAGATGAAAAGTTCATAAATATAAGTATTAGATCATTTAGTTAATTCAGACCATCTAGGGCACTATTAGATTAGAAAATCAGCAGTAAAATGCAGCTGTGGGACTATGTTTCCTCTAAGACTGGCAGAAAACACTCAAATTCACTTTAATCATAATTGTGTACACTAGTCTGTTAAACAACTTGAAGGGAATGCAGATTTCTAAGTTAGGGCTCTGCAAAATCTTGACTGCCACCTAGCACATAAAAACATCTTAAGGACCTGTGGTTTTCACTGACTGGAAGAGAAGTGCGACTGTCATTTACTATCATTTAGTGTCAAGAAGTGAGACATTCACAGGTTATTTCTACACAGAAAATATAGTGTAACCAAAATCTTGAGTAGTTACAAGGTTGTGAATCTGATCATAGTTGGGATTTTGAGGACAAAATGTTAGGTGAGGAATAAGTGTTAAGAGCTAAGGAAGGTTAGCATAATAATTAACAATCCCAGTGAAATTTTTCTCCAAGAAATAGTAAGTTTAAAAAAGAATCAGGTCCCAGAATGAGGACAAAATTTGAATGGAAACAATGCCCATTGGTGACCTAAGCAGAAATTTCCAATGAGAAAGAACATAAATGACTAGGAATCACACAAACCATGCTTAACATCTGTAGCCATCAGAAAAACGAAAATTAATCTGCTTTTTAGGATTCCATCTCATAACTCTCAGCAAGGACATCATCATTTGGAACACAAAAGAGCACAGTTGCAAGCATAAATATGGGAAGAGGGGAGCTCTTATTGCTGTTGGTGGGGTACAAATAAATTCAACCACTTTGGAAATGAGACTGGAGTTTTGTTTTTAAAAAGCTAGAAATGAAACTATTATATGACCCAGCTACACAAACCATGAGTACATACCCAAAGGATTTCATAGCCTAATACAGAGAAATTCATATAAACATGTTCATAGGCATTCTATTCACAATGGCTATGAAATGGAACCAACCTATATGACCTTCAACAAATGTATGGGTAAAGGAAAAATATGGCCATACATACAGTGTAATATTAGATTCCTATAAAAAAGGAAATAAAAATTTCAGGTAAATGAAAAGAACAGGAAGAATGTATCAGGGAAAGAAACTCAGGCACAGAACGACAAATGTAGCAAGTTTTTGTACATGGATCCTGACTTCAAATCTTTCTGTTTTTCATGTTCAATCTGGAGCACAAATGCAATCTAGGAAACTACAAAAGGTCTATTTGGGGAAGGACATGGAAAGAAAAGAGGACAGCACAGGTATAGTCCCACCCACAGTTATAAGGTAACAAAAAGAGATAGCTGGAGTCCTGTAGCACCGATAGACTTGAAGAGGGAGAGGTGGGCGACTATGGGAGCAACACCTGGTAGATAGAAGGGCTAGCACAAAAGAGGTGCACATAAAACCTACATGGACGTCTACTATCTTATAATCGTTTAAAAAACAAACCTGAAATGATTCTAGAATAATTGTGAGGTGAGACAAATGGATGGGGTGAATTCTGAGAATTAAAGCATTAAGTGAGATGGAGCTGGGAGACAGCTAATGAGAGATGCTGGGTGGGCTAACTAAGCCCAAGGAATCCTAAAAAGCCTTATGGAAAATCTTAGTTACTTCCTGAAAGCTGTGATCAATCCTCATGAGCAGGATAACTTATAAAGGAAAGCATTTAATTTTTGGCTGATGGTTGCAGGTTATAGTCCATGACCATCAAGGCAGGGTGCATAACAACAGGCAAACAAGCAGTCATGGCACTAGAGCAGAGTTTTGTTATGACTATGATGAAAGAAGGCAGAAGGAGAGAGAGAGAGAGAGAGAGAGAGAGAGAGAGAGAGAGAGAGAGAGAGAGAGAGAGAGATGAGAATGATATAGATGATATATGTTTGGGTATCTTCAAAAGACTATCCTCAGCAACACACTTCTTCCAAATGGGCTATACCTCTCAATTCTTCCTAGCAGATCTGCCAACTGGGGACCAAGTGTAAAAATATATGAGCCTACAGTGGTCATTTTCATCACAGAAACCCAGCAGTGAGCAAGCTAATTTCAAAACACAACTGAAAAAGATAGCAAGAGTTTGAACAAAATTATCAAGCATGTATAGACCATATTGATTGATAATATATGACTTATTAAACAAAAATTCATGGTGAAAGCCATTGAATACCACCTTATAAAGTTTTCAAACAATATTATCATTGCCCTTGGGTATCTACTATAACTACATGGTAAGATCCTGTGTTGAAGACACACCACACTTTGGCTGCCAAGATAAAGAAATCATTCTCATACTGACCAAGGAACTTTCTCCATCCTGTCAGTATTTTATGCTACTGAAGATATGGGAAGGCAAAACAAAACATCAATGTTTGCTTGTGCATGGAAACATGAATGTTATGTGGTAACTAACCACCTTCTGTTTGGACCTCAGGCCTGCTCCAATTAAAAAAAAAAAAATCTAAGTCCAAGGAGGGCCTAAACCCCAGTGCAGAATTGCTGATGTTATTTTAGTAAACAGTCCTCCTGCCAAGGTAAGAAATATTTGTTTCCACCTGTTGACCTGAGCTTCCTTCCCTCAGCCTTAGTCAGAGAAACAAGCCTTTTGCAGTGGAAAGCTGGATGGCAGAGAGATGCACAACACAATCTCTTGGCTGACTTTCAATTATGTAGCATCTGTTTAAGGATACAGAATGAAGATCAAGGTGAGAGAGGAGGTTTGGTGACTGACTACGTTGCAAATAAACTGCTAACATTTTAATAGCAGAATAGTACTCCATTGTGTAGATGTACCACATTTTCTGTATCCATTCCTCTGTTGAGGGACATCTGGGTTCTTTCCAGCTTCTGGCTATTATAAATAAGGCTGCTATGAACATAGTGGAACATGGGTCCTTCTTACCAGTTGAAACATCTTCTGGGTATATGCCCAGGAGAGGTATTGCTGTGTCCTCTGGTAGTACTATGTCCAATTTTCTGAGATAATGCCAGACTGACTTCCAGAGTGGTTGTACAAGCTTGCATTCTGACCAGCAATGGAGGAGTGTTCCTCTTTCTCCATATCCTTGCCAGCATCTGCTGTCCCCTGAATTTTTGATCTTAGCCATTCTGACTGGTGTGAGGTGGAATCTCAGGGTTGTTTTGATTTGCATTTCCCTGATGATTAAGGATGTTGAACATTTTTTCAGATGATTCTCAGCCATTCGGAATTCCTCAGTTGAGAATTCTTTGTTTAGCTCTGTACCCCATTTTTTAATGGGGGTATTCGTTTTTCTGGAGTCCAGTTTCTTTAGCTCTTTGTAGATGTTGCATATTAATCCCCTATCAGATTTAGGATTGGTAAAAAATGAATTTATGAAATTCTTGGGCAAATGGATGTATCTAGAGGATATAATCCTTAGTGAGGTAACCCAATCACAAAAGAAGTCATTGGGTATGCACTCACTGATAAATGGATATTAGCCCAGAAACTTAGAATATCCAAGATACAATTTGCAAAACACAAGAACATCAAGAAGGAAGACCAGCTCATGGATACCTCATTCCTCCTGTGAAGAAGAAACAAAATACCCATGAAAGGATTTACAGAGACAAAGTTTAGAGCTAAGATGAAAGGATGGACCATACAGAGACTACCCCACCAGGGGGATCCATCCCATAATCAGTCATTAAACCCAGACACTATGGCATAGGACAGCTAGTGCCTACTTAAGGGACTGTGATATAGCTGACTCCCACAGAAGTGGATGCTCACAGTCATCCATAAGAGGGAACACAGGGCCCACAATGGAGAAGCTAGAGATAGAACCCCAGGAGCTGAAGGGGTCTGCAACCCTAGAAGAGAATCAACAATATGTAGCAGAAGATGGCCTAGTGGGCCATCATTGGGAAGAGAGGCCCCTTGGTACTGCAATCTTTATATGCCCCAATACAGGGGAACGCCAGGGCCAAGAAGTGGGAGTTGTTGGACAGGGGAGCAGGGAGGGGGGAGGGGACTTTCAGAAAAGCATTTGAAATGTAAATTAAAAAAAATATCTAATAAAAAAATTGAAAAAAAAAAACAAACTGCTAGCATGTTCATTGATAAACTAATGCAGTGCAGAGTGCAAAGAGTGCACTGAAGACTACAATCTCCTCCTGATAATGACTGTCCAATACCAAAGAACCCAGTTTTAGCATAATCATCTCAATCATTATTTCTTTCTTTTCTGAAGTAAGTAATTCACCTTTTACTGACTTACTTTATGGAAAAAAATATCATTCCAGTACAGACATTCATTGTACCTAACAAAAAAGTTATATTGCTTTCTCTAAATAATTACTAATATTTTAAGTTTAAAAAATATTCATTATCCAGTTCTCTCTAAGAAAATCCAGTGAATTGGCTCAGCTAGTAAAATAAGGTTCTGAGAGAGATTTCCTGAATTCACATAAAAATCTGAGCTTTTCATCTGATATACTCCAGATAAGGTGATCAAGACAGGCACATGCCTGGAGTTCACTGAACACCAACTCTAGATGAACTGGTTGTCTTTGGGTCCTTCCATAATGAGACTGCCATCTCAGCTTCAAAGCAGCCAAAAATGACAGATGGCACTTATTGATGTCAAAACTTTTGCAGTATTCATTTGCACAGAGCCATCTATTATAGTTGCTAATCTCTCCAAATGTCAAGGTGATTTCAAAACTGCTGATTCAATAAATGAACTCTAAATTATAGCAATGCTTAATATGTCTAGAAACAAAAGAAAACAATTATCTCTAATTCTTTGATGTGATTGATAATATGTTCAAACAACTATGTTCCTTACAAAGCAAGTTCAAGTTGCTCATTGTGATATTAATCATTATAAAACAAGACATGGCAGCTCTTAAATATTTTTTATTGCTCATTAAGAGTTGCTTGAAAAAGCTGACTTTGATATGTACTTTCTTATTCTAAATGTATATTTGTCAAGGACCAGAATAGGCTTAGAGAGGAGTTCTAAGAAAAGGAGTGTCTGGAAATGACAAAAAGAAGGACTTGGTTTCAAATCATGAATCCAAGCTGACCACCTGTATTCTGTTTAATACAGCTTTTCCAGTCTGTATCTCTCTGTTCTCTCTTCTTTCTAGAGATTTCTCTGTCTATATTCTACTTGTTTGATATTCTAAGAGATCTCTTTGTACTTTTTGCTCCTCTCCCCACCACCGTGTGTGTGTGTGTGTGTGTGTGTGTGTGTGTGTGTGTGTGTGTGTGTGTGTGTGTGTGTGTGTATGATTCTCCAAGCAGTTCTCTTTTTTTATCCTAAAACAATTTTTCTAGATATCTAATCTACTGTAGACTAGCCCACAAGGGGATCCATACCACAATCAGTCACCAAACCCAGACATTATTGCATATGACAGCAAGAGTTTGCTGAAGGGACCCTGATATAACTGTCTCTTATGAGGCTCTGCCAGTGCCTGGCAAATACAGAAGTGAATGCTCACAGTCATCTATAGGATGGAACACAGTTCCCCCAAAGGAGAAGTTAGAGAAAGTACCCCAGGAGCTGAAGGGGCCTGCAACCCTTTAAGAGGAACAACAATATGAACTAACCAGAACCCCAGAGCTTATGTCTCTAGCTGCATATATAGCAGAAGATGGCCTAGTCCGCCTTCACAGGGAAAAGAGGCACCTTGGTATTGCAAATTTTTATGCACCAATACAGGGAACGCCTGGGCCAAGAAGTGGGAGTGCGGGAGAAGGGGAGATGGGCGGGGGGAGGATATAGGGAACTTTTGGGGTAGCATTTGAAATGTAAAATAAGAAAATATCTAATAAAAAAAGATTCTAGTAACTAACTCCCCCAAAAACAGAAAAAAAAAAAAAAAAAAAAAAATGGGTTCAGTCTTTTACATATCAATCCAGTCATTTCCTCCAGTTTGTCTTTAGATTATCTTATGAATCAGCATCCCATGTCTCCAGCCCTTAGATTATTAGTAGAGAGCAAGCATACATTTTTCCTTAACATTGCAAAGGAATTCAGAGATTTGTCTGCCATTGTTAAGTACATATGATAAATTAGATGTGTGGGACCCTGCCTGAAATTGTCACTTCCATGACAACTGAGCTAAAACTTGCTCTGTCCTAGGTTGATTCTGAACTTAGAAATATGTCTGCCTTTGTAAGCATAAACAGACAACTTAGCTGGGTGGTAACACCTGCAAGCACCACTCCCCAAATCTCTCTTTTTTTTCAATTTTTTAATTAAATATTTTCTTAATTTACATTTCAAATGCTATTCCGAAAGTTCCCTCCCCCTCCCCCTGCCCTGCTCCCCTGCCCACCTACTCCCACTTCTTGGCCCTGGTGTTCCCCTGTATTTGGGTATATAAAGATTGTAATACCAAGGGGCCTCTCCTCCCATTAATGGTCGACTAGGCCATCTTCTGCTACATATGGAGCTAGAGACACAAGTTCTGGGGGTTCTGGTTAATTCATATTGTTGTTCCTCTTCTAGGGTTGCAGACCCCTTCAGCTCCTGGGGTTCTATCTCTAGCTTCTCCATTGTGGGCCCTGTGTTCCATCATATAGATGACTGTGAGCATCCACTTCTATACGAGACAGCTATGTCAGGGTCCCTTCAGTAAACACTTGCTGTCCTATGCACTAGTGTCTGAGTTTAGTGACTGATTATGGGATGGACCCCCGGTGGGGTAGTCTCTGTATGGTCCATCCTTTTGTCTTAGCTCTAAACTTTGTCTCTGTAACTCCTTTCATGGGTATTTTGTTTTCTATTCAAGGGAGGAATGAAGTATCCACGCGCTGGTCTTACTTCTTGATTTTGCAAATTGTATCTTGGGTATTCTAAGTTTCTGAGCTATTATCCATTTATCAGTGAGTGCATATCCAATGACTTCTTTTGTGATTGGGTTACCTCACTAAGGATTATATATTATTATACATCCATTTGCCCAAGAATTTCATAAATTCATTTTTTAAATAGCAGAATAGTACTCCATTAAATCTCTTTATCTTTTACCTTTGTATCTTTCTGTCATGTTGGCTCATAGTGTAACTACCTTTTTTTCATTTAGATTCATGAAGCCCCTCTTAGGATTCATATTGCAGCCTTATTTTTCATAGTTGAGAAATTATATATTTTAGAACTTACATATCTAGAATTCTCTTCCATAGCCTTAAAGGAGGTCCTAAATGTACCCGAGTTTACCATTTTGCCTATACATAGCCACATTCTCAACTCTTAGATTTGTGCTGTTTCAAATTATCATGGAATCTTTAACGTTAACAGGGAGGAGATTCCTTGGAAGGTAAGAGTCCTCCACTGCTAGTGGATCCAGAAAATATGTACATTATTACACAAACAAGACTTATGGCCACAACAACCATCAATATTTGTAGAGGCTCACAATGGGGCTCTACCCCAGGGGCAGGAACCATGTCACTCTGTCCCACCAGAGCCACACAGGGCTCAGCATACATTAGTACTTCTGGTTTCAAATATACTTGAAAACTAGAAAAGTAGTTCAGAAAGAAAACTCATGGCTTATTCAGGCAAAATTCTCTATAATGTTTTGAATTCAAAACCTTGTCTAGGAAACAATACTAATATGTGAAGAGTTCATAATGGTCTACAAGGATATTACTAATTACTAATTAAAAGAGTAGATAGCCAATTTTTAATAATATGCTTAATCCAAGTGTACAAAAAATACAAAGAGAAGTTCTTTGTGGGACAACACATATTGCCAGCAACAAGCATGGTCATGCTAGCTCCATGCCAACCTTTCTCATTTTATGTCAAGCTACCTACACTCTAATTTCTCCTACTGTGCATTTTTATTGAATAATATGATGAATTAATTTTAACTAGTTGAAATAATTAAAAACCTGATAAATAATTTGATTGATATACAAAGGCCCTGTGTACACTCTTTACTCTTCAGACTGTTCTGATCTCAAACTACTTTCAATGATATGCTCTCTAAGCACCATCCCTTGTTTCATTACTCCATCTGCACTAAAATAAAAATGCTCCCACATTATTGTTAATTGAGGAGGGAGGAAATCTATCACCCCCATACTTCAAAACTATGAAGATGTACTTAAGTACTTCTAGAGTAAATACAGGTATATTCCTGAAGGTAATTTTTTTTATCTAATGTACAGAAACATGTGACACTGTTATTAATAATAATAATAAATACTTAGGTATTAGCAGGTATATCTCCTATCAAATAGTCAGGTATATATTCTTTACTTAAACAACATGACACAAATCATAAAACTCCATTCTGTCATATCCTATAACTTCCCTGTGTTAGTCATGTCACCAGAAATTTCCTCCTGTATATAACTTTAACATTTTCCTTTAATTATGTATCTTTGAAAAATAAAGTATATATTCACAAAAGTCAGAAATCTTTATTCATTTAATAAATACTAGCTCATTCTCAATATATTTAAAAACACCTGTAATTTTCTTACTAATATGTAGCTTAAATTATTTTTATGATTTTTGACAGTCACTTAAGTTTTGTAATGAATACTAGTACAATAGAACCCTATGCCATTAAAAGAATAGTTGTCATATAATGTAAAGAATAATTTATCTGGGCAACATATGTTTTACTAATATTTTATTAATACATTTTAAAAATCTCTCTGTGGGTGGGTTTATATGCGTATTTGATGTGTATGTATAGTAATGAGGGTAGAGGGGAGAAGATATCATTTGAGAGCAAATTATCTCCTTTCTAAGTTGGCACAGATGGCTTTGAGAAAGTCTACCTCTTCTTCCACCTCTGCCTCTGTTCTTATGGTTGGAAATCTTGGAATGCAGGTGTCCATTGTGGTGTTTTTGTTGTTGTTTTTGTTTTTGTTTTTGTTTTACATGGCTTCTGAGGACTTCTTTCTACTCACTTTTACTCATTTCCTCAGCGATCAAGGTATTGGAGGCAGACATTGACTATATCAGCACTAAACTCTAGACTGATCTGTGACATGTAATGTGTAACATAATAAAAGGCAACATTTGCCTAACACTGCCTGGATGATATAACAAGGTATACACCCTTCTCATTTTAAGCTGGGGAGTGAAATAGAACTTACCAGCTGACAGCAAGAGGGAAAAAAAAAAAAAGGAAACCAGAAAGTTAACCCATGCCACTTTAAAAATAGAAAATATCTTAAAACATCTGTTTTTTTCCAACTTTTATTAGATATTTTCTTCATTTACATTTCAAGTGTTATCCAGAAAGTTCCCTATACCCTCCCCTCTCCCGGCCCTGCTCCCCTACCCACCCACTCCCACATCTTGGCCCTGGCGTTCCCCTGTACTGGGGCATATAAAGTCTGCATGACCAAGGGGCCTCTCTTCCCAATGATGGCCAACTAGGCCATCCTCTTCTATATATGCAGCTAGAGACATGAGCTCAGGGGGGAACTAGTTAGTTCATGTTATTCTTCCACCTATAGGGTTGAAGACCCCTTCAGCTCCTGGGTACTTTCTCTAGCTCCTTCCTTGGGAACACTGTGTTCCATCTAATAGCTGACTGTGAGCATCCACCTCCATTTTTGCCAGGCACTGGTATAGTCTCCCATGAGACAGCTATATCAGGGCCCTTTCAGCACTATCTTGCTTCCCTCAACAGAGGAATGGATACAAAAAATTTGGTATATTTACACAATGGAGTATTACTCAGCTATTAAAAACAATAAATATATAAAATTCCTAGGCAAATGGGTGGATCTGGAGGCCATCATCCTGAGTGAGGTAACCCAATCACAAAAGAACTCACATAACATGTACTCACTGATGTGTGGATATTAGCCCAGAAACCTAGACTACCCAAGATACAATTTACTAAACACATGAAACTCAAGAAGAAGGAAGATCAAAATGTGGACAAGTCACCCCTTCCTAGAATTAAGAACAAAGCACACATTGAAGGAGTTACAGAGATCATGTGTGAAGCTGAATCCAAAGGATGGACCCAATGACTGCAGCTGCCAGGGTTCCATCCCACAATCAGCCACCAAACATAGACATTATAGCAAAACATCTGTTTTAAGAATGAAGTGTCTAAAGTCAATTTTGACTTTAGTGTTTCTGTTATCAAGAGTAACTATTACTCTTTAAAGTGGACATAGCATTAAAACAACTCCTAATGACTGATCATTATACCACAGATTGACCTTTAGCTACCTACTCTCAAAAGAGATGCTTTTATTTACTGTAGATGGTGATTTACAGAAGGAACCACAACTGGTCAAGATGCAAAGAATAAGAAACTGAAACATTCTTGATCCGATATGCAATATGTATATTTCACTTCTTCCTCTTAAGACTTAATGATTGCAATAAAGGGAGTATAAAAAGCAAATAGTCATGATCAGTCGATAACTACAGAGAAATAATGTCTTCTGGACACAGAAGGACATTTGGAAGAATGAATACATAGTAATTATGACACCATGCACAAGATCTGTGCAAACCTACACCAGAACAAATTACACAAAATTCCACCCCAAACTGAGGGGCTATTGACTATTGATAGATGCTGAGAAATGAAGAGTCAGTATTTCCTCTGAATATAGCTCCTGGAGACACTCTAGTATAAGATTACACATCCAACAATATTGCAGAAACACAGTTGCTTTTAATGTCTTTAAATTTTTAAAAAGAAAAGAAAGGACACAAGCTTGCATAGGTAGAAAAAGAGATAGATCTGGGAATATGATCAAAATAGACTTTATGAAATTTTCAAAGAATTAAAGGATAAAAGTTAAGAATCAGGTAGAGGAGGAAGAGAGGAATAGAGCCAGTACTGGGAGACGTGACTGGAATAGGTTGACATTTAGGAGACAACATGGAAACCTTATGTAGTGAGAAGTGAAAACTTTCTGGACCCTATAAGGGTGATGCTAGAAATAAGAGTGATCCTAGAAATACAGGATATGGGTATCTGAACTGGCCATATTCTGGTAGCAGGATATGTTCCCAGTAGTGGTATCAAGGCTCCAAGCCAGTCACAAAACCTATTATCCACAACCTGATCAGTGCAGCCTGCAAGATACACTGGGGCAATAATGGATGAAGCTTGTTAGAGTGATCAACCAATGATTAGTCTAATTTGAGGCCTGCAACATGGGGGGGGGGGGTAGCCCATGTCTGATACTGCCTAGATGAGCAGGATCTATAAGCTGGATAACTGGATGACTAAGAGACATAGGCTGGAATCAAACATTACTCACAAAGAGGAATAAAGTCAATGAAATAAAAAATTTCTTAATGATATTCTGCTATTTTTATAAGACCAGGAAATAGTACAATTATCGGAGAGGCTTGCTCTAGTAGCTGATGGGAGTATAAACAGTGACCCACAGCCATACATTAGGCAAAGCTTAGAAACCCTGCAGAAGATAAGAGGAGCCAGAGGGATTGAAGACACAGGTCAAAACATGGCCCACATAAAAAATTAAACAAGGGCTGTAGGGTCTCACAGAGACGAAGTAGCAACCGCAGAACTGTGCTAAGCCCTCTGTATATGTGCCGTTTAGCTGGAGGTTTGTATTGTACTCCCAACAATGAGTGAGAATATTTCTAATACTTTTGCTTGCTCAGTACCAATTTTTCCTCTTTGTGTATGGCCTCGTTCAGCCTTGATGTGAGAGTTTATGTCTTGTCTTAATGTACCACTAGGATGTCTTGCTCTTTTCTGAAAGGAAACAGAGATGCAGTCGATCTTGGGGAGAGGGGAGTGGAGAGGTTGGAAGAAAGGTAGGGAAAAGACCCTGCTGTAGTCAAGTCAATGTTGTATGAAAGACAAGGTCAAGTCAAGTCAATGTTGTATGAAAGACAGGTCAAGTCAAGACCTGTAGTCAAGCAATGTTGTATGAAAGAATAATAATTTGTTTAAAGAGGAACACTGGAGGAAACCTCTCTGATAATGATTGGGCTAGTAGCTGATCTATGAGTACTGCAGAATATCATTTGGAATTTATTTCACTTTTTTATTTTATTTTATATTTTTTTCTATCATATATGGTTCTATCATGGTATCTGGGATGTCCTGAAACTGATGGGAGTATATGTAGTGACCCATAGCCAAACATTAGGCTTAGCTTATGGAACACTGAAGAAGAAGGAAAAAGCATTGTAGAAGCCAGCAGAAATGAAGATACCACAATAACATGGTCCACATCATCAACTAATCAGGGGCTCACAGAAACTAAACTGACAATCAGGAGGCTATCATGGGTCTCTTTTGGGTCCTCTGTTTATATGTGATGATGTTTGTATAGCTTGGTGTTCTTGTAGAACTCAAAATAGTAGGAGTTGAGGGTATCTCTGACTTTCTTGCCTATCCTTGGGACCCTTTCCTTCTACTGGTTACTTTGTCCAGCATTTATATAAGTTATGTTCCTGTTCTTACTATAATGTGTTCTGCTGTGTTTGGTTGATATCTTTTCTGATGTGGAATGGATCAGGGGAGAAGAAAGCCTAAGGCTAGAAAGAGAGGATAGACTGTCAGCCCTCCTCTAGGTTGCACTGTCTTTATAGATAGAGGCAAGTAGACAGCAATAGTTGGAATTCAGAGGAGTAGTTCAAGTTAATACAGAAGAACTCTCAGTTCCCTAGAGACTATTGAGTTATATTCTAACCTTTCCTTCAGTAAGACAGTCTCAATGTATTTTCTGTTATAATAAGTCCAATATAAAGAAAGAATAATTTATACTCAGTGATTGCTTTTATTCTTCTAGGGTTTTGTGTCTCTTTGTTCAAATGTCATCTTTTATCAATTCTGTGTTATTGCTTCTTGGAGTAGTAAATTCTGCTGTACTCATAGGATTCACTCTTTATTAAGATAAATTCTTCTTTCAATACACATTAAAGATTTTGTCCATCATTAGGTGGCTTTTGAATATATTTTGCATATGCAATATAATTAGGTTGATCATTAGATCAATTCTTTCTCAATCTTTACATTATAATTAAGTAGACTTGCCTTTGTATCATCTACTCTCCTTCTGTTTGATAGAACCCATAACTGCTTATAATAAATAAAATATTTTAAAGGTGACAGGATGTCAGTTTCTTGATTAGATTATGATACATGGAGAAAGTAGAGGGATATTACAGATGTAAATTAGTCTCCAAATCTTTGGACTTTAAGTTAATCAAGTGGTGGTTGGTCTGAGTTGGACCTTACCTAAGAAATTCCCCAATGGAAAGTGTACAGAAGAGATACTGGGAGAGATTGGTTGTTGCTGTTATTGCTGCTGCTGCTGCTGCTGCTGCTGCTGCTGCTGCTGCTGCTGCTGCTGCTGCTGTTGCTGCTACTGTTGTTGTTGTTGTTGCTGTTGTTGTTGTTGTTGTTGCTGTTGTTGTTTGGGAATTGTAAATTTTTGCTAGCATTAAGTAAATAAGCTGCAATACATTTCAGATATTTCACCTGTTTGACTCAGGACATTTGCTAGTGAAATCCTTCATAGTCATGTTTCAGAAGGGTATGCTACCTTCCCCTCGGCCTTGTGACGCTGTTAGCAGAAAGTCTATGTAAATTATGTTCACATTATAACCTAAAGGAATCATGAGGTGATAAATGGGCATCAAAAGCCTATAAATTTGTGGTAATCTGATATCTGTCTTCATATAACTAATGCACTATGAAACAAACAAACACATAATGCACATAATAATGAAGAAGCAAGGGTGATAATTTCTTATGTGCTTTAAGGCAAAGGTCTAGACTTTTATAAGTTTATAAGAATGGTTAAGTTGATATACTGAAAAACAGCCAAAGACCTTATTTTTTGAAGGTCATTGGTGAGCCCAAATTCTTTACTAATTTAAAAATCAGATAAAGAAAGGAAAAAAAAATCTAATCTAGGTCTTCCAACTACATATTAAGAAAAAAGAGTAAAATAGTCTTTACTGAGCCTACTGCAGTAAATAAACCTTGCCTAAGATCTGTGAATTCTGTGAATCAGGAGCTTGAACTGAGAGAGACAGTTGCTTTGTTTAAGAATACTCAAGAACTCTAATAAAGACATGTTTGCTTAGAATTACTCCAAGATATTTTATATTATTTGTGAATATTGTGAAGGGTGTTGTTTCTCTACATTTCTTTCTCAGCCCATTTATCATTTGTACAAAGGACTGCTACTGATGTCTTTGAGTTAATTTTATATCCAGCTACTTTGCTGAAGTTGTTTTTGTCAGCTGTAGAAGTGCTATGGTATAATTTGGGGGTTGCTTATATAATTTTTGGGTTGCGTTTATATACTATCATATCATCTGGAAATAGTGATACCATGACTTTGCCAATTTGTATCCCCTTGATCTCCTTTTGTTGTCTCATTGCTCTAGCTAGAATTTCGAGTACTATATTGAATACATATGGGGAGAATGGGCACCCTTTTCTTGTACCTAATTTTAGTGGGATTGCTTCAAATATCTCCATTTAATTTGATATTGACTATTGGTTTTCTGCATATGACGTTTACTATGTTTAGGTATGGGTCTTGAATTCCTGATCTCACCAACACTTTATATCATGAAGGTGTGTTGCATTTTATGAAATGTTTTTTCTGCATCTAATAAAGAGTTGGGGTAGGGACATCCTCTAGGAGACCAGGGTGGGGTGGGTGTAGGAGGTATAGAGTAAGAAACAGTCAGAGGGCAGACCCAGACGGGGATAAAGACTGGACTTATAAAACAGATTAAAGAATATTAAAAAAGAAAGTCATAAACAATAGGAGCTGGATTATCCTAAAGACCCATTCTCTTAAGTGCCCAGAAGTTTCTGATAGAAATTGGCTGCGTACCTCTGTTCATTTAAACCTGGGTTTCTACATGAGATTTCTCCGTGTGGACCAGCACAGGTTTCTTCAGAATTTGCCATCAGGATGGATTCCAAAGTGAAGGTTTGTGAGGATGACAGGTTGAGAGGAGAGGGATGAGGAAGGAGACAGAAAAAGATGAAAAGAAAGGAAGGAATTCAGCACAGCCTGACAAAGAGAAACCTCCAGTAACTTCCTTAGCATGCAGCTTTAGGCATGTAACAGCACCCAACATCCTCCACAGCTCAGACAGAAAGCAATCTGCAGGGAAGGGAGTTGGGTACCCTGCCTTGATGGAGAAGTGACAATTTTCTAAAGGAGTTCCTGCGACCATTTTCTGAAATGACAGCCTCTCACCTCTGCACTTCTTCTAAGTTATGTTTAGATCCAGGATTTATTTGATGAATAAAAAGAGAGGGAGCATATAGTCAGTCACATTCTACACAATTCATTAAAATGCTAATTTGGGCATTTCTTCCTATTTTCTGTTTGGAGAGAATCAGCAAAAATACACATATCCTTAAAGTAGATCGCGTCACATCCTTATGAATTCGGGGAGTCCCTTATCTGTTGTTTCTTTCATAAATTTGTTATTGCTTCCCAGAAGTTTCCGGTCCTCATTTCCATTCATTTTCACCCCGTGTGTGAGAATCTCATATATATTACTAGTGAAGCTGCTTCCTTGAGAACATTTGCATGTTAAAAACCGAATTTTAGCACAGAATGTTTTGTCATTGTGTGTTGTTTTCCAGAATATTCTCCACTTCTTTACTGGAAAGCAAACTACTTTACTTGAAGCTTGACTTTCCCCTCCTTTCCCACAATTGTGAAAACACATAATCCCTGTTATTTGAATAAATTAAATGTGATAATTCTAAGTGTATTTCTGAGACTGAGATTGCTATATTGCTATAGATTCTGACTTCATCCCCATACTATTAGCTGTTACTAACACAGTTTTCCTCATGTACAGCGGTGGGCCTACTTACATCTCTACTTCTCACTGTATATATAAATAATACATGAACAGCATTCAAATCCTGGGTTAAGATTTCACAATTCTTGTTCTAAAGTCAAAATTGATGCTATATAAACATGGTTTTAATTCAGTGTTCAAATCATGACAAGTCATACACAAACATAAACATATAATATACTCACATTCTTACATTTACCTCATTTTATATCAATAACATGATTTTGCCAAAGTAATTGGGTTTTGTAAACCCTAATGATATGTGCAGTCATTGAATTTTATTAGCTTATCATGGTCATATGTGTAGTTTCCAATTTCATTTATTAGAAAGTGAACAGGCTTTCTCTTTCACACATTTGTTCATGCATGGTTAAAGTAATGAAGCTGACAGGGACTCTGTCATGTTCTAAGCATACATTTCAAGAGCTGCCTTAGGGCCCACACTGAATTAGCCACATGGACAAAGATCATGGGAGAGCAATGAAGAGTTTAAAAGTAAAAGTAATCAGTGTTTATTATCACCATTCATTCCACTGGCTGTGCTTGGTTACAAGACAATTTCCACCAGCAGAAGGATAGAGAATTGGCATTTAACAGTAACAACTTTATGCTATGTACGGGAATGTATATATTTCTGATGGACAAATATCCTGTTCATTTATTTTTTCCACTGGCAAGTCAGAAATTATTTGGTACATTGGAATAAAAAGACTCCATTGATTCAAAATAAACTCATATTTTTATTCAGTGTATTTTTTGTACTGTACACATTTAAATGTATAAGCAGTGTATAAACAAAAATCTGTTGACATTGAATTTCTGAGCATTTGAATTTGTTTTACCCTCTTCTCAAGGTTACCACATTAGGCTAGTCTGTATAAATCAGACTCATAGTGTAGTCTGTCATTCTTATTATATGGTAGGTGAGGTTTTCACAGCATTTTTCTTACATTGTTTTAGTAAAGGCATGCAAACTGAAATAATTTATTGGCAAATCTACAATTTGCATTATGCAGACTTAATTTATCATGAGAACAGGTTTAACAGTGCTCATTAGTATAATCACCTATTTCTGTAGGTAAAATGAGTTATTAATATTAATATTTTATAATTATATGCTAATGTGTACTCTAGCAATTCCTTACATAAATAATTCTTGGGAATATGGATATGCCTGTGGGTAGCTATGAAAAAAAAACCTCTTGAAGGAGGGAAGTGGGAAGTAATTAATATATATATATATATATATATATATATATATATATATATATATCATGTACCCATTATTAAAGTAGAAGTATATACTGATGTAGAAAATATAATGTGCAAATATTTGATTATATGTCATTTGCTTCTAAATCAAATAATCATTGGTCTCTACTAGATCATTCTCCTATTAAAAATACATATTAATTAAAAAGAAGTAGAGATCAAACATTTTTTCAAATTTGAGTGACCTCGTAGACAGTGTAGACAGAGCATAATCTACAGCCTTTGAAACTACATACAAAAGGTATTTCCCACCTTTGTGCTGTAGTGTTTGTTATTAAAAAAGAAAAAAAAAGACAATTTGCTGAAATTTCCCTCTTATCTGTTCCTTTTATAGTTTTATGTGTGCCACAGAAATGTCTCTCTGTTTCTCATTTAATGCTTATTCATCAATCTGTACACTAAGAGGGAATTCTGAAGCCTGAGTCACAATTTTATAATCTGCATCCTGTGAGCCAACCACATTTCTCTAAGTGACAACAGAGTAATAAACAGAGTTTATTTGTGGCTTTATTTGTTGATATAAAACACTATTTGTTGAAAATGATTACCTGACAAACATCATGGAGTGCTTTGGAGAGATGACTCAACTGGTATAAACAGGAACTTCCAACTCTGGCTGTAAGTTCAATCCTCAGGACTTACATCTTGGTGAGAAGAGAAATGACTCAGGAAAGTTGTTTTCTGACCTGCAAAAACATGTGTGTCCTTGTATGCATATGTATAAACTATCTTACTAGCCATGCCTCAGTGAATGCCTATGCATTTTAGCTGAGTAGTATGCTTTTTCAGTTGAATGGTTGTTACCGGTAACCAAACTATTTGATTTGAGGCCATCTCCACATTCATAACTCAGTCAAAAGCCAAGGCTGAAGGTGAGAAAAACTTGTTATTTAGGCTAGAACCAGTGATTGTTGTTCTGCTAAATGATTATGCAGTCAAACTACGTTCTAAATGCTTATGTATAGATTTAAACTGGGGCTGTCCCAAGCAGTCATTGCAATGACTCATAACTAGACAAAGTGCAAAGAATAAATAAATGTAGAGTTCACTTGTTAATGAGACATTAATATTAAACATTCCTGATGCCAATACCCAGGAAACATTGTGGAAGAGGAGGTGGGCTAGAATGTAAGAGTCAGGGGAAAAGGAGGAATAAAAACAATTATGCATTTTAAATAAATAGGTTTTTTATTTGATATTAGTTATATATCTATATATAATGTCTTTCATTAATAAAAAATTTACAGATGTTTTCCAAAATTTCAGCTTAAAACTTATTCATTTTAAACATTCATATTAGGTAACAATAGGTTTCGTTTCTCATTATTTTTCTTTACTTTTCTAAGTGACACTAAATGAAATTCCTGTGTCAACATAGTTGACAATAAAAATAGTAACACCAGTTTGACATATTTAAATTCTTTGCATACTGCATTACTTTAATTATTCAGAACCATATTCTAGCTTTAACAACTTTGAATTTTGCATGAACTACCAAAACCCTATGTGGAGGCTTTGTAAATTTACCATTGGATTAGATTCAATTCCATTCACAATAATACCCTTACATTATGAAAGAATTTACTAGAGAGAGGTGAGAAATTATTTGTATATACTGATTTAATGTATACTGTCATTTATATGCTGACTCATATTACTGAGCAGGAAACAGTTGATGAAGCTTTCCTGATCTATCTCAAGGATCTTTTGAGAAGCTCCAGGAAGATGGTCCTTGCTTCTACAGCAAACCCATGCAATCAAGGTCAGATTCAGTAAAATATGATGACTCATTCATTCTCCTAAGTGATAGCCTGTAATTGTATGCTTCTAATTGCTCTTGTTATGCTTTTCAGGTTGAAACCTGACTGGTCCAAGCATAAAGTAAGCAGAGAATAGATGGATAAGATTTCTGAGCCTGTCCAGGCACAGTGGGGCATTGGTTCAAGATTGATACTGTTATTCTATTCTGTGAACGTTTTTCCTTTCCACTATGTAACATTTTGTAGTACATTATATAAGCTCAGACTTTTAATATCAAAATATAAATTGCTATTTTTATTAAAGTAGTGAATGAATACAGAATGTTTCAAATGAAGCTTTTACAATGTAGGAGGATGATTCTCTGCACACCACCCAAAAGAAATGTAAGCACAAACCCAGCCACAAAACTTTTGACCAAAAATTTATTCTGCATGCCAGATAGGCTAGAGTATGATGGCATATAACTTATGAGAGTAACCAACCAGTATTTGATTTCACTTAAAACCCAGTCCATGAGAGAGAACTCAAACCCAGCACTGCTTGGGTAAACAAGAACAAGGAACTAAATATACCACAGATCAGTAGGTCTTAAAACTGTATCATTATCATCCTTTGAAGGGTTGGATTTGTAGAAAGATATTGTGTGATTTGGTTTTGTCATGGAATACTTTGATTTCTCCATCTATGTTAATTGAGAGTTTTGCTGGGTATAGGATCCTGGGCTGGCATTTGTGTTCTCTTAGTGTCTGTATAACATCTGTCCAGGATCTTCTGGCTTTCATAGTCTCTGGTGTGAAATCTGGAGTGATTCTAATAGGCCTGCCTTATATGTTACTTGACCTTTTTCCCTTACTGCTTTCAATATTCTGTCTTTATTTAGTGCATTTGTTGTTCTGATTATTATGTGTCTGGAGAAATTTCTTTTCTGGTCCAGTCTGTTTGGAGTTCTGTAGGCTTCTGTATGTTCATGGGATTCTCTTAGTTTTCTTCTATAATTTTGTTGAAGATATTTCCTGGACCTTTCAGTTGAAAATCTTCATTCTCATCTACTCCTATTATCCCTAGGTTTGGTCTTCTCATTGTGTCCTGGATTTCTTGGATGTTTTGAGTTAGGATCTTTTTGCATTTTGCATTTTCTTTGATTGTTGTGTCCATGATCCCTATGGAATCTTCTGCACCTGAGATTCTCTCTTCCCTCTCTTGTATTCTGTCGCTGATGCTCACATCTATGGTTCCTGATTTCTTTCCTAGGGTTTCTATCTCCAGAGTTGTCTCTCTTTGGGTTTTCTTCATTGTTTCTACTTCCATTTTTAGATCTTGAATGGTTTTCTTCAATTCCATCCCCTGTTTGGTTGTGTTTTCCTGTAGTTCTTTAAGGGATTTTTGTGTTTCTTCTACCTGTTTAGCAGTGTTTGCCTGTAGCTCTTTAAGGCCTTCTACCTGTTTAGCAGTGTTCTCTTGTGATTCCTTGAGGGATTTTTGTATTTCCTCTTTAAGGGCTTCTACCTGTTTAGCAGTGTCCTTTTGTAATTCCTTGAAGGATTTTTGTGTTTATTCTTTAAGGGCTTCTGCCTGTTTAGCATTGTTCTCCTGTATTTCTTTAAGTGTGTTATTAATGTCCTTCTTAAAATCTTCTACCATCATGATGAGATATGATTTAAAATCTGCGTCTTGCTTTTCAGGCGTGTTGGGGTATTCAGTACTCCTTGCAGTGGGTGTACTGGGTTCTGATGATGCCCATTGTTCTTGGTTTCTGTTAGTAAGATTCTTACATTTGCCTTTTGCCATCTGGAGATTTCTGATGTTAATGTCCCAGCTGTCACTGGTTGGAGCTTGATACTCCTGTGATTCTGTTAGCCTCTTACAGCACTCCTGGTAGACAAACTCTCCCCTGAGATTCAGTGATCAGAGTTCTCTCTGCAGATAAGCTCTTCTCTTGCAGGTCAGGTGTCCAGCAGACTGGAGCTTTGACCCACTTCCTGAGTTCTAGGGTCAAAACTTTCCCAGAAGGCTGACTCTCTTCTGGCAAGGAATGTGCCAGTGGTCTGGGTCTGAGCTCAGTCTCCTGACTAAGGTTGAAGGTCTGACAGAACCCTGACCAAGAAGCTCTATTGCTTCTATTGCCCATGTGCTCTCAGGTGACCAGGAGGTCCTAGGTATGGTAGGGGTCCCATGATTCCATGGTGATCTGGAGGACCCTTGGCTTGAAGAGCATTCTGGAGCCCCTAGCAGCCTCCTTTGAGTTCAGAAGGAAGTTGGCAGGGGTGGCCCAGGCTGGAAGAGACTCCAACACCTGGTCAACCAACACAAAGATGGAAACTACACCCTAGAAAAAACAAGAAAGTAATCCTTTAATAAAAATAAAAGAAGACAGCCACAAGAACAGATTACCATATTTAACATCGAAAATGACATGAAGTAACATATGAAATCAATGGACTCAATTCCCCAGTAAAAAGACATAGACTAACAGACTGGCTTCACAAACAAGACCCAACATTTTGCTGCTTACAGGAAACCCACCTCAGAGACAAAGACAGACAACTCAATTCTTCACTGAGATAGAAAGGGCAATTTGCAAATTCATCTGGAATAACAAAAAACATAGGATAGCAAAAACTATCCTAAACAATAAAAGAACCTCTGGTGGAATCACCATGCCTGACCTCAAGCTGTACTACAGGGCAATTGTGATAAAAACTGCATGGTACTGGTACAGCTACAGACAGGTAGACCAATGGAATAGAATTGAAGACCCAGAAATGAACCCACACACTTTTGGTCACCTTATCTTTGAAAAGGGAGTTAAAACCATCATGTGGTAAAAGGACAGCATTTTCAACAAATGGTGCTGGCACAACTGGCAGTCAACATGTAGAAGAATGTGAATTGATCCATTCCTATCTCCTTGTACAAAGCTCAAGTATAAGTGGATCAAATACCTCCACGTAAAACCAGAGACACTGAAATTTATAGGGGAGAAAGTGGGGAAAATCCTTGAAGATATGGGCACAGGGGTAAAATTCATAAACAGAACACGAATGGCCTGTTCTATAAGATCACAAATCGACAAATGGGACCTTATAAAATTGCAAAGCTTCTGTAGAGCAAAAGATACTGTCAATAAGACAAAAAGGCCACCAACAGATTGGGAAAGTATTTTGACCAATCCTAAATCTGATAGGAGGCTAATATCCAATATTTACAAAGAGCTCAAGAAGCTGAACTCCAGAAACTCAAATAACCCCATTAAAAATGGGGTATAGAGCTAAACAAAGAATTCTCAACTGAAGAATGCCAAAGGGCTGAGAAACACTTGAAAAAATGTTCAACATCCTTAATCATCAGAGAAATGCAAATCAAAACAACCCTGAGATTCCACCTCACACCAGTCAGAATGGCTAGGATCAAAAATTCAGGTGACAGCAGATGTGGCGAGGATGTGGAGAAAGAGGAACACTCCTTCATTGCTAGTGGGACAGCAAGCTGGAACAATCACTCTGGAAATCAGTTTGGCAGTTCCTCAGAAAACTGGACACAGTATTACGGAAAGATCCAGCAATACCTCTACTGGGCATATACCCAGAAGATGTTCCATCTGGTTACAAGGACACATGCTCCACTATATTCATAGCAGCCTTATTTATAATAGCCAGAAGCTGGAAAGAACCCAGATGTCCCTCAACAGAGGAATGGATACAGAAAATGTGGTACATTTACACAATGGAGTACTACTCAGCTATTAAAAAGAATGAATTTATGAAATTCTTGAGCAAATGGTTGTATCTGGAGGATATCATCCTGAGTGAGGTAACCCAATCACAAAAGAAGTCACTTGATATGCATTCACTGATAAGTGGATATTTAGCCCAGAAACCTAGAATACCCAAGATACAATTTCCAAAACACAAGAAAATCAAGAAAGACCAACACGTGGATACTTCATTCCTCCCTAGAATAGGGAATAAAATATACATGGATGGAGGTGCAGAGACAAAGTTTGGAGCTAAGATGAAAGGATGGACCATCCATAGAATGCCCCACCCTGGTGATCCAACATATAATCAGCCACAAAATGACAAAATGAAAACACTACTGCATATGCCAGCAGGATATTGCTGAAAGGACCCTGCTATAGCTGTCTCCTGTGAGCCTTTGACAGTCCCTGACAAATACACAAGTGGATGCTCACAGTTATCTATAGGGCAGAACACAGGGTCCCCAATGTAGGAACTAGAGAGAATACCCAAGAGCTATAGGGGTCTGCAACCCTATAGATGGAACAACAATATGAACTAATCAGAATCCCCAGAGTTCATGTCTCTAGCTGCATATGTATTAGAAGATGGCCTAGTTGGCAATTATTGGGAAGAAAGGCCCCTTGGTCTAGCAATCTTTATATGCCCCAATACAGGGGAATGCCAGGGCCAAGAAGTAGGAGTGGGTGGGTAGGGGAGCAGGGCGGGGGGAGGGTATAGGGGACTTATGGGATAGCACTTGCAATGTAAATGAAGAAAATATCTAATAAAAAATGTGGAAAAAAACTGTATCAGTAGAATGATCCTTAAAGATATTCTACTATATTCATGAATCAGTGCCTTTAGTCATCATCGGTAAAGTTACTTTTGCAACAATCAGAAACAGAGACTGAGTCCTATAGCCAGACACTATGTGGAGGGTGAGAGTCCTTAGAAACCATAGCACTAAGGTAGGTGTCTCTGTCAAATCCTTCCCCTCAGAGCTCAGGGAATCCTATAGAAGGAAAGGCAGAAATAGTTTTAGAACCAGAGGAGTTGGAGGACACAGGGGAACAACACTCTCTTAATCAACAGAGTTAGATGAACCCACAGAAATTGAACAGGAATCACAGGGCCAACACAGGTCTGCACCAGATCCTATGCAGCTTAGTATTTTTGTGGGACTCCTGAATGTGGGAGTGAGTGAGTCTCTCGTTCTTGTGCCTTTTCTTGGTGCTGTTTTTTCTATTGTTAAGTTGTTTTCTCCAGCAATGGTTGGTTTCTTTCTGGTTTTACTGTATTTATTTTGTCATGTTGTGTGTTCTCACTTAGAAGCCTCTTCTTTTCTAATGAGAGACAGAAAGAATGTGGATCCAGACTACAGGAGAGATGGAAAGGACCTGGTCAAGTAGAGGTAAGGGAAAGCTGTAATTAGTATACACTATATGAAAAAAACAGTCGATTTTTGAATTAAAGGGAAAAAGAGTGTTTTATTAAGAATATATTTATATTCACATTTTAAAAGTTAATTACAAATGAAATATGGTTTGAAATATGTTTTACTGGGATTTGGAAAATGTTCTCAGAAATATTAGTTAGATTGTGTTTAATTACTAAGCAGAGAGACAGATGACAAAGTCAGGAAATCAAATAGCTTTTTAATTGAACTCATTGGTTAAACATAGAACCCCAACTGTATTTAGTTTCCTTTACTCTTGACATATGCCACACAACTACCACTTATTTCTCTCACTTATGCCAGATATTATCACGTTGGGTAATCAATTAATATATGGTATCACAGCCATTATCCAATTATGTGGGAGTCTTTGTGTGAAGAAAAACGTATGTGATACTGTAAAACTGGAAAAAGTCTATAGGTGAGGGTGTCACAGGCCCTAGGAAGGAACTTATTAATATTAAAATAAATAGATATGGAACCATACTGTCTTTTAAATATACCCTTAGACTAATACTGTTATATGCCTTGGCAAGAGAAAAGTCTCTTTGGAGTAGGTAGTAGTTAATACAAATAGCTGTGACTGGTCAAAACACTGAGAATGGATGACTAAGTGGGTCATCTAAATTAGGACCTCCAAGACCTAGAGAATATAGTAGAGAAAGTTGGAGGAAAGATGATAAGGGTTGGAAGATGGGAAATGCCATCTTCTGCATATGGTATCTCCTATAAAACCATGAGTAGACAGTAGCTTTGACTACTTATGAAAGACCTGTGCAAAACCATGAGGCATGAACATAGGAGGAGGACTGGTTGTGAATAAAATAACACAATGTTTAGGAGGAAGAGGGGATAAGAGAAAGTAATACAGAGGATATGATCATAATACACTGTATACACATATGAAAGTTTCAAATATTATATAATAAGGCATAAAGTTTTTTAAACTACTAGAAAAATCATTATGAATACTTCAAAAATACATGGCATATAGATAGATAATGAGATTTTTTATCAGCAACAGCAAAGGCAGCAAAGTATTAAATTTAATTATCTGAAGGAATGATGAGAAAAATAAGCCAAACAAGAAAAAAATTAAAAAACCCAGGGGCCTAGAACTTCTGATCCAGCTAAATTAACACTTAGAATTAAGAGCAAGATGAGAATTATAATAAATAAGCAGAGTTGTCATATTCTATAATCTTATAAAAGAAAAAAAAAACAGTCTGTAAAGTGAATAGTTTTGGATCTCAAATGTATTTTTTTCTCTGAAACAACTATATATCTCTACCTGTTTTTGAGTGTTCCTGACCATGGATTCTATGTAATAGAAAACGAACATGCATTAAGACATGTTAACAATTACCACAGAGCAAAACTTAAGAAGCCAAATAGTGTTCTTTAGATTTTCAGGAATAAGGCAATCATGTTCTGCAGTTTTAATTCTTGGCAAATCAATTCCTATATAGTCTGTACTATGATATTAATGAATTATACTAAATAAAATATTTTTTTTCAAATTTATTATAACAGTTCTCAAGGGAAACACAATAATAAATATATTCTAGATTCTAATGGCAATAGTACCTAGATTAATATGTGATGTGTCAAAAGCCAAATCTATTAAACATTGACAAGTAGGAGGTATTTATTGATTAATAATTGGAAATATGTGTGAATTATGTTGCAAGAGTCTTAAAAATATCATTACTTGAAACATTAAAATATCATAGTTACAAAGAATAAAAAATACTCCAGTTTCTATTTTTGTTTCTAATGATCTACTTAGTCCTAGGTGTTTATCAAGTGGATTTGAAGTTTTCAAAAAAATTGTATCCAAGACAACAACATAGACATAAATCAAATAAGATAGAATAGAGACCAAGGTCTGCCCAAGCATATGGTACTTACACTATGAACGTATTTATTGGACTGACATTAGTGTTACTGTTTCATTCAGGAGCTTGACAATGTGAATGTACCATGAAAAAACTGAATGTTTTGTTGGCTTTGTTCTTACTTAAGAATGAAAAGATTTAGGAGCCCGCTACGTTCATATTTTTTATAGTGTCATATGTACTTTTAGATCTTAAAATGTTGATCTTTTCTTCTTTAAAACAAACAACGAAGAAGAAGAAGAAGAAGAAGAAGGAGAAGGAGAAGGAGAAGGAGAAGGAGAAGGAGAAGGAGAAGGAGAAGGAGAAGGAGAAGGAGAAGGAGAAGGAGAAGGAGAAGAAGAAGAAGAAGAAGAAGAAGAAGAAGAAGAAGAAGAAGAAGAAGAAGAAGAAGAAGAAGAAGAAAGAGCCAGACACTGAAAAGTCTTTCTAGATAGGAATCTAGTTTTAATTATTCTTCAAAAATAATAAATAAATAAATAAATAAATAAATAAATAAATAAATAGGAGATAAGATCTCTTCCTCAGAGATGACACTTGTCAAAAGACACATATGTATAAGAATTTCACCCATCATTATTTTGGTTCTCATACTCTCACACTACCCACTCCTCTCCCTCACACCCTCTCCTTCTACTTTTATCCTTTACCATACATTCCCTCTTTGTCTTCACACATGTTTTTCTTTCTCTTCCTCAGTATTTTGTTTTCTTCACTATACTTTTTCAGAATCTGTTTTTAATTGCATTGTGACGTAGTAAGCTTACATATGACTTTTAATGTCTGCTTTCTCTGGCTTAGTCTTTGTTTTCATGTCCTGATTTCCCTTATTATTTCCAGGCTTCTCCCTCATAAACTTTTCAGGCCTCAGCCTTCTGCCTCACTTCTTTCATTTTACCCATAATGCATCGCTCCTCCCTCGACAACTTCTCCACATCTCTCTGCAAAGGCCTCATCCTAGTTTTCTGGCTTTCCTTTGTGCTCCAAATTGAAATCACAAAGCACAAGATTTGGAGTGAGGATCCACACATGACCGGCAGCATACCTGCTTATCTTGGCCTGATTTCCCTCACTCAGTATATTTGTTTTTCAGTTTCTTCTACCTACCTGCATATCATGATTTCCTGTCTTTAAGTAAAATTCCATTCTGTATTTATGCCTTGTTTTTTTTTTAATACCTTCATACTTTGATGGATATCTACTTGATTACATTTCTTAGCTATTCTGAATAGAGCAACAGTGAACATCAAAGTGCAAATGTCTCTGTGGTAAGATAAAAGGTCTGCTGGAATTATGCCCAGGAGTGATATGGATGGGCCATGGGGCAGTTCTATTTCTAGTTTTCTTTATAAACTCCAAGACAAATTTCAAAAATGGCTTCACTAATATAAGTTCCCACCAAGAGTATATAAATGACCCCCTTGACCTTGTCCAGGACAGTAACAGCTGTTATTTGCACTCCTTGTCATGGCCATTTTGATTAGGATAAGATATACTCTAAGTAACTCTCATGTCCACTTCCCTTATCATAGATGATGCTGAACACCTTTGTTAGCCTAGTAGCTAGCAAGCTAATTTCAAAAGAAAACTTGGAAGAAGACTAAAGGAAGTACCATGCAGAATTGAACAATGATCCTTAATAGGTTACTAAATGAAAATCAGAATGCAAATCATGGGATACATTTCTATGAATTATTGGCAAAGAAAAGCTGTAGGATTCTCCAAAACTGTCTATTGTCATTGTCTTTAGTTACCATCCTAACTACATAGTAAGACCCTATTGCTAAAGAAGATGTTCACCTTGGCTGAAGGACATTAAAAAGTTAATCTCAATCTTACTAGAGAACGTCATACCTAATGGCTAGCTTTTGTAGTTTCTGAAGGTGTTACTCTGGCTACTGGGGGAGAAAATACATCAGTAATTTTACTTACCTCTAGACTCTGAATGCTCTAATATTAACTTGTACAATAGTAGCAGTACTATATGGGCATAAGTAACTACTCTGACTGGTTATGAAGCCTGTTCCATAGGAGGGATTTTAATGTCATTTACTCTAATCTTAGTGAAAAGTGGATGACTAGGGAAGTCATAGTTGGAAAGGCATGATCTGATATCATTATTTTTTTGATTGTTTAGGCTTATACCCACTGATTATGACAGAACTCAAATATAATCAAAGAAGCTTCTTTCTGCAGTATATGACATGCCAAACATTCTGAGAGAATAAGTGACTAAAATGGCAATTGTAATAATCCCATCATCACCAAGATTCAGGGAAAAATTTGTGGGGGAAAGGTGAAAGAATATAAGAACTGGAGGGTAGAGGGGGATGTTGTAAAATGTGATCCTACGTACATGCCATGATCATCACATCTGTGACTCATAACAGTTATAATCATCTGTACAAGACCTACACAAACTTAGAACAATCCAAATCATGGTATACACTGGGCAGATTATATCCAAGCCCCATACTTTACTGAGGAACTATTGTCAATGAATAATTTGGGGAAGAGAGAAAATTGTTCTTCAAAGATATAGCCACTGGTATGCTTCCTAACCTCCAGCAAATAGGCTCAAATCTATGTATATGTGCACTGAAATAACTGTAATTACTGGATAATAATAAAAGCAAGTTCAGAGAGTCATATAGGAAAGGGAAAATGGAGATAAACTAAAAGAATAAAGTGGGGTATATGTGATCATATTTAATTTTATGCAAACATAAAATTTAAGAAATAAAAGAATTTATGGATAGATTTAATTTTTAAATAATGTAAATAAAATTTTCAAAAGTTTATTTCAATCTTTTATTCATACAAAGTACTTATGTAAATAGATGTAGAGATTTGGGTTATAGAGTTTCAGGGTATTATTAAACTAATTTCCTTCCTTCCTTCTTTCCTTCCTTTCTTTCTTCCTTCCTTCCTTCCTTCCTTCCTTCCTTCCTTCCTTCCTTCCTTCCTTCCTTCCTTCCTTCCTTTCTATTTTTAACTTTTTGAGTTATATTAGTGTTACCCTATGAACATGAGTGCAGAGAGAGGAACTAGTAATTGGCAAGAATGCTCATAAAGAAAAGTGACTGTCTCACCTCTAACAGCCATCATCTGGCAAGAGATCCACAGCTAGGTGTAAGGCTGTGGGAGAACCTCCCTTGCTAGGCTCGAATGGCTTGATCTTGTGAAAGTATGGAACAGATAACCAGAGCTGCTATGAATTCATGTGTGCAATAGCTATGTCATCAGTATTATTAACAAAAATTAAAAAAATATTCATGAGAGTTTGTTGGGACAAAATTCTCTAAAATACATGAATATGTACTATTTCCAAATCAGTTTTTATTCATTAATAACCATCTTCTATTATATATTGCTATATTTCAAGGTTTTGTGAGATGACCAACAATAACCAATACTGTTCAGTCTAGACACTGTTAAATTTACTGAGTTTCAACTTCATTTTTTCTACAAAGCTAGGGCAACAGTCATCACAAAGAACATATTCCAGGACAGTGCCTTAGGAACTCTGAGGTTCATGTCAATATTTAAATAACATTATATATATATATATATTATAGTCTTGGACTTGTTATATTTACAAATTTCTTCTATTATATTTCTCAAAATATTATCTCCGGATTCTACAGTGCCCCCTCTCAGAGTAGGGGGTTGAAATTATTTTCATAATATTCAAAGTCATTATTTGCTGTCCCAGGTCTAATTTACTCTTGTGTGTAAAGTGGAGATAAGCAGAGTTTACAAGACATGTGACACTAGCACTCTGGAAACTGAGGATGTGCAGTGCTTTGAATACATTACTGAGAAACATTCATCAATAATGAGTAAGCACCACACTAAGGAGAATAGATTAAACACACTTCCCATGAGGTAATCTAACCAGGAGTAGTCACTGACTTTAATTCTATACTTTTCTATTCCTGTGTTTTCTCTCTCCTGTCTGCCTGCTATATGAGTGTGAATCTGAGCTTCCCTGAATTCTCTCTCTCTCTCTCTCTCTCTCTCTCTCTCTCTCTCTCTCTCTCTCTCTCTTCTTTCTCTCTCCGTGTGTGTGTGTATGTGTGTGTGTGTGTGTGTGTGTGTGTGTGTGTGTGTGTTTGTGTGTGTGTGTGCCTGTGCAAAGCACTTTAGTCTTTTAAGAACAAGCCCAGAAAGCTATTCAGGAGGAAAGACTGAAGTATAAGTCAGTGAGTCCACCTGGAACAGACAACAAACAATTCTACAAATATCACTACAAACAATCATGTCAAACTATATCATGTTTTATCTAATATTTATTGTGGATGTATGTGTTGTAAGGATGTTTTAAACCTATTTTATGTTTTCAGAACTTATTATCACACAATCTGATCATAGGCCTGGAAGGATATATAACTTAGCATTACAGCTATGCATTAGCTTAAGATGAAAAAATTGATTATATGGGAAATTCAAGGCAAGTAAGGTCAATTGTTATACATTTTTCTCTTACATGCACCTTTAAAAACAGGCTGAACAGATATCAGTCTTAGGCTTTGACTTTAAGCTTCATTGTTAACTCTTGTTGTGAGATCCCAGAAAAATTCCTGTTTCTTCAAATGCAAGAGATAGTTTGACAATATTGTATAACTACAATGATATATATATATATATATATATATATATATATATATATATATATATCTTATAATTTAATCAGGTCTCTGTAACCTCTAAAGTGTTAAATAGTAAAGAATATAGCTCCCAAAAAACAATATCTCTATCATTCCTTCAGAATTAAAGAGGATTTTACAGCAAGGTGGTAAAAGGACAAATGTGTGGCTGATCAAATAGTGAAAGTGACTGCTGAGTGCTCATTTCTAAGTGGAAAGAATTTAGGAAATATAGACAGAGAAGGAGGTCCATGAAATTCTGTCTCCTGGCCATGATATGGCCATGTAACCCATGAAACTCCTTCAGTTAGGGAAATCTGCATAGGGGCTTCACTATATAGAGCCAATCAAGAGTCAGTCAAAAGCTGGAGAGAGACCAGTAGTATGCAGTGAACTAGTTTGTCAAGGACTGTTGAGAATTGCTGAGAGAGTAGGCGTCATTGTCTCCAAAGGAGTAGACACTGATGCTTCAGTAGACACCCAGCACACTCACTTCAATAGGAGTGGATCTGATTAGCCATGATAGTTCACAAACAAAACAGAAAGATATGAATATGAAAAGCAGTAGAGGAAGAGACTTCCTGTTTGGAGTCAGAGGGACCAGGGAAAGATGGGGATATGTGTTACCACAGTGTATTGCATGCATGTATGAAATTTTCAAAGAATTAAAAAAAAAAGAGTGAACAGAAAAAGAATCAAAGTGTATACAAAATTTTTGAGACCAACAGTGTGAGAACTGCTAGCCTTCAGATACTTCATAGGAAATAAACTGTAATTATATTCTTCTATTCCTGAAGTATGAAGACAGTGCTTACAAAAACCTTCCAGAGTTGCTTTACCTTACAAAATTTTCACAGCCTATGATTCATCTTGAATTTTTAGGATTGCGTTTAGTATCTCTAGAACTAATCTGCAGTTCTTTTCAGATAAATATACAGACTGTATAACTATACAAGACATAGAAAAATGTAAAAGAACATGACAACTTTCCTGTAAATTATGTTGTTATCTCCATCAATGAATGGGCTACAATTTTCTGAGAAAATACATAGCAATTATTATTATTATTAATAAAATATATAGATATTTGATCAAGGTTTGTCATTGTCCTAAAATAAAAAAGAATTCCACCAAATAATGTAATTTGTCCAGAGAAAATAATTTATAATAGTAGATATATTCAATCTAATAGCAAAGAAAGTGGGAAAGAGCCTTGAGCTCATTGGCACAGGGGGAAATTTCATAAAGAGAATTCAAATGGCTTATGCTCTAAGATCAAGAATTGATAAATGGAACCTCATGAAACTGGAATGCTTCTGTAAGGCAAAGGACATAGTCAATAAAACAAATTGGCAACCTACAGTATGGGAAAAACATCTTTACTAACCCCACATCCGATAGAGCACTAACATCCAAAATATATAAAGAACTCAAAAAGGTCATCACAAAAACAAACAAACAAACAAACAAAACAAAACAAACAACTCAATAAAAAATAGGCTATAGAACTAAACCAAGAATTCACAAGTCAGGAATCTCAAATGACTGAGAAGCACCTAAAGAAATGTTCAAAGTGCTTAGTGATCAGAGAAATGCAAATAAAAACAACCCTGAGATTCCACCTTAAACAAATCAGAATGGCTAAGATCAAAATCTCAGGTGACAATACATGTTGGAGAGCTTGTGGAGAAAGAGGAACACTCCTCCATTGATAGTAGGGTTGCAAACTGGTACAACCACTCTGGAAATCAGTTTGGCGGTTCCTCAGAAAATTGGAAATAGATCTATCTGAAGACCCAGCTATATCACTCTTGGGAATGCACCCAAAAAAGGCCCCACCATGCCACTGGGGCACATGTTACACAATGTTTATAAAGGCCTTATTTGTGATAGCCAGAAGATATAAACAACCTAGATGTCCCATGACAGAAGAATGGATACAGATGTAAGATCAAACCAGAAATACCCCTATTTCAAACACGGGCTGTTCATGCACCCCACGAATCACGAGACCTGTCTTGATGCAAAAAGCAAGAGGATTTTTAATCGGAGCTCCAGGATGACCCGTATCCCATGCAGGGGACAGGGGGTTCGACCTCGTGGCTCGAAAATCAGGAGCTTTTATAACAATGGGGTAGGGGGGGTTGGGGAAATTGGCGCGATTTCACATGATTGGCTAGTTTAAACTTCAGCAAGATACCCAGGTAGGAGACAAGGGTGGGGAGGGAGGCAATCTACCTAACAATTAAGTCATGTGCTACCTTAGGCAACCTCCTGGGGCATTGAGACATTCCACAGACATTCAGAGGGCGTTGGGCTATTCTGTGATTGTTCCAGGAAAGGCTTGCCCCGTAGCTAGGGCCAGCGGTTCAGTTCCTTATATTAGTTTACTGCTCTTTCACAGAAAATGCAGTTCATTTACACTATAGAATACTACCCAGCAGTTAAGAACGAGGACATACTGAGTTTTTTCAGGCAAATGGATGGAACCAGAAAATATCATCCTGAGTGATGTAACTCAAACACAAAAGGATGTGCATGATATCTACTCACTAGTAAGTAGAAATTAGCCACACACACAAAAAAAGGTACAGAATATACAAGATACAGTCTACAGAACTCAAAAAGGTCAAAAAGCTAAATTACCCAAGTGAGGATATCTCAG
Source organism: Mus minutoides (assembly GCA_902729485.2). Classification (NCBI taxonomy): domain Eukaryota; kingdom Metazoa; phylum Chordata; class Mammalia; order Rodentia; family Muridae; genus Mus; species Mus minutoides. Next base: position 110,101 of record LR750542.1, on the reverse strand, counting down.
TCTCACTTGGGAAAAAGAAGAGAGCAATCACAAGTGGGGAGGGGACCTAGAAGGGAAAGGGGATGGGTTGTGGAATGGTAGTGGGGAGGAGAGGGGAACCTGATCTGGTATTGGTGAGGGAAAAGGACTGTAGCCCTGAGGGTCAGCAGAAAGAATGTAAACAGGCAACCTCAGGAAATAGGAGCTTTGGAGGACCCTCCAGAATGCACCAGAGGCCTGGGAGGTGATACAATTTCATGACTCAAAGGGAGAGGGAACTTATAGAGCACACCTCCAGCAGGAAGACAGGGCATCAAATGAGGGATTTGGTGGCCATCCCACAGTCACAACTCTGACCCATAATTGTTCCTGTCTGAAAGATTTACAAGGATGGAAATGGAGAGGAACCTGAGGAAAAGAAGGCCCAGTGACAGGCCCAAAATGGGATCCAGCTCAAGCGGAGGTCCCAAGACCTGACACTATTACTGAGACAATGGAGCTCTCACAAAAAGGGACCTAGCATGACTGCCCTCTGAAAGACCCAGCAAGTAGCTGAAAGAGTCAGATGCAGATGTTTGAACCCAACCAATGGACAGAAGCAGCTGACCCTTGTTGTTGAATTATGGAAGAATGAAAGAAGCTGAGGAGAAGGGTGATACTGTAGGAGGACCAGCAGACTCAAATAATTTGGACCTCCGAGATCTCTCAAACACTGGATCACCAAACAGACAGTATACACCAGCTGATATGAGGCCCCCAACACACACACTGTAGAGGACTTCCAGGTCTGTTTTCATTCAGAGATGATGCACCTAAACCTCAAAAGACTGGAGGCCCCAGGGAGTTTAAAGGTCAGGTGGAGTGGGGTGGGGTGGGGTGGGGTGGGGTTGGGGACATCTACATGGAAACAGGAGTTTGGGGAGGAGGTGTGCGATGTGGAACAGTTGAATAGTGGATGAGGGGGAATAAAATATTTAGCGTAAAAATAAATTTAAAAAATGAATATTATCGTACTCTTTTAAATTTGTTTCTCTTCTTGTGAACACTTTACCTTTTGAAGAAAATTTTACTGATAACATAGCAACCACTCATGATGTTTATGAAAAGCTGAATAAAACATAGTAGACAACAATTATAAAATCCAATAAAGTTTATAATTCCAGAAACATTGTATCAGCAGAAACATTATTTTTTTAATTTTTTTGTTAAAGTAGTTTCTTTTTATTTATTTATTTTTTATTAGATATTTTCTTAATTTACATTTCAAAAGATATCCCAAAAGTTTCCTCTAATTTCCCCCGCCCTGCTCCCCTACCCACCCACTCCCATTTCTTGGCCCTGGCATTCCCTTGTATTGGGGCATATAAAGTTTGCAAGACCAAGAGGCCTCTCTTACCAATGATGGCCTACTAGGCCATTTTCTGCTACATATGCAGCTAGAGACACTAGCTCTGGGGCTACTGATTAGTTCATATTGTTATTCCACCTATAGGGTTGCAGACCCTTTCAGCTCAGTGGGTGCTTTCTCTAGCTTCTCCGTTGGGGGCCCTGTGTTTCATCCTATAGATGACTGTGAGCATCCACTTGTGTATTTGACAGGCACTGGCATAGCTTCACAGGAGACAGCTATATCAGGCTCCTTTCAGCAAAATCTTGCTAGCATATGTAATAGTGTCTGCATTTGGTGGCTGATTATGGGATAGATCTCCAGATGGGACAGTCTCTGGATGGTCCATCCTTTCATCTTAGCTCCAAACTTTGTCTCTGAAATTCCTTCCATGGGTATTTTATTCCCTATTCTAGGGAGTAATGAAGTATCCATGCGTTGGTCTTCTAGTGAATACACTGATGAATTATTCACTTCTAGTGAATGCACTGAACATTCTAGTGAATATACTGATAAAGGAGACTGGAAATTGCCTTAGGGAGTCTAATATTCAACTTACTTGTTATTTTCTAATCTCTGATCTTAGGAAGAAAGTTTTGTGCTTAAATACACACAGATCTTATTCTCATGACATCTTGTTTTCCACATAGAGAAGGAATGATGTCTCCTTGTTAATATAACTTGTACAGTAAGAGACCTTCCCTGTAGGTGTCCAAGACACCCGTGAATAGGGTTCTATGTCATGTCAAGGACCTATTATCTCTCACAGTAAGAAAAATAAAAGTTATTATACATAAATCAGGTTTCTATTTTGTGCTTCATCCAGTTATTCATAAAGCGTCTTACATCAATCCTTAACAGAGAGTTAAATAGAGAGTGGAAATGAAACTCTAGTGGTTGGGCTGTGACACTTGTTATCTGTAACTAATGTTTGCTTTCAGATATTCTCTGCCTATAATCACATTTAAGGACTTTTAATTGGAGACAGACAGCAGCAAGGCACAAATGCCTTTTTGGCTATGGGTAAAAGACAGCTGTTTGATATACAGCTTTGAGTAAATACATGGCCACATGAAATCTCATGGTCAAATATTCACATTTTTTTAAGGTTCAAGAAGTTGATGAGTGGCATTTAAAAATAAGAATTACTACTAAGCCCCATGTGGTGATTTACTTCTTTAATCTTGGTTATTGTGAGGCTGAAACAGAAGACACATGGTAAGCTTAAGGAGAGTTCAGATGACATTGTGAGTTTCAGGCTACCATGCCTTACACAGTAAGATCACAGCAGTTATAAATACTAGCTGCTTTTCTGCAGGACTTGGGATCAATTCTGAGCAACCTCAAGGTGACTTACGATTGTAGCTTCCATTTAGGGATTTAGGGATTATACTTAGTCATCAGCTTTGCCAGAAGTCATCTTTACTTGATTAGTCTACGTTCTGGCTCCCATATAATATTTTATTGAACTCATTTGTTGTTTTTACTCATTGCTTTTTCTCCCGTCTAGTCTCTAGGAGCACTAGGCACAAGCATGGTACATATACATGCATGCAGGCAAATACTCTTGCACACAAAATGATGATGATGATCATGATGGTGGTGGTGGTGGTGGTTGTGGTGGTAGTGATGGTGGGAGTTATAAGAAAATTAAAGAAATGAACAAAACTCTACTGGGTATTAAAGAGAAGAGTTCTTAAAGTACATTCAACAACATCTGTATATTTCCTTAAGTATAGATATTATGAGTATTGACAGAGCTATCTGTCAATAAAAATAATACCAACAGCTAGCTGTGTTAAAGTTATGCATTCAAATATCTATCTATCTATCTATCTATCTATCTATCTATCTATCTATCTATCTATCTATCTATTTATGGGCTGCACATGTTTGTGTGTGTATGTTGTACTATGTCTGTTTCACCTGTGAATTAACAGGAAGAGATTATAACTGCATGAAAAACTGCCACAAGGCTGGGCCTATTAATTCCAATATAACTTAGATGACAGTTATTGGTATCTATTTACCCTTCTGTGCAGTCACATCTAGTTTTGCCTGTAACACTTGTTGAAGATTCTTTGTTTTCTCTAGTATATATTTTGGACATCCCAGTCAAATATGAAGTGGCTGAATTTAAGTGTGTTTATGTTTAGGATTTTGATTTAGTTCCATTGATCTGCATGTTTGCTTATGTGACAGCACCATATTGCTTTTAGTACTTGTACTGGCTAGTTTTGTGTGTCAACTTGACACAGGCTGGAGTTATCACAGAGAAAGGAGCTTCCATTGAGAAAATGCCTCCATGAGATCCAACTGTAAGGCATTTTCTCAATTAGTGATCATGGGGGAAAGGCCCCTTGTGGGTGGTGCCATATCTGGTCTGATAGTCTTTGTTCTATAAGAGAGCAGGCTGAGCAAGCCAGGGGAAGCAAGCCAGTAAAGAACATCTCTCCATGGCTTCTGCATCAGCTCCTTCTTTCTGACCTGCTTGAGTTACAGTCCTGACTTCCTTTGGTGATGTATAGCTTTATGGAAGTGTAAGCTGAATAAACGCTTTCTTCCCCAACTTGCTTCTTGCTTATGATGTTTTGTCCAGGAATAGAAACCCCGACTAAGACAATACTATAACTCTGTAATATATCTTAATATCTGGTATTGTGAACTATCTCAGCAACTTCTCTATTTCTATGGAGAGAGAGGATTACCAAGACACCATGACCATCACTGTGGTAAGTGTGGTGGTATGAAGACAGGCATGATGCTTAGCAGCAACTGAGAGCTTACATTTTTCAACAATCAGCAAACAGACAGAGGGAATCCTCAAAGGCAGGGCCTAGTGACATACCTTGTCCAACATGATTACACCTTCTTCAACAATATCATACCTCCTAATCCTTCCTAAACATCTGGGAACAACCACTGGGAATCAAACATTCAAGCACATGTGCATACTAGAGTCACTCTTGTTCAAGCTATGACATGGATCATAGCTGATGTGTGGAGGTTGGCCATGGTCCATGTCAAGTTAGTCAGACTAGGCTCAGGGTTAAGATGTGGGAATTCTAGGTTCCTAGTGGAAAATAGAGATCTGTGGATTAGGTAGGGAAGGTAAGGTGGGTCCTGAAGAAAACCTAGAACTTATCTGCAGTATAGGTGGAACAGGAGATGAATCACAGTCAGTCTGTGGGACTTTGGCTAAATCTGGCTGCTTATAGAAAAAGATTATATATATAAAACATTTAAGTAGAAAGTACAATAAGCTAAAGGGGAGATCATGAAACAGATAAATGCACTATTTGTCAGGTCTGTGTTTGTGATTGCCTTGGGAATCATATTTAAGTCAAATCCCAGACCTTTTGGTGAAACCAGAGGACAAGTACCACAACACCTAGGAATGAGTAAAAGAAAAGCAGCAAATTTTTTTGAGATTTATATATGTAAGACATATCAATCTTTATGGTAAAGTAGTCACTTGATGTTTGGTGAAAGAGAGAATGAGAAACGAGTGAGGCTTGTAATGATTAACCTCACTTTTCACCTTGGTGAGAAATAAACTCACCCCTGAACTATCCTGTGGTAGATTATCTTGATTATAATTTAAGTATAGGAATATCTGGCTATTGAAGTCAGCGCCATTACCTAGAATAATATCCAGAACTGTGCAAGGAGAAACTAAGATAAATGCATTCCTTCATTCTTCTCTTTTTCCTGAATGTGGGAATGCTATGAGCAGTGGCTTCAAAGCTTGCTTGTAAGGCATTTTCTCAATTAGTGATCATGGGGAAAGGCCCCTTGTGGGTGGGACCATCTCTGGCCTGGTAGTCTTGCTGCCTTGATCTCCCCCTCACGATGGACCATAATTTGAACTATGGGACAAAAATAAACCCTACTTTCTGGAATTACTTTTTGTCAGACATTTTATCATAGCAATAAAATGTAACCATGAAAAATCTGAGCATAGTGAGAAAGATACACTTATCAAAAATTGAGGATTATTGTTTGAACTCTAGGATCATGATTAATTTTTTTTATATATTTTGATCTATATTTGTAAGTAGCAATCAGTCAAGATAAGATGGCAAAATTGCACTGGATTTCTTAAGATCTCATTAATTTGTGTCAATATGGAAGGGTTATAACAGACTGTAAATATGTATCTCACTTATGACCCACATTTGTTAAAAAGGGCCCCCCAAATAATTCCACCATCAAGATCTAGAGAAAAATACTTATACACAGGATGTAGGCAAAAATACAACAGGAATACTCAAAGGAAAAGGATTCAGCATAAAGTTTATGCACATAGTTCTGATTTATCATATACCAAGTATATAAAACAACCCATAAAATGTTTCTATGAAAGTAGAACAACACAAAGGAAATGAATTTCACTCTTCCAAGTGCAGTCTCCTAAAAAAATCAAACAGACAATTTTACTTCTCCTAGCAATGAACTGTGATCGCCCATTTGTGAAACACTCTCTACAAATATTGATATTATAAACCACTTTCCCATAGCTTTCTATGGAAGCTGCTCAGTTTGTCTACCAGGTACGAAAATTGCAGACTCTTGCAACTTCAGTGATTATAAGTAAATGATGCATCAGCTGTACAAATCTTGGAGAGCATTTAGAAGTTCTTTTAAATATATAATAATTCTTAGGAATGATGAAAAATGTCCCTCAAATCCAAACATCAAGGAATGATGCCACATCAACTCTTTTCTTCAAGAAAATATCCACTAAACTTTCTTACTTTTTCAAATAGACGAACTGAACTTTAAAAGGAAATGCCAATGTAGACTTTCTGTGTGTTTCTAAAGCCATGTGTCATTGTATACCCTGACCCCCCCCCCAAAAAAAAATGTAAAACTGGTAAATGAAATAGTCTGGAAATTTTTAATGGATATTAACCATAATATCCTTAGGAACAGACTTGATGAACAGATAAAAATATAAGGCGCCACTTGGAGTTCATAATAGACACTCACCTAATTAATCAGTCCAGAAGCTAGGTACTTACATATAAAGGGAGACTAGGTTTACTTGAGGAGAAATACTATAATGAGCCATTCTTAATTTCTTTGATTTTTTTCCTCTTCTTAGCTGTGTTAGATATTTTTTCATCCCTGTGACCAGTTTCTTACAAGAAATAACATAACAAAGGAAGGGTAAAGTTTGACTTAAATTTGAATGCAGAGAAGGCATGACAGTAGAAAAGGGAGTTGTCTTAAAAGACTGTGTCTCTTAAGCAAGTGAAAGATCTGTATGATAAGAACTTCAAGTCTCTGAAGAAAGTAATTGAAGATGATCTAAGAAGATGAAAAGATCTTCCATGCTCAAGGATTGGCAGCATTAATATAGTAAAAATGGCAATCTTGCCAAAAGCAATCTACAGATTCAATGCAATCCCTGTCAAAATTTCAACTCAGTTCTTCACAGAATTAGAAAAGGCAATTTGCAAATTCATCTGGAATAAGAAAAAACCTAGGATAGCAAAAACTCTTCTCAATGATAAAAAAAACCTCAGTAGAATCACTGTTCCTGACTTCAAACTGTACTACAGAGCAATTGTGATTAAAAACTGCATGATACTGGTACAGTGACAGACAGGTAGATCAATGGAATAGAATTGAAGACCCAGAAATGAACCCATACACCTATTATCACTTGATCTTTGACAAAGGAGCAAAAACCATCCAGTGGAAAAAAAGACAGCATTTTCAACAAATGGTGCTGGCTCAACTGGCGGTTATCATGTAGAAGAAAGCAAATTGTTCCATTCTTATCTCTTTGTACAAAGGTCAAGTCTAAGTGGATCAAGGAACTCCACATAAAACCAGAGACACTAAAACCTATAGAGGAGAAAGTGGGGAAGAACCTTGAAGATAGAGTCACAGGGGGAATTTTTCTGAACAGAACACCAATGGCTTGTGCTATAAGATCAAGAATCAACAAATGGGAACTCAAAATTGCAAAGTTTCTGTAAGGCAAAGGACACTGTCAATAAGACAAACAGGCAACCAACAGATTGGAAAAAGATCTTTACCAATCCTAAATCTGTTAAGGGACTGATATCCAATATATACACTATAACTCAAGAAGTTAGACTCCAGAAAACCAAATAACCCTATATAAAAATTGGGGTACAGAGCTAAACAAAGAATTCTCCACCGAGGAATACTGAATGACTGAGAAGCACCTAAAAAAAAATGTTCAACTTCCCTAATCATCAGGAAAATGCAAATAAAAACAACCCTGAGATTCTACCTCACACCAGTCAGAATGGCTAAGATCAAAAACTCAGGTGACAGCAGATACTTGAGCCTCCTGTTGCCAGGGGTCACTGGGCACCTGAAAGTAAAGATGGGGTTTTAGATGGGAAAGGCTGGGAGAGAAATGAAGAGGCAAGACAAAGTTTTCTGATCAGAAAAGAGTCTGAGCTTATAAAGGGGTGGATGGAGGACCCATCCCCCATCATGCCAGGATCTCCTTGCTTTGTGAGGATCACTGTTTTGTCAGGATAGTGTTAGGAGAACAGGTTCAGCCTCTCAGCAGGTAGTGGCTTCTTGGAGGAAAGCTGCAAGTGAGGAAGTACAATAGACCTTACCTAGGTCAGAAGATGCCACCCTGTAGGAAGACAGTTCTGAGCAGCCTGCTCAAGTCTGGGGGAAGGGCACAAATACTGGTGAGCATGTGGAGAAAGAGGAATACTCCTCCATTGCTGGTGGGATTGCAAGCTGGTACAACTACTCTGAAAATCAGTTTGGCAATCCTTCAGAAATTTGGATATAATACTACTGAAAGATACAGCAATACCACTGCTGTGCATATACCCAGAAGATGCTCCAACATGTAATAAGAACACATGCTCCATCCACTATGTTTACAGCAGCCGTATTTATAATAGCCAGAAGTTGGAAAGAACACTGATGTCCCTCAATAGAGGAATGAAATCAGAAAATGTGGTACATTTACACAATGGAGTACTATGCAGGTATGAAAAACAATGAATATATGAAATTCTTAGACAAATGGATGGATCTGGAGGATATCATCCTAAGTGAGGTAACCCAACCACAAAAGAACACACATGATATGCACTCCCTGATAAGTGGATATTAGCCCAGGAGCTCAGAATACTCAAGATACTATTTGCAAAACACATGAAACTCAAGAAGAACAAAGAACAAAGTATGCATACTTAATCATTCTTAGAAGGGCATACAAAATAATCATGGAGGGAGTTACAGAGACAAGTTTGGAGCAGAGACTGAAGGAATAACCATCCAGGGATTGCCTCATCTGGTGATCCATCCTATAAACAACCACCAAACCCAGACACTATTGCGGATGCCAACAAGAGTTTGCTGAAAGAAGCTAAGAGTAGATAGGAAGTGGGTTAGCCTCCAACTTACTGACTCACAACTCCAGAAATACTCAAATTCCTATACATTCTATACTTTTCCAAAAAAGCCCGATCAACTATTCAAAAATATGCCTATGGAGGACATTTTATATTCAAACTATAACAATTTCCCTGATGTTGCCTATACCAATTTACCCAAGTAGCACCCAAGGAAACATGGAAATTGTGACAGGAAGTAATGAATATCCTCTGTAGTACACAGAATCATGACATACCTAGTTAAAAATCTCAGTTGTGCCTGCTGCAAATTTCTTCATAAATCCTTTATTGCCATAAGAATAGTACATATTTTCTGAGTTCTTATTGGTATGTTGTTCTTGGATATTCATTATTCTTTTGTTACAAAAACGGTTGCTAAAGTCAACTAGAAAGTTCATGAAGGATAAAGCAACAGTATTTTATGCATGAATATTAGGGATTCATCATCTTCACTAAGAACACATGCACACCTGCATTATGACCTTGGAGAAAACTTGTTATTACAAAAGAGAAGCTCATGGAACATTTGCCTGGGCCAATATTGAAACTAAAGCAATACTCCATTGCTCTGGGAACCACATACCATAAACCAGAAACATTCAGATGTGATAATTCCTCCAGCATTCACATATTTCACTGTGGCTAAGTTATAAGATGGATCTGTGCAAAGAATTATAGAGCTTTATCATGAGCATAATTAGGTTGCTTTTCTACTTCAGCTTCTACCCCCAATGTGTTTTTCTTACTGAAGCAAATCAATACTGCACCCTGGCTTCTGCTATGCTCATATTGATCCAGAGATAACTTTTCCCCTCAAAACCAATAAGCAGCAAACATAAAAAGTACTCAGCTCTCACCTGGCTGGGACAGTAGCTCAGCAAGCTACTATAGACTTCAAGCTATCATCTAGATTTGTTTACTTCTAAAAAAAAAAACAGAAAGTAAAATGTTAGAAGCTATTTCCATTAATGGTCTTGATTTAAAAAAAAATCAATGTGTTACAAAGTCCATAAATATAAAAAACTTTTCCTATCTGTAAATGTTCTATGAGCTAGTAATAATCCATATTAGAATATTGTATTGGAAGACCCAATTAAATGTATTGTTATATATCAAGCTCATTAACAGTGAGTTAATAACAAAATTAGATGAGGGCCAGAAAAGACTCAGCAGATAGATGTGCTTACCACACAATCTGATGACCTGGGTTCAAGCCCTGAGTACATATATAGAAGGGAAGAACTAACTTCTTCAACTTGTCTTCTGACACCTATCCTCATACCATGACACATTTGCTTAATGCTTACACACACACACACACACACACACACACACACACAGAGAGAGAGAGAGAGAGAGAGAGAGAGAGAGAGAGAGAGAGAGAGAGAGAAAACAACATTTTAAATTCTCCTTCTTTTTCTCTAGTTCATTCATTTATTTCCAACTGATCTTCTACTATGTTCCCAGAGCCTTGGAGAGTTGTACAATTTAGGGTGGAACACCCCCTTTTCTCTCTTCTCTTCTGCACATTGAAAAGTTAGGACTGCATTCACCATCATCTTTGGCAATGAAGATGCTTCTCTAATCAATGAATGATAAAGGGTGTGATCTACATATATAATCAAAAATGTTTAGGGAACAGTTTGACATCATATTCACCTTCTTGGCCTCCTGACCTCTCCTACGATGTAGTTTGATCCAATTCACAGTATCGGGTGAAGTAGCTAGAAGAAAAAGCAGCCTCCTCCACAAGAGAACCATACTTAAGTTAGTCACAAATTTTAGTGTCATTTCATAGTTTTGAATATATACAAAAATCTCTATAATATATGCAATACTTAAGATCCAGCATTTTAATAAATCAATGTCATAAACTTTACAAAAACCCCAGCTAGATACCATAATATATTAGGTCAATAATGCAAAGTATAAAACTCCACATTAAATTTTTGAGCATATCTATTTATAGGATGTGGGTGCCAAAATTTTTATAAATTGAAAATCTGTGAAGAATTAATTTAATCTCTAAGGTTATTTGTTGATAGAACATACCATCACATTTTAAGGCTATGAGAATTCTATCTTGGTCACTTTTCCTCCTGCACACTCTTTGATCATGGAGCAGCAATGTTGTCCTGAATTGTTCTTTTACCAAGTAATTATTTTTTGAAAACTTCGATGTTTGTTTATTTTCTTTGTTGTTTTATAAATGCCCTTTAATTCTGATTCTGTTTATTAATATTATATTTTCCAATTATTTTAATTATCAAACCCACCTTATTTGTGTGCATTTGGATGTCATTGCTAGTTACAATCAACAGATCTGTATTAAGGGAAATGAGGAAGTAACTTTGTAGTTTAAGTGCTGACTTCATAAACATAAAGACCTACATTGGATACTAAACATACTTGGCAAACAACAACAACAAGAAACCAACCAGATGCACCCTATACAGGTAAAATGATTCTGTACTGATAAGGAAACAATGAATTGAGTGAAGAAGAAATTCAGATAATAGAGAAAGAATTAAGGAGAAAAAGTAATGCCAAGGCTGTTGAATGTATTAAATGAATCATACTATTTATATTTAAATATATAAAATTCCTATAAGAACACATACATACATTCACAGACACACAGATACAAACACAAACAGACACACACACACACACACACATAATAAAATTCTTCCATTTTGTTTCACAAAACTATCAAGAACTATAGACTAAACATCGAAAATCTCAGGCACGAGACTTCTCCTTTCAAGTGATAAGTTAGGGTTCAAGTTATAGTTCAAACCAATACAGGTTATTGATTTTGACTTTTGTTACTTCCACATAGGTCAAAGGTAAGTTCCTATTGCTGAAGATACTACACATTGATGGATTTGGAAGATTGAGCTTGTTCTAACAGAAGAAGAAGAAAAAAAACTCTTCCTTTTAGCTAGCTCACACAATAGTACAAATTACTATATAAGTTGCTAAGGTAGGGAAGAACTAAATATTTCTACCTAGCAGTAACCTGTATGAACCACAACAGTCACCAGATGACAGGATATCCAGAAAGGTGCAATAAATAGAACTCATATATTAGTGGCAAACAGCTTATGTATAATTGGACTTAAGATCCACTTAAAAGTAGGGAAATCATGTCTAATACAAAAATATAACCAATCACCTGGCATTGAGGTCATGGATCATAGAGAAGAATCTGCCACTGCCCCTTTGCTAGACTAGCATAATTACCAACTACATACTAAAACCGACAGTACATATCAGTATTCATAATGGCAGATTCTCTTTATGGAAGATGTAAATCAATACAGAAACCCACAACTGAGCACAATGCAGAAATCTTCAGATTGTGAAAACCCATTCCCAGTGGATACACCTTTAACATAGCTCCTACTTCTCTACCTCGGAAACATTGCAGAAGAGTTTGCAGAAAGATCGGAGGAACCAGAATACCAGGTATTCTTGTCTCCTAGAAACAGCTGCACAAACAATACCCTGACAATGATAATAACAATAGACATGTCATCATAGAAAGAGGCAATCTCATGTACTGCTGTCCTTAGCCAAACATCAGTGATTGTTAAAAGAATGAAAACTAGCCCCTCCCCGGGATAAGTTTCCCAATACAAATTGTCAACCCTGAAGACATGTGTACACAAACAATAAAGACAGACTTGGAAGATTAGATTTATAAATTTGTGAATATATGTGTGTTAGTATTGCAAAACAATAATAATGAAAGGCAATGAGGCAATTAATTTGAAAGTAAAGAGAAAACATATAAAGGGAGAAAGGGGAAAGACAGAATTAAATAAGTATATTTTAAATGAAATATAATTTAAAAGGAAAATTAAAGACTAGAGATAGAGTGATGTACATTAGTAAATCTCAGCTCTGAGGAAGAAAAAAGACAGTAGATACCTGTGATTTGATGGCCATTCAAGCAAGTCTTTGGCAATCGCCAGATCTCAGTGAGAGATTCTTTCAAAAATAAGGATGGATTTTCAAGAATGAAATCTGAGGGATGACTTCAATCCTGCTCAAACAAATACACACGTGTATCTGTGCACATGTGTGCACATATATGCACAGGGAAACACATAAACACACACAAACACAGAGAGAGAGAAAAAAGTCAGGAATTATGATGTAATAATGTCAGCTGATGAGGTACTTAATAAAAATCCAGCTGTCAAGAATTCATGACAAATGCTAGTAGAAATGGTGAAACTATAGAGCACTTTTCAGAAAGCTAGCAGGAATCAAGCGGATTTAATGAGCAGAAGTGAAGAAATGAGCAAAGAACTTCACTGAGTTGAGCTTTGGTTAGTTGGCTCTGGGGTTTCCAGTGCACACCATTTACAGCTTCATTCAAAGATTTTACTGAGATCTCACAAGGGATCCTCAAGGTAACACACCTGTAAGAAATTTCTCTTCTTCAGAGAAGTTGCTGAGTTGGAAATTCTGAAATACATATGCTTTGAGAACTACTTAGACAATGATACAGATACCTTGGCATAGACTACTGGCAGAGCATGAAAAAAAAAATCAGCTTCAACTATGATTTTTTCAACATATCATCTCAATTCATCGTCACTAGTAACATGATCCATAAGGATTAATGATTTTAGCTTAATAAAATACATTTTAATTCTCTCCATGTTTATTATAGTGTCTATATGTGGCAATGTCAGATGTTGCCTGGAAAACAAAGAGACAGATACAAGAGACAGTAAGCACTCTCCAAGTAAATGCCATAGGTACTCAGGATGAACCAGAAGCACAGAATCATGATGCCTGCGACACCGGGTTCTAGGTTTAAGGCTTTTAATTTCTCTGTCCCTCCTTCTTTGCAAGTTGACTTCTATGATTTTTTATTTGATTTTTATTGTTAAACACTGTTACTTTCATCAGACTTTTAAATTTTTCATATGATTTTTTGAATACCCTGTCTATATGAATAACTTTCTTAAATGGTAATTGTAATCAATCACTTATATCAACTAATATCAAAAAATATCATTTTCACAGTGTGTCTTTTTTCCTAATATACCTTAAATACAGACATTGGTAACTATATCGATATCTATATCTATATCGATATCTATAGATATTCTGAATATCTAGTCTTCTGCTGAGATAAGGGCAACAATAAGGATGGTATCAGTTAACTCTTATCTGCTTCTGATATTAGAATATAGTTATATAACAATATAATTTGAATATTGATGAAGATGAGGTTCTACTTCATAATATATTTAAATAAATACTCTTATAAATTATAAAACTAGCCTTCACCACAACTTTTATCTCTTACCAAATTCTTTCCCCAAATTTGTGTTTATTCAAATTCACAGCAAACTCATTTTGTTGATAGGGTAGATATTACTGCTTTCATGATTCTGAGGCCAGAGCTATAAATACGAACCGTATCAAGATAGTATAGGTATACAACTAGCTCTTAGAGTGAGAATATAATATTAATTGCATCTGATGTTTTACATCCTCTTTTGAGTAAGACAAATTGTTATAGGGAAAATAGTGAGTATAACAAGTTTTCTACCCTACATATCTATATCTCAATACTGTGCCTTCTATTTCAGCTCACATTGGCTTTCTGCTTTTTCATATTTCCAAATAAGCTTTTAAGATGAAAGACCTAACTTGAGTGAATAAAATTTATTACCTATACTGGTGAAGTTGGCACTATTACTGTTAAAGAAATCTAGGCATAAAGGTTGTGTACCCCTAAAATTATACTAGAAAGTTTTGGTACTCTAATAGTATTGAAGGAATCATGTGGTTGGTTTTAATGCCATTTGAACACTGAATCACTAAGGCAATATTGTCTTACTTCTTTGTCTGTACCCTAAAACACTATCAACACTCTTCTTGTAGGATAAAGAATATATATATATATATATATATATATATATATATATATATATATATATATATATATCATATGCATATATATAACATGATGCATATGTGTGTATATCAAATCAAGAACAAAATTATTACATACCTAACATCTTCTAGTATTTATCTCTTTCATAGATTATATTATATATTATAGATAATACATGAATATGCCTTTCTTTCTTTCTTTCTTTCTTTCTTTCTTTCTTTCTTTCTTTCTTTCTTTCTTTCTTATGACATTCTTTGCCATCATGTAGACATTCAAACATTATGAACTTTTACTAAAATGAGCTTAATATTGTCCCCTAAGAGAGTGTTTCTTCTTTTTTTTTAGACTGAAAAAAATTTTATGCTTCTCTCACACATTACAGTATGACCAGCTTCCCCTCCATGTCCTCCCCCCCCCCCCCCCCCCCCCCTCCCCCCCCCCCCCCCCCCCCCCCCCCCCCCCCCCCCCCCCCCCGCCTGCTTTTCCCTCATGTACCTTCCCACCCATCTCCTTCCCTCAGAGAAGTACAGACTTCTAGGGACATTAACCAAACACAGCATAACAATCTGGAATAAGATCAGACACATACCATCATACCAAGATTGGACAAGGCAGCCCAGTAAAAGAAAACGGGTCCCACAAGCAGGCAAAAATGTCAGGGAAAGCCCCTGCTCCCACTGGTAGGATTTCCACAAGAGGACCATAACATATGCAAAGGACCTAGATTGGACCCCTATCGAGTCCCTGATCTCTGAGAGCCTATTTGGGCCCCAATCAGTTGATTCTGTGGGCTATGTTTCCTGGTATGTCCCTGACCCCTCTGGTTCTTCCCATCTTCTCTCCCTCTTATCTATGGAACTCTAAGACATCTGCCTAATGTCTGGCTATACTCTGCATCTATCCCTTCAGTTGCTGGATGAAGTCAAGAGCGTGGTTCTTAAATTGTGGGTATCTAGAGACCTTAATCTTTCACAGGGGTAATATGTCAAATATCTTATCTCAACTCAACACATTATGATGGATTATTAAAAGTGTTGAAGAAAGTATTCTTCACTAGCAGTAGCTTAAAGAACTAGCTGTGAAATATTACCAATTTTCAATTCCACTTTTGTTAAACAACTTGTTCATAGAATGAACTGAGAATATCTAAAGAAGTTTGTATTAAAATATTAACTACAGTCAAAGAAAGTAACAGTGCTAAATTACTATTGATTGGCTTGCATGTATGCTTTTGAATATGCTTAATATACATATAAGCCATTTACTGTAAAATTCTTTTCTTGCTATTTTTTCATTAAAAAAATCTTTTTATGAACATCATCATGTGTAATGAATTATTTCTTACCAAATAGATCTTGGAATACTTTTCGTTTCAATACAAAAGAAATTTCTTTTCTGGTCTAAATATTTTTCTTTGCAAGGTTATTATGCTTGATTTTAGAGACTTACTATTCTTTGTTTAATGAGTTCCTGAATGATGGATAGTTATAATGTGGATGTGCATTTTGAAGCTTGACCATTTTTCTAATACTTAAAAAGAACATTTTTCATTTGAACACATTATGTCTGAATATAAACAAGATAAATTCCCAGGAGTTGAATTTCAGGATCAAAGGCTTTTTGAGCTCAGAATGTTATTTTCTTATAATAGACTTCCATAAGGAATGTATTGAGTAAAAGAAAAAATACAAGGACTATATAGATGTTCACTACCAAAATTTTTGCTGAGTTTTCAGTATAAGTTAAACATGATATATAAAACAAATTTTAAATCAGTTTTCTATTACTATAGAAAAATTTTAATATGTTAGAAAGCTTTTCAACAGTAGCTTCTGAGAACTTCATCTTTACATGTTTTTGTCTCTCTCTCTCTCTCTCTCTCTCTATATATATATATATATATATATATATATATTTACTTTTGCTAACCTTTATATAAGAGTGCCACATGCAGTAAAACAATCCTTTATTTCAGAGTTTAGGTTTTTTCTAATGTTGGCAACAACACTGTGACTTATTTTTTTGTGGATGACATTGTTCCCTAAATTTTTAATCTTTATATATATATATATATATATATATATATATATATATATATATATATATATATATATTTAGGATTTCAGTCATACTTTAAAGGATATTTTTCAAAATTTGAAGATTTTTCTTCTCCAATTATGCTAAAATTTATATGCATATGAGTGTGTGTCTGTGTACGTATGCATATATTGTTTAAAACATTTAAAATGTTTTTGAAATTGACATGAGTTATGAATCCAACTTGATTTTGTTGTCCAATCTGTTCTCTAGTCATCAAATTTTTACAGATTAAACACCTTTCATTTTTCTAATTATTTCTCATATAAACTCTAAGAGTTGCACAGGTGCCTGCTAAACTCTACATTCTTGTAGAGTTTATTTTATTTTTGGCAACATTTTTGGATAAATGTTTCTCATTATATTTTAAATAACTTTATATATTGCACACTATTTCTTTACTAGTAATGTTATTTATAACACATGGTTTCTTTAGAGGACCTAACATAAAACAAAGTCACTAACTACTCCTCCATGTTAAATTCAAATGGTAGTGCAAAAATCCCCATAAATAAAGGACATCAATTCATTTATGACTTTTCTTAGTTTTGAATATCAATTATTTCTTCACATTCTACCTCTTATAAAGGAGAAGAATATATTTGGCAGTAAAGGGGGTAGTGGTTATGATGCAACCCTTAAGTGACTCTTAGATATGTAATGATAAAAATGGCTTTATATCTAGGTAGGTCTGCAGTAAAGTGGGCACATCGCACAATACCTATGGGCTTCAGTATGCCTGTGTTCAAATGATCTCTTACTGATTATGGCTTTCTGCCTGGCTCTGAACTGCTGACAGAGGACTTGGATTGCTCTGGGTTATGGATGGTTCTGTATCTTTGACAACCACACCCTGTCAGCTGTGGGACATTAGGATGAGAAAGCAATGCAGAAAGAAACTTTTCAAGGACACACTCATCACAGTCAGAGGAAAGCTATTCTTGCAGGGAAGCTTAGCCTTAGAAGGCTCAGGATTGCTGCTTTAATAAACTACAGTCACTTTCATATTAGTTATTTCAGTTCCATAAGAGTTACTGTACAAGTGTAATGTGTTTTCTTTATTGACTTTATTAATCAACAACTCTTCTTTGTACTACAAATGAATTCAGTTATGTGCCTTGCACTGTGATCTGTTCAAGGACAAGGCCTGATGAAGTCTAAACTGAATGGTATATAACTTTCATATCTTAAATGAACTTGTTACACCCATCTTCTATTTCGATTTATGATGTCTTTTTTAATGCCCAGGTGATTTTTGCTACATTTCAAGAATGTGTAGCTTATTAAAAGATCCAGACGGAATGAGTGGACCTTAATTCTTTCTATTTTGGGGAAATACCTTTACCAAGAGTCTTGGATACAATGCAAACTCCATGGCATCTTCCTGATTCAATTAGATTTAACATCACTATGATTACTGCCCTTCAGATACATTTTATCTGCAGATAGACCTATAGCTTAGTCTTACAATTCATCCTTCTTCATTTCTTTTGTTTTCTATTTCCTGGGCAGTGTTTCAGTATGCCAAATTAGAATAATATACTTCATTATATTTGAAGCATGAGAGAGGAAAATAAATATTGACGGTGTAAAATTAAAAGCAAAGACACACCATACACCAAATCTCATTCTTGCTGCAGCTTGCAAATGGCACAATAGTAAGTGATGTACTTTGGCATTTGTGACTAAAGGACAGAACAGATGGTAAACTTTCATTTGAAATTAAAAGACAGAAAATATTTACTTAAAAGAATTGTGGTGCCAAGTCGTAATTTATTCTGTGATGGGGGCAGACATGTGTTGAATGAAGCTTAGTCTCAACTAAAACGAGATAATATCTTACAAAAAGCTAGGCCCTCATTTAAATGAATTCTCGCAAAGAAATTCACACTGACAGAAGGCTCTCTAAAGCAAAGCTTTCTAAACTAGATTATTGTCTTTGGTTTTCAAGAAACAATCCACACAAAAGCTGGCCAACAACTATTAATTATTTGATTTATGTTTGAAAGAAAAGACAATTTTATTTCATTTAAAGTCTCAAGGAATAAGTTATTGAACTTGATGTACTCAATGATAAAATAGAAAAATTGGGGGGAAAAGTCCTATTTTTAAGTAAAATGATATGGGAAACATTAAGTTTCTTAGGACATTAGGTTCTGTATGGATTAAAATATAAAACATATTTCTATGAAAAACTGTTTTAATTAAAAAAAACATACATATTGATTCATATTGATAAGCACTTCAGCAGTTGGCTATCTATAGATCAGAGGTGAAAAAGAAACAAACAAACAAACAAGCAAACACTCTCAAATACCCATGGGATTAAGTTGGGTTTGAGAAAAAGCATGCTTATTTCATACCTCCGCATGCCTTTTCATGTCAAACAACAAGAATTATATTTAATCACAAGTACAGCTGTTCAATTCTTCCTTTGAGACATAAACATGAATATTTTCAGGATACCACAGGGTATTTCGTTACCTCTATTCACTATGTAGCACTTACATAAAGGTACATATATCTCATCAGATATTTTCATGTCTTAAACAAAACACAAGCGATTTATTTTCACTTGTGCACCTTTGTTAGAAACAGAGCAAACAAAAAAAAATATTTATTTCCTTTAAATACACAGCAATTTTGATGGCAATAGGCAGCTGGCAATCAGATGCTCGGTAAAGGAGGTGTAAAGAATGCACCTCCTCTAAATGCTACAACTGCAACCAGGTAAAGGTTGACTCATACTTTCAACTCTTATTTAGAAATATCTGCATCTTTTAAAAGTTTACTCATGCATTTAGTATTATTCTCCACATACATAATGCTCTAGATCAATGATATTTGTCACCAGGATAGAATGAGCAGTAGACAATGAGCTCCCACATGTTCTAGTTGGTTGAACACACTTCGATAGAAACATAGCACCTAATGAAAAAGAAAAATCAAGAGATTGATTTCATTGTAGTAAAGATTTGAGAATTTAAACCTGTGCACAACTAAGTATTCAAACTATGAAGTTATTTTCTGATGTTGTCCACCTATTCTGATTGATTTATAACGGGAACTGTATTCATCATCAACTTCATCATCACCATGATTATCATCATCATATTCTATTCTTACTTTGAGATATAAACATGACAGATTTCCAAGATATCTTAAGTATTTTTGTTTGGCCACTAATAAATTCATCATGAATTTCTAGCTTTATAATTTATTCACAGAATAGAGTTGTAAAAAAACTATCACTAAGTCCTTTTTCATAACCAACTTGCAAGAAAATATATCTTATAACTTTACTGAGAGTTTTAAAAATCTGTTTTAATACTAGTTGTGCTACTAACTAGAAAATAAGGGAATACTTAGAAATAGCTACTCAGAAGCTGAAAAACTCAGTATACATTGAATCTGCATGTTACTTACTTTTGATAATATCTGTAAAATGAAAATAATATTGATATCATTACTATTATGTTCAAAGCACTATAAGATTAACTGACCTAACTTTTAAAACACAGTCTGTCGATAAAATAACTAAAAATTAAACATTCATTTACAGTATAAATTATAAAACAATAATTAATAAGTATTAATTAATAAATGTGCTCTATAGTGAATATTGTAATGATGTCTAACCTTCTATGATTGTTTTCTTGATTTTGAAAAGAGGTGTGTAGCAGTGGAGGAGGGGGATCTGGGGGTAGCCACTAGAATGTCCCAGATGCCATAGACCCAAGATGTTCCCAGGACTCAAAAGGGGAGATAGAACCTGTAGAGACCTTATCCTGTGGATAGGCACAGCCCCCGGTTTGGGAAGAGGGCAACCTACCCACCTCAAATATTAATCCATAATTTCTTCTGTCTAAAGGAAATGTAGGGACAAAGAATGGAGCACAGACGGAAGGACAGGCCATCCAGAGACTGTCCTACCCATGGATCCATCCTATCTTTAGACACCAAATCCTGACACTACCTCTGATGCCAAGAAACACTTACTGACAGGAGCCTGTGATAGCTGTCCCATGAAAGGCTTTGCCAGAGCCTCACCAATACAGATGCCAAACAAGAAGGCAAACATTGATAGTAGCAATAAGAATTCAAATCATATGGCACCCTCACAATTGAAAAATCATGGCTTTTCAGTGGGGATTTGTGGTGTTAGAAATGGGTCACTGAATTGTTGTTGAACTAAAGAATCTGCAATACCCTTACTGGTCATATATCCAGAAGATATTCCATCTGGTAATAAGGACACATGTTCCACTATGTTCATAGCAGCCTTATTCATAATAGCCAGAAACTGGAAAGAACTCAGATGTCCCTCAACAGAGGAATGGATACAAAAAATTTGGTATATTTACACAATGGAGTACTACTCAGCTATTAAAAACAATAAATATATGAAATTCCTAGGCAAATGGATGGATCTGGAGGCCATNCTGGTAATAAGGACACATGTTCCACTATGTTCATAGCAGCCTTATTCATAATAGCCAGAAACTGGAAAGAACTCAGATGTCCCTCAACAGAGGAATGGATACAAAAAATTTGGTATATTTACACAATGGAGTACTACTCAGCTATTAAAAACAATAAATATATGAAATTCCTAGGCAAATGGATGGATCTGGAGGCCATCATCCTGAGTGAAGTAACCCAATCACAAAAGAACTCACATAACATGTACTCACTGATATGTGGATATTGGCCCAGAAACCTAGACTACCCAAGATACAATTTACTAAACACATGAAACTCAAGAAGAAGGAAGATAAAAATGTTGACATGTCACCCCTTCCTAGAATTAAGAACAAAGCACACATTGAAAGAGTTACAGAGATCATGTGTGAAGCTGAATCCAAAGGATGGACCCAGTGACTGCGGCTGCCAGGGATCCATCTCACAATCAGCCACCAAACATAGACACTATAGCATATGCCAGCAAGATAGTGCTGAAAGGGCCCGGATATAGCTGTCTAGTGGGAGACTATACCAATGCCTGGCAAACATGGAGGTGGAAGCTCACAAGCAGCTATTAGATGGAATACAGGGTTCCCAAGGAAGGAGCTAGAGAAAGTACCCAAGGAGCTGAAGGGGTCTTCAACCCTCTAGGTGGAAGAATAACATGAACTAACTAGTACGCCCTGAGCTCATGTCTCTAGCTGCATATATAGAAGAGGATGGCCTAGTTGGCCATCATTGGGAAGAGAGGCCCCTTTGTCATGCAGACTTTATATGTCTCAGTACAGGGGAATGTCAGGGCCAAGATATGGGAGCAGGTGGGTAGGGGAGAAGGGCTGGGAGGGGGGAGGGTATAGGGAAATTTCTGGATAACACTTGAAATGTAAATGAAGAAAATATCTAATAAACGTTGGAAAAAAATCACAATTTGTGCCACAAGCTATGGCCAACCATATTTCCTCAATAAGACAGAAAAAGAAATAAAGTTAACTGACAACAGAAAAAGAAGACTTATTCAATAGCTGTATAGGGAAAAGCATTATCCAGCTTCTCAAGTCTGTCTTCAGGGTCCTGAAGTAAGAAGAAAATTTAAATAGAGGACCAATAAAACCAGAGATTAGATGGGTCATGGAACTAAGGGAAAAACCAACCACTATTATTCTGCTAAAAGAACAAAACAATAAATGATATTATGCTTTAGCCAGAACCTTCTTCTTGAAGTAGATGATAATTAACACAGAAACCCACAACTGAACAATGTGCAGAGTGAAAGTCTTTGAAGTGCTCAGACCTAATTGGGATGTCTTTTTCAAATTTTTTCTCTCAAAAACCAAGTGTCAATGCAGAAAGAAAGTGTGAAGATTATTAAAAATAAAAAAAGCAAAGCCAGAGATAGTAATGACACAGTAGGAGTGATTATACATATATGTGTGTGTGTGTGTGTGTGTGTGTGTGTGTGTGTGTGTGTGTATCACATACACTATAACAGCATGCACAGTACCTACAGAGGTTCAAAGCAGACAAAATCCCAGCACTGAGAAGGGTAGATGGACACAAAAATCCCATATCTAACATACAAACTATTATCAACTGATACTTAAGAAAGGGAAAATCAGTTTTCTCTAGTGGATTGTCAATTACACTTCAGAGCACACTCTATATCCAGGAGTAGCTGGCCAACAAAATGGACTCCTGGACTGTTCTCTCTCTCTCTCTCTCTCTCTCTCTCTCTCTCTCTCTCTCTCTTTCTCTCTCTCTCTCTCTCTCTGTGTGTATGTGTGTTTGTTTGTTTGTTTGTTTGTTTTTGTTGTTGCTTGTTTGTTTTTTAGGAGAATTTTTGCTTTATATTTTGGTATTTTTGGTTTTTTTTCACTTTTATTGCCTTTTATTCCTTCATTTTCTTTGTAAAGAAGAAGAGACTCATTACATGTGTGGAGCAAGTGGAGGAGAGGGCCTGAGCGACTTGAAGGAAGAGAAAAATGATCAAAATATGTTGTAGTTTGTATTAAAGTAAACAGAAGTAAAAGAGAAGTGAGGTTATAAACTTGAATCAGAACAAGGGGAAGGGGGACCTGGGAGAGTTGGAGAGAGGAATGGCAAGAAGGAAATTATGCAATTATATTATAATCTCAAGATCATTTTAATCCAGTTTTCCTCTTTTTGACTTTAACTTGGCTCCTTTTTGCTTACTGAGCATAAGCAAGTGTGTCTGCTCTGGGACACATGTTGAACACATGTTCGATAATAATTTTGTGAGTAATCTCTTACTCCTCAACAGCTTATACAGCAAAAATTACTGACTACTAAATTGTGAGAAGGGCATATTATGTTAACTCTTTTGTGGCTGAACTCCATACTGGGAAGAAATCTACAAAACAATACATGCATCTAAGGTACAGGGAGCATTGCAGAAGAGCAGACTGAAAGACACCCACAAATTCTCACCAATATCAATGTCATGACACCTGTGGACATTACAAACTGTATGGACAGAAGCCTTGAAGGGCTCATCCACTTTCAAAGAACTACAGACAACTAAGGAAATATGGGAATGGGAGAGGTGGATCTCCTCTGAAAAGAGCACCCCAATTGGTTGTTTAGTGCCAAAAAGCCAGCCCTGAAACCACACACAAGTTATATAATACAGACTACTCACCTTATGTTAAGAATGTGTACGTTTCTTACTACGCATTTGAACGTAGGAACAATTAATGAAAGAAGAAGTTATGGATTCAAAAGAGAGCAAGAAAGGTATTATTGAAGGTTAGGGGAGGATGGAAAGGAATGAAGAAATGAAGCAATTAAAATATAATATCAAAAATAAAAGAAACAATCAAAACACATTCTACATGAAAAGCAACAACTAAACCAAATCACCAGTACCCACATAAAAGTGCCTATAATCTCAGAGACTGGAGGCTTCAGGGAGTGTAGAGGTTAGGTGAGATAGGGGATGGGAGCATCCATGTGGAGACAGCGGGGAGATGGAGAGGAGGTGTATGATGTAGAACAGTTGGAGGGTAGATGGGAGGTAGAGAATGGAATATGGAGTGTAAAAAATAAATTAATTAAGAGAAGAAGTATATGAAGTATATGAAAAATAAAGTGTCTGTAATCTCAAGACTTTGCGTGTGGAAAAAAAAAGTGAGCCTACGATCTGTACATCTAACTAGTGATGGTCAAAGTACTATCAGACACACCATTGACCCATAATAATCGGGGCTCCAGTCTCTTCCTGTAAGGTGATAATTGTTAGAACTATTTGAAATATTTCGCAAAGGAGTCAAACTTCCCTTCTGACAGGACCATGTTCCTTCTCCCAACATATTTCTAGGGAAAATACCACTATTTTGGATATCATTGTTTCAATATCTTATAATCTAATTGAGACACTCATAGTTTCTTTAGAATATACTGATTTCTGGTTAATCAGTTACAATTATTCAGCCAAAGAAATAGTTTCCTCAAGCCAAAATATAAGTAGAAATTAAAAAATTCTTCATATCACCAGGGTGTTCTAACGTATGAATTGGTAACAAATCAGACTTTTGTTCATGGGAGTTATCCAATTGCTCAGTTTTTTTTTTTTTTTTTTCAGACATACTTAGAGTCAGACATAGATTTAGGAATAAAACAATGATCCTTTTCTATCTAAATAGTATGCATATTTACTGAGAGATATTTTAAGTGTCAATGTCCATATCAAAAGTACATCATCAGTTGCCTTTCACCTTCAAAATAACTAACTGTGTTGTACCACTTGCCTGGCTATCATCAGAATAATAGTGGCAGACACAGAAAGCAAATATGTTGAATTCACTTCCCTGCAGGAACAAAAGTATCTGTAAATAAAAAGACAAGCCTGTTAAATGGATTCAGAATTTCCTTCCATGGCTGACTAGACTATAACAGCTTCAACAAACTCTGAAAATTGTTCTCTAGGAACCGTTTGAGTCAGTTTCAGTATTATAATTTCTGTGCTCGTCACAGCTGGACATTTCAAAGCTGCTCCCGCTGATTTGATATAAATACTGTACATAATATTAATGCATTCTACTTTCCAAACAAGCTCCTGCAATGGACTTGTAGCTGCTCCATGACAGTTCAGTGAGCTATGTGTCCAGAATATTTCAAACTCAGGGCTCTGTTCACCTGAATTCTATTATGTTGACTGTATAAGAATGTGTGTCTAGATAGAGCCTCATTTTTTTTCTATAAAGTTTCTAAATAATACCTTCTACTAAATTCAAATAATTAATGTTTACAGTATAACTGTTAATTCACTGATAGTTTTTACTCTCAAGCTTAGTCAATACAGAAGTGGACAGTTTAGAAGCTGATGGATGCATATATGTATTTTCTGCATTTCGATAAATATCTTTAGAGAAGGTGCCCACAGTTTTCTTAGTCATGAATTATTACTAAATTAAGAAACAAATACAAGTATATAGACTTCATGTTTAAGAAGCCTCAAGTTCCAAGAAAATAAGCTGACACAGTAAATGTTAAAAATCAAACCTTCCATGAACGAGATAATTTAGCTTTATCCTTTAATTTTTTTGTTCTCTACATGTTTTTGTTTCTGGTAGGGATAGTGAAATTTCTTTGGCTTGTGCCCTTTTAAATGGTTGTACTCTTCTCCATACCAGAATCAGGAAGAAAAGGACAAAATCTCAAATATTACAACTCTAGTTTATTGCTGATGGTATGTGAAAATGTACAGCTTTAAGGAAAAAAAGTTCATCAATTCCTCAAAAGAATTACCAGATTATCTAGAAAATCCCATTATATGGTACAAAGCCCAAAGAATTAAAAACTTATACTACAAATACTATTTGTATAAAATGTAGATATGTATACATTATTAGTATATATCTACTATAACACTATCCAAAACAGCCAACTGCAGAAACATCTCAAATGACCATCAATGAATAGTTTTTCAAAATTGTTCTCTAAAAAATTTTGTTTTGTAATATTCATTAAAAGAATAAAGCACTAATACATATTATCATAAGAATAAAATTCAAAAATGTTTTACAGAGTGAAAGAACTCAAACATAAACTCACACACATCATTTATTTATATTAAAAAAAAAAAAAACTAGAATTTCCAAATCTATATGACAAAGAGAAATTTGAGGTCAAATTGAGAATGGCAAGTCTCTAAATGTCAACAGAACTTTCTACTGTGTAAACAAGAAGTTAAAACAATTTCTACAAGCCAAAAGAAGCAATATAATATTTCATAATTTAAAAAACCTATCTAATCTCTTCTGTACTGCCACATCATTTTCTTATAAAAATTAGGGGATAAAAGATAAAAATATAACACAGTAAAGAAGAAGGTGCATTTTCAATTAGTAAAGAATGTATATTACATAGAACATATTTTGTTGCTGTGAGAAAAGGTTTTCTTATTACGTATAAGCTTTAAGATTTTTACTTTTAGGGTATGACTTTGTTGTCACTTTCTAACTGAAAGGCCTTTTTCTTTGTACCATAGCATTACCAGGTAAAAATCATTTGACGTCAGAAAGCTTCTATCCATTTAGCAGGGAACAGTGGGGACAGGATGGAGATACAAATTAGAAGCCAAAATGATGCATTTGCTGTATGAAGACTAAAAGTAAATGAGACAATTTAAAGTAAAATGTGTGCTATTCTCACCTGTGTGGTTCTGAGAAACCACCTGCTGTACTTTTAAAAAGCTAGAATAGTGAGAAATTATATCACTTATGACTGGAGTTTCCAGCCACAGAAATGTAGGATAGCCAGCAAGTCCCTGTCCTGTAACATTTTTTTTTTACTTAAAATACGTTAGCCTTCTGTTATAGAAAATGATTATTTTGATGAAAATGGAGAAAATACTCAGCAGTGATCAAAGGACATCACTATGATTTTAAGAATAATATCAAATCAACTTCATTTAAAACTAAACCAAACCTTAGAACACAGCATTGTATCAAAACGATGAAAACGATGCTAAACATTCCGGACGTAAGAGTGGGGAACAAAATTCTAGGCTTAGAGAAATGAGCCATTTAATTTGGGCCTCAGCAATTTTAAGGTTGTGAGACAGGAGAAGTCCCGTGGGGCAGCATCTATCTGCCTCATATGGGATAGTGCAGGACTGTCAAATACTCTTCTTTCCTTTTACTGAAAATAGATGTTTTCTCATACAATACACCATGCTTATCAATCCCTGTCTCTCCATTATTCCACCCTCCCCTCCCTGCTGGATCTACATCATTTCTGTCTCTCACTAGAAAAGGACAGGCTTGCAAGAGACCACAACCAAACATGATAAAATAAAATATAATAAGATGAAGCAAACCATCATATCAAAATTAGATATAGCAACCCAACAGGAGAAAAAGAATCCCATGAGCAGGCACGAACATGAGAGGCCCACTTGTTCTCACAGTCAAGATGCCCATAAAAATACGAAGCTAATATCTATAACATATACACCGAGGACCTGGTGATGACCCTTGTAGGTCCTGTGCTTGCTGCTCCAGTTTCTGTGAGGTCATATGCACCTTGCTTAGTTGGTTCAGGGGTCCTTGTTCTCTTGATGTCCTCCAACTGCTCTGGCTCTCGCAATCTTTATGTCATTTCTTCCATAGAATTCTCTGAGCTTGGAGGGAAGGAATTTGAAGCACTTTAAGTAAATCACACACAAAAAATACTTTGTCCTCTTCATTATGTTTTTTAAGGGACTCATTTCTCAAAAGATAATTGCTAAACACTCATTAGTTTGCTAAATATATATCAAGGTATCTGAAAACCCCACCTATCATCTCAATTTTAAGTGCAGCCAAGTCACTACCTATGAAGTACTCCCTTCAGTCACAAAGGCATTTTTATATTCTTATGTATTAACAGTTCTTCAAATTATTACTAGGCTTTGAAGACAGACTTCATTTAATTTCAAAGATTTGGCTTTTGCAGGCTCTGCTGCCCACCCCCTGGGTGCCTTCTCCCCATAGCTGATTGATTCATCACACAATTGTTACAGTTCATTTAAAAAGTGAGGGATGCTGATAATCCAGCAGATGTGATTCGTCGGCCTCATTTTTGGTCACCAACCACTGAGTGCTTGCTCTGTGAAATAAAGAAACATAACTTGGAGAGCACAGGAAAGCAGGGCTGGTTTTAAGCCTATAGATATGGGTTAGTATATCTTTTTTCACATCAAAGTAATAAAAGACTCTTTAACTTTTATGTTTAATTCTCTTTTGGTTGTGTTATTTGAATGATTTGTTGTTGTCTGTTTGCTTTATGGGGTAGGTGTGGAGGTGTGAAGGTATGGATGGTATATGTTCATATCTATGTGCCTAAGTGTGCACATAGATGGTAATGGGGGCATCAATAACAGAGGGGATGTTTTAGTTGATGGCTCTTTATCTGTCTTTTGAAGTCTGCTACTCCAGCAAACACAGGGCTCATTGATGGAGTGAGGATGTGACTACTGGAAGAATGCTCCTAACCTAGTGGATGGTCACATACTGCATATATGCATACTGACAGCACTAACTGGCTTCTGTAACTGGACAATAAACAGTATACAAAGTATGGAGGGAAGTGGGAGGGGAAATTTGGAGGAACTAGAGGGAGAGAGCAGTAGATGGGTATGATAAACCTTCAAAAACCACGAAATAGCATTTTAAAAGAGTAAGTCCCCTTCTTTCTTGGTCCCCGTTCTTTGGCTTTTCTGATTTCTCTAAGTGAAAACAGCCCTCAGCCAGTGATGGATTTTAAAGCTTCCCAGGCCCCAGGACTATGACTTAAATTGACTTCAACTGTTATAAACTTTGTGTAAAAATTACCCAATCTTAGCTAATCTATTATAGCAATGCACACACAAAAATATTAAGACTTTACAAAGAGGACTTGTATTTAAAAAATGAAGAGCCTGTACATCTATAGAGACTGGCATTTTCTCAATTCTGTATGTTTTTCTCCTACTCACATTCTTGCCATCTGTAGTTCTCATTGTAGATATTGCCAAGCGAGACATTTCTGACTGCATTTGAGTACATACACAGCCTCATAGATTTCCAGTCCTTCAAGTACTACTGGAGAGCAGTTGCTAGACTTGACAAATTTTGAGTATCACAAAGACAATTTCATGTATTTGGCTGGAAATCTTGATGCTAGAGAAAATGGTGTGAAAAGGCCCATGTTATCAAGCATGCAGTCAACATGAATGGCCTGAAGTGCTTAGCATAGTATTTCTCCTTTTCCACCAGGAAACATAACTTTTTTTTATGAAATAAATAGCACACAGAGGGAGTGGGTAATCTAAAAATATCCATTGTACTTTTCTTTTGAGTATATACTACCAGCAACACAAACATTTCAAAATCAGCAGTAACTTCAATAAACTAGGGTTCACTATGCATAATACCACAATTTCTCAGAACTAAATTTTAAGCCTCACAGTGAGTTATATACTTGAGGCCTGTGCAGAGTACACTG
Source organism: Mus minutoides (assembly GCA_902729485.2). Taxonomy (NCBI): domain Eukaryota; kingdom Metazoa; phylum Chordata; class Mammalia; order Rodentia; family Muridae; genus Mus; species Mus minutoides. The sequence goes on along the minus strand of LR750542.1, from coordinate 80,355 downwards.
TGTATGGCAAGAATAAGAATTCAGGAGACAATCTCAGCATTCTCATTAGAAACAGCATGCCAAAAACTATATCTGCAGGCTCCTCAGCCAGTGGACATAGAAAACTAATGTAGACCTAGTAATATATTTCCATTTTCCTTACTGCTACACACACGTCCCAAATGAAAAGCCCATAGATTTTGATGAGGATAAATTACCACCCTGTTTCCCATATTAGGACCATGTTAGGTCCTCTGAGCCTGATCCTACAATCGTGCCTTATGATTAGTTTATCAGAACTAATGATGGTTTAAGTGTGAGTCATGAAAGCTTAAAGACAATTGGCTGAGAATTTTCTCACTGTGACCACAGGTCCCTAAGTCTACGTCCATAGTTTAAAAATGCTGCTGAAATTTCAAGAACAATAAGTCTAATTAAAAAATAAGGTGCTTGAATATTGAATCATTTTGTTAATATAAAGATTGAAAAAGAAATGTCTAAGTCTGACTATTAGAAGTATAAAGTAGTTACTTTCAGAAAGAAAGAAAAATGATAACTATAAAGAAACAAGAAGAGACCTTATATGATGTTCCTGTGCTTCATTTTAACAGTTACACAGAACTGCCAACAATGCAGACCTGGGCTGCCATACTATTCAGTGTTTGTCTGAAAATATCTTTTAAAAAATGGATCTGTAGGAGGCATTGTAAATGGCTCAGTAGATAAAATCAACTTCTATTGTTAAAAAAAAAAAAAAAAAAAAAAAAAAAAAAAAAAACAGCCTTTTCTCCTAGAATGCTCCTAGGGGCTCATAACGATTGTTAACTTTAGTCCAAAAGGATTCATTCCCCTCTCATAGCTTCAGAGGCACCAAACAGACATATGATGTACAGACAAGCATGCTGCATGGAGTTTTTTCTATGTAAACCAAAGGAACCATCATGAAAAAAAAAAAAAAGAAAAGAAAAGAAAGAATAAGGACAACGAGGAGAAGCAATAGCCAGCTCATCCAGGGACACAGAGGAGCTCCTGAGCACGCTAAAAGCTGAACATCTCTCCCTTTATTTGCAAATTTTTTATAAACCATTGAAATTGTTTATTTTACCCATAAGTTGTTCTTCAGAATATTTTAAAACTATCATCTCTTACATAGTCAGAAACAATATAGTACAGGGGTTTATAGATTCCAGGGTGGGATTAAAAAATATCTGCAATTTGGAACAGTGAGAGTGAACAGCAAGGTCCAGACAAGAGAGAATAAAGTAAGAAAAATACTCAGAAATAAAATTGTGAAAAGCATCACTTAACGGACATGGAGGGTCAGGTGATCAGTAGACAGTCTTGGCAAGGAGCAACTATCTGAGCTGGGTCAGGCCAGGAGCAACGAGCTCAACTTTGATGCACAGGAATGAGAGAAAAATAAAAATCCAAATGCCTGATTAGTCATCTGTACAAAACTCGCTACACCTAGGAATCCTTAAGAACTGAAAGAAACATAATAGTAAGGGCAAAGCTAAAATTACATGTGAGAATATACATTCAGTCTCTAGATAAAATAAAATGTATTTTAATCAAAATTATACTTTAACAACTATTAAAGTCCATATCTCATAGTCATATTGTTCTGTGTTGTTTGAACAGAATGTTTCAAAAATACCATGATTACTATTTTATGAATTATTGTACCAAACCATAAATTTCAGAGTTCTTATAAAAACCTGTAGAGTTGCATATCTGCTTAATATATGCTGCTTAATGATTCTAAATTTGCTTCTCTCCTGCTAAGGACATAGTTCACAGATCTAAGTTTGGTACAAAGAAATGTTTATCATTTTAGTATTTTCTACAATTATTTGTATTACTATATAATTATGTTTTTGCAAATATATAAAAACAAATTTATTTTTACTATATAAATGTGCTTAACAGAGTACTTTTCCAAATGTGCTAATAAAGTAATTTTTAAAAATTACAGCTGGTCATGACAAGTACTAAACATATATCAATAAATTTCAAAAAGCATGCACATACACCCACACACATATATGCAAATATATAATAAAAGTTAAACCTTTACTAAAATATATTTTGAGATAATCTTCTTTGTGAACATTTATAAGTTACTTGAGAGTAACAAATAAAAGTATCTTCATGCATAAAGTGGATAAAAATAGATTTATAAAATATCCCAAAATAATGTCCCAATGAAGTGATTGGTGGATTCTCAGAGAAAAAGCTAAAATAAAATGTAAAAGAAAAATGTGATAAATTTGCAAAAGAACAATTCTACTTCATGTAACTCAAGATTGAAATACATGGTAAGTGTACAAGGTTTGATTCATGGCTGATAAATGGTGTTACTATCCTTAGACTTACATTTCTTATTTCTATGTTTATTTAACATTTCTTTTGTTTCTGCATTTGAGTCAATTGTCCTTAATTCCTATTTCTATAATTGGTCAGGTCTTTAGTTTTTCAAGGATACCAGAATAATTTTCCTTGTATGAACATATTCAGAAAAACAGAAGGCTAAAAATTGATTTTGTAAGGATTGAAAGAGAAAATGCAGAGGCTCATACAAATGAATGTTGTAATTGATTTTTAAGAAAAATGTATAAAGTTTATAATAGTTTCCTTTGTACTAATTATGTCACTCTGTGGCTTAAAATTATTTCAGATCTGTTTTTCTCTCTCTTTGTCTCTTTTTTTTTTTGCCAAAGTTTTAGAATGTCAGAGAAGTCTCTCCTTGCTGTCTTTTTAATGAATCAGCCTCCTCCAAACACTCTCTTATACACTATGTTTAGGAAATAGTGAATTGTCTGCAGTCCCCAAAGTCATAGATAGTTTCAGACTTGCATAAATAATTGTGCATTTAAAGCCTCCACAATTATTACAATTACAACTTTTGCTATCTGAAATTCTTTCTACCCTTTTCCAGTTAGTGACTATTTACCTCCAGCACAGAATTTTCTCCCTCTTCATATTCCAGTGTATTTTGTGCACTATTATGCTCCTTAATCTCTCCAAGGTAGACACTTCAGCACTTTGAAAATAGAGATCATGATTCAAATGATTCAAAAATAACAGACAGGATCATTCAGAATCTATAGGACCTAGTATAATATTGAATACTATCATTAATATGAGTGTAATTAAGTATCTAAAAGTAAACTCACATACATATGTTCAAAGCAATTTTACACAAAATTGCAAAATCAGCTTACTGAAAGAATATTATCTTAGTTAACAATAAGGTTGATAGCTGAAAATATAACATATTAGTATATATAATTTATATGTATATATTATAGTACATATAAATTTTTATATTATATATTAACAAAAACCCTTAAAACTTCAAATCTTATATAAAATTGACTCAAAATTCATCTTAGATTTACGTGAGAAGGTACAAATGCTGGCTAGTAAAATAAAGTTCAAATTAAAATAAAATACTGTCACAGATGCTCCAGAAAGCTTAAAAATATCATAATTTAATACATTACTCCACACAGACAAAGATTCAAAGAAAGACGCTCAATTACATATCTTGGATGAGGATGTAAATAATTCCAGCTAATCTGCAATACAGACTATTTTCTATAAGAATAAACATGAAACCACAGAACATGGTGACTTTATTCTTCAGGATTGTCTCAAACTCTGACCAATTAGAGATGCTCTGATAATGCTTAATCAAGGTGCTCGCAACAAACCAGCTGAGATCCCCTTGCTCAACAGAGTTAAGAGAGCTAAGGGAACGGATGTAGCTCTTACAATTCTGGCAGCCCTGGTCCTTAGGCTCCCTAGTCTTGGGGATGGAACAAAAGAGTTTCTTTCACAATTATTACCATATGGATGTATAAAAACATGCACACAAAAACAGTGGGTTGCTATTTAATGAAATATAATGTTAGCTTGTTTGATTTACTAACTTTCAAAAATTATCTCCCCAAAGTCTGAACTTTTTATAGAACTAACCATCAAACAGTAGGTTGTTATCAAGTAATAAGTACAGGCTAGTTCTTTGGTGGAGAAAATATTTCTGAGTACAATTTTTTGCATAGATTATAAAATTTAGCACTTAAATATCCTCCATCTCCAGATCTGGGGAAGTGTTCAGTTTTACAGTGTCGTTATTGGTATGTATTCACTGGAACTGAAACTTTATTGGAATATTGCAGCTATTAGAATGATACCTGGAACATAGAAGTTAATGCAAATTTGTTTGTATAAATGTACACAGACACTTATATGTGAATAAAATATGTGTATTATATAGTTCATATACAAAGAATCAATAATGTAGGAGAATAGTTCATTATTTACCTTTAATCTTATGCTTTCTCTTAATTAAAAAAAACTGCAAAGCTATCAATACACAATCTTAGGAAAGGACAATATAAAACTAAAGGGCATTGATAGCCCAGGTCTTAATAAATTGTTCGAATTTTTCTTTTAAATTGAATTATAAACCTTTATAAAGAATACTTTAATTCATGTTGATTCACATGTAAAAGTTTTAAGCTCTGTCTAGAATCACTGCATTATCCAGTTCAATAAAATGTCCTTAAGGTTATTTTTAAGGTTTGTCTTTAATTTTTATTTAGTATATGTGTGTTTTCTATGTGCATCTGTACTATGTCTGTGCCAGTTTACATGCAAAACAGGCCCATAGTGCTAGATCACATGCTGGAGTCACAGGCAGTTGTGAATTGCTTAATACAGGTGCTGGGAACAAAACTTACCAGTTATTCCATGATTGGTCAATAAAGAAGATGATTAGCCAGGAACAAAGAAGGGGAGAAAAGATGGTTGGAATTCCTCCCAGACAAGGATGTAGGAGGGAGAGAGAAGTGGGCATTCATTACTGAGGGGAGCTAACAAAAGAGATAGCCATAAAATACAAGTGTCTCCAGGATTTTTTCTGGGAGGTAGGCAGATTAATATAGAGGATTTAAATAGATAAATTCTGATCAACTTTTATGCCTTAGGCTGTTAAATAAATAATATAGTCCTGTCTCAATCATTTCCGAGCTATCTTCATTAAAAGAAAACTGTAAATGGCCACAACAATTGCACATCTATTTCCATAGACACTATTTGATTATAATTTTCTATAAATTTGTCTCCTGATTATGTTGTAGTTACAAAATAACTTGGAAATTATTTACTTATATGTAAATGTCATTGGAGAAGAATAAATATTAATTTTTCATTATAAATAATTATCTTGAAAGAATGTGGGCCTTGAAGTTTTAAAAGTCAAATCTATCGAGGCATATATATATATATATATATATATATGTATATATATATATATATATATATATATAATATGAAACTCATTTTTATGCTTTTGACAAATATTCACACCTATTTAACTTCCACAAATTACCTGCCAACATTAACTACTGCAAACTACCACAAACATTCTTTTTATTATTAGATACTTTCTTTATTTGCATTTGAAATGTTATCCCCTTTCCTTCTTTCCCCTCCGAACACTGCCTCCCCCATCACATCCCCACTCCCCATGCTCACTCACCCACCCAATTCTACTTCCCTGTCCTGGTATTACCCTACACTGCGGAATCAAGCCTTCTCAGGACCAAGGGTCTATCATCTAATTAATGTCCCACAAGGCTATGCTCTGCTTTGTATAGAGCCAAGGGTCCTTCCATATGTACTCTTTGGTTGGTGGTTTAGTCTCTGAAAGCTCTGGGAGTACTGGAAGGTTCATATTGTAGTTCTTCCGATGGGGCTGCAAACCCCTTCAGTTCCTTGGATCCTTTCTATAGCTCCTCCATTACGAATCCTGTGCTCAGTCCTATGGTTGTTTGAGAGCATCAACCTCTAATTTGTCAGGCACTAGCAGAGCTTCTCAGTAGACAGCTATATCAGGCTTCTATCAGCATGCACTTCTTGGCATCCACAGGAGTGTCTGGATTTGGTAAAAGTATATGGGATGGATCCCCAGGTGGGACAGTCTCTGGATAGCCTTAGCTTCAATTTTTGCTCACATTTTTTCTTTGTATTTACTTCCATAGGTATTTTGTTCCCCCTTCTAAGAAGCACTGAAGCATCCACACTTTGGTTTTCCTTCTTGAGCTTCATGTGGTCTGTGCATTGTCTTGGGTATTCCAAAATTCTGGGCTAATATCCACTTATCAATGAGTGCATACCATCTGTGTTCTTCTGTGGTTGTGTTACATAACCCAGGGTGAGATTTTGTAGTTCTATCCATTTCCCTAAGAATTTCATAAATTCACTGCTTTTAGTAGCTGAGTAGTATTCCATTGTGTAAATGTACCACAATTTCTATATCTATTCCTCTGTTAGGGGATATCTGTTTTTTTTTCTCCAGCTTCTTGCTATTGTTAATAAGGCTGCTATGAACATAACGGAGCATCCTATTACATGTTGGAGCATCTTCTGGGTATATTCCCAGGAGTTGTATAGCTGGGACCTCAGGTAGTCATATGTGCAATTTTCTGAGGAACCACCAAACTGATTTCCAGAGTAGTTGTATCTGCTTGTAATCCCACTAGCAATGGAAGAGTGTTCCTCTTTCTCCACATCCTTGACAGCATTTGCTGTCACCTGAATTTTTTTATCTTAGCCATTCTCACTGATATGAGGTGGAATATCAGGAAGGTTTTGATTTGTATTTCCCTGATGACTAAGGATATTGAACATTTCTTTAGATGCTTCTCAGCCATTTGGTAGTCCTCAGTTGAGAATTCTTTGTTTAGCTCTGTATCCATTTTTAATAGGGTTATTTGGTTCTCTGAAGTCTAACCTCTTGAATTCTTTGTATATATTGCATATTAGCCCTCTATCAGATGTGTGGTTAGTAAAGATCATTTCCCAATGTGTTGGTTGACATTTTGTCTTACTGACAGTATCCTTTGCCTTATAGAAGCTTTGCAATTTTATGAAGACCCATTTGTTGATTCTTGATCTTAGAGCATAAGTCATTGGTATTTGATCAGGAAAAGTTCCCTGTGCCTATTTGTTCAAGGTTCTTTTCCACTGTCTTTTCTATTAGTTTCAGTGTATATGGTTTTATGTGGAGGTCTTTGATCCACTTGGAATTGAGCTCTGTTCAAGGACATAAAAATGGATTGATTTTCACTCTTCTATATGCTAACTGCCAGTTGAACCAGCACCATTTGTTGAAAATACTGTCTTTTTTTTACACTGGATAGTTTTAATTCCTTTGTCAAATAACAAGTGACCATAGATGTATGGGTCAATATCTGGGTCTTCAATTCTATTCTATTGATTTACCTGCCTGTCACTGAACCAGTACCATGCAGTTTTTATCACAATTGCTCTGTAGTACAGCTTGAGGTCAAGGATGACGATTCCCACAGAAATTCTTTTATTGTTGAGAATATTTCTTGCTATCCTGGGTTTTTATTCCAGATGAATTTGCAAATTACTCTTTCTAACTCTGTGAAGAATTGAGTTGGAATTTTGATGGGGATTGCATTAAATGTGTAGATTGCCTTTGGCAAGATAGCCATTTTTACTATATTAATCCTGCCTATCCATGAGCAAGGGAGATCTGTCCATTCTCTGAGATCCTCCATTTCTTTTTTCAGTGACTTGAAGTTCTTTTCATTCAGATCTTTCACTTGCATAATTAGAGTCACACAGAGATATTTTATATTATTTGTAACTATTGTGAAAATGTTGTTTCCCTAATCTCTTTCTTGTTCATCCATATTAAAAGCTTTTTTATCCTTTGAGTAGAGGAAGGCTATGTATTTGTTTGAGTTAATTTTATATCCAGCCACTTTGCTGAAGTTCTTTTTTTTTTTTTTTGACATTTGAGAAGTGATTTTTTTTTTTGGAGGGGGAGGAAGGATATTTCAAGGCCAAGATATAACCACAGAGGTGGCATTTGAGATAGAGCACATGAACCCTAGGTTCTGAAAGGCCTTTTGGATTACAAGTTCAATTTAACATTTGGGACCACTCTTTTTTTTTTTTTTTTAACATTAATTTCTTTTTTTTTTTTCAACTTTTATTAGATATTTTCTTCATTTACATTTCAAGTGTTATCCAGAAAGTTCCCTATATCCTCCCCCCTCCCGGCCCTGCTACCCTACCCACCCACTCCCACCCCCTGGCCCCGGCGTTCCCCTGTATTGGGGCATAAAATGTCTGCGTAACCAAGGGGCCTCTCTTCCCACTGATGGCCAACTAGGCCATCCTCTTCTATATATGCAGCTAGAGACACGAGCCCAGGGGGTACTAGTTAGTTCATGGTTGTTCTTCCCTGGCAAACATGGAGGTGGAAGCTCACGGTCAGCTTTTAGATGGAACACAGGGTTCCCAAGGAAGAAGGAGCTAGAGAAAGTACCCAAGGAGCTAAAGGGGTCTTCAACTTTGCTGAAGTTCTTTATCAGCTTTAGTTCTGTGATAGAATGTTTTGGGTCACTTAAATGAACTATCATATCATCTGCAACTAGTGATATATTTTTAACTTCTTCCTTTCTAATTTGTATGTCTTTGACTTCCTTTTGTTGTCTAATTTCTCTGAATAGAACTTTGAGTACTATATTGAATAGGGAGGGAGAGGGTGGACAGCCTTGTCATGTCTCTGATTTTAGTGTGATTGCTTCAAGTTTCTCTCCACTTAGTTTGACGTTGGCTACTAGTTTGCTCTGTATTATTTTTACTATGTTTAGCCATGGGCATTGAATTCCTGATCTTTCCAAGACTTTTATCAGGAAGGGGTGTTGGACTTTGTCAAATGCATTTTCGGCATCTAATGAAATGATCATGTGTTTTTGTTTTGTTTTGTTTTGTTTTGTTTTGTTTTAGTTTGCTTGCATTGTGGATTACTTTGATGTATTTCCATATATTGAACCATCCCTGCATCCCTGGGATGAAGCCTACTTGATCATGATGGATGATCATTTTAATGAGTTCTTGGATTTGGTTTGCAAGAATTTTATTGAGTATTTTAACATCAATATTCATAAGGGAAATTGGTCTGAAGTTCTCTTTCTTTGTTGGGTCTTTGTGTGATTTATGTATCAGAGTAATTATGGCTTCATAGGAAGAATTGGGTAGTGTTTCTTCTCTTTCTATTTTGTGGAAAAATTTGAAGAGTGTTGATATTAGGCCTTCTTTGAAGGTCCAATAGAACTCTGCACTAAACTCATCTGTTCCTAGGCTTTTTTTTTGGTTGGGAGACTGCTAATAACCTTTTATTTCTTTAGGGTATATAGGACTGTTTAGATCGTTACTCTGATCCTGACTTAACTCTGGTACCTGATACCTATCTAGAAAATTCTCCATTTCACTCAGATTCTCCAGTTTAGTTGAGTATAGGCTTTTGTAGTAAGATCTGATGATTTTTTGAATTTTTTCAGTTTATGTTGTTATTTTCATTTCTATTGTCTTTGTGATTATTGAAGATCAGCCTCAGTCCATGATGATCTGATTGGATGCATGGGATTATTTAAATCTTCTTATGTCTGTTGAGGCCTGTCTTGTGACTGATTTTATGATCAATTATTAAGAAGGTACCCTGAGGTGTTGATAAGAAGGTATACTCTTTTGTTTTAGGATAAAATGTTCTATAGATATCTGATAAATCCATCTGGTTCATAGCTTTTGTTACTTTCACTGTGATTTTGTTTGGTTTGTGTTTCCATCATCTGTTCATTGATGAGAGTGGGGTGCTGAAGTATCCCACTATTATTGTGTGAGGTGCAATGTGTGCTTTCCCCTTTAGCAATAAAGGTGAAATCATCTTTTATGATTGTGGGTGCCCTTGTTCTTGGAGCATAGATTTTCAGAATTGAGAGTTCATCTTGGTAGATTTTACATTTGTCGAGTATGAAATATCCCTCCTTGTCGTTTTTGAAAAATTTAACTTTAAAGTCGATTTTATTCAACATTAAAATGGCTACTCCAGCTTGTTTCTTGGGACTATTTGCTTGGAAAATTGGTTTTCCAGCCTTTTAATCTGAGGTAGTATCTGTTTTTGTCACTGAAGTGGGTTTTCTGTATTCAGCAAAATGTCGGGTCCTGTTTACATATCCAGTCTTTTAGTCTGTGTCTTTATTTTATTACTTTTTTGGTTGTTTTTCGAGACAGGGTTTCTCTGTGTAGCCCTGGCTGTCCTGGAACTCACTCTGTAGACCAGGCTGGCCTCGAACTCAGAAATCTGCCTGCCTCTGCCTCCCGAGTGCTGGGATTAAAGGCATGCGCCACCACGCCCGGCAGTCTGTGTCTTTTTATTCAGGAGTTGAGTCCATTGATACTAAGATATATTAAGGAAAAGTGTTTGTTGTTTCCTAGAATTATGTTTATGTGGCCTCTTGTTTTTAGTTTGTTAGAAGAAGATAATTTCTTGATGTTTCTAAGATATAGTTTCCCTCCTTATGTTGGGGTTTTCCATTTATTATCCTCTGAGGGGCTGGATTTGTGGAAGGATATTGTGTAAATTTGGTTTTGCCATGGAATAACTGTTTTTCCATCTATGCTAATTGAGAATTTCTCTGGATATTGTAAACTGGTCTGGCATTTGTGTTCTCTTAAAGTCTGTATGACATCTGCCAAGGATCTTCTGGCTTTCATAATCTCTGGAGAGAAGTCTGCTGTAATTCTGATAGGCCTGCCTTTATATGTTACTTGACATTTTTCCCTTACTGCTTTTAATATTCTTTCTTTGTTTAGTGCATTTGGTGTTTTGATTATTATGTGACTGGAGAAATTTCTTTTCTGGTCCAGTCTATTTGGAGTTCTGTAGGTTTCTTGTATGTTTATGGGCATCTCTTTCTTTAAGTTAGGGAAGTTTTCTTTTATAATTTTGTTAAAGATATTTACTGGCCCTTTAAGTAGGGAATCTTCACTCTCTTCTATATCTATAATCCTTAGATTTGGTCTTCTCGTATTCCTGGATTTCCTGGATGTTTTGGGTTAGGATCTCTTTGCATTTTGTATTTTCTTTGACTGTTGTATCAGTGTTTTCTATGGAATCTTCTGCACCAGAGATTCTCTCTTGTATCCCTTGTATTCTGTTGGTGACGTTGGTATCTATGTCTCCTGATTTCTTTCCTAGTTTTTTCCATCTCCAGAGTTGTCTCCCTTTGTCATTTCTTTATTGTTTCTACTTCTATTTTTAGATCCTGGATGCATTTGTTCAATCTCTTCAACTGTTTGGTTCTGTTTTCCTGTAATTCTTTAAGGGATTTTTGTGTTTCCACTTTAAGGTCTTCTACCTGTTTACCTGTGAAGTCTTGTATTTCTTTAAGGGAGTTATTTATGTCCTTCTTAATGTCCTCTATCAGCACCGTGAGATGTGATTTTTAAATCTAAATCTTGCTTTTCTTGTGTGTTGGGGTAACCAGGATTTGCTTGGCAGGAGGACAGGGTTCTGATGATGACATGTAGTCTTGGTTTCTGCTAGTAAGGTTCCTGAACTTGCCTTTATCATCTGCTTATCTCTGATGTTAGTTGGTCTTGCTGATTCTGGCTTGAGTTTGTCTATCCTGTGGGCCTGTAAGCTTGTGTCAGCACTCCTGGGAGACTAGCTCTGCCCTGGCAGGAACCTTGCACAGAGGGATGCAGAACATCCCTGCTCTTTGATGCTGATGGTGAAGGGAAGAACCCTCTCCCAGCTGCTCTGCTCCACTTCAGTGTGTGCTCCTCGCTGGTCTCACCTTAGACAATCACTAGAGAGAAATACTACCACAAACATTTTAATCCATCTGAAATTATTTTTAATCCTTTCTGTGTGATAATCAAAATAAGTCATACCATATAAACCCATGTGTTTGAAATTTCAGGAACTCAATATGTAAACAGATATAAGGAAATTTGGTTTCATTCATCTGATCAGGAAAAGTGGTGCAAGAACCAGGAAGCAGGAGTGGTTGGGTTGGTGAACAGGCAGAAGGGGGAAGGGATAGGGAATTTTCAGAGGGGAAAGTAGGAAAGGTATAACATTTGAAATGTAAATAAAGAAAATATCTAATAAAAAATGTATAGCCAAAAGAAAAAAGAAAAATGGTTTCTATTTAAAAAAATAGATGGTAATTCCATACTAAGATGAAGAAAAAGAGTAAAACAAAAACTATTTAACAACTTACTCTTAGAAATAAAGTCAAATTTGATTATATGTAGAATAAATGTCTCTCATTTTAAAATAATAAACAATAAACACCTAAATAAATTATCAAGTACTTGGATATTTATTTTGTTCAAAGCCATATAGTAAGCTGTCTACTTCAAAATGTTTATATAAGAATTACTGCCAAAGATCAGCTTTGGCAGCAGAGGGTAAACTAAGGCAGTCAGCCTTTGGGAGTCAATGCTAAGAGCAGCTGTATCTTGATACCTTCCTTGGCTGCTGTCAAGGCAGCCAGGGATTAGAGAAGATACTCAGCAGATTTTTTTAAACAAAGCTTTATTTCCTGGGGCTGGCATTTTCTCTGGCCAGTTGAAAAACTGTGACGTTTTTAATTCCTTGTAGATAGTGAGAAAGAGAAGGAAAGAGAAAACTTCACTCACTCACACACACACACACACACACACTCACATGTGCACACACAGAGATTTCAATAACTTCATACACACAAATATACATGCATACATATATACACACACATACATTCTGCATACAGACATACAGATAGACATTACACAGTCACACTTAGAACAGTTAGAGCAAAACTCCAGCAAGCAGGCTCCAAGCTTTTCACACATGAATACATAAATACATACAATTGGTGGAGAAAGCAAGCTCCAATACACACACAGACAAGCTTTGCATGTATATATACATACACACAGTTGATGGATGGAAGGTTCCATGTTCCACCCCCATTCATAGAATGTTTCAAGCCTCCGCACACATAAACTTTACACATACACATAATTGATGGATGCTTCAACCCTTATTCACACAAACTCTATGCATATATGTATGTACACACAGTTGGTGTATGCTAGAAACAGTGTTTTCTTACTTTATTTTTTTTCTTTCTCATATTATATATCCCAGCAAAATCTATCAAGCAGAAAAAAATTGTAATGTATTACATATTAATTTTATTCTAGTAAATGATTATGAAAATACAGTGTATCCCCTAATACTTTTATAAGAAATAACATTATATAGTGGAGGTAAAGGAAACAAATTATTCCCCCAAACCCACACACATTCATAACTAAGCAACTTGTTAAAGATTAACAAGGTGTAAGCAAGAGAGATAATTTTCTCAGTCAGATTCTGTTACTGCCAAGCAGCAATCTGCAGTTACAAATAAGGAGATAATTATTTTATTGTTTATCTTTGAACATAATGTTGTAAGACTCTTAAAAGTATCACAAATCTAGACTTTTATATAGCAGTCAGTCATATCTATCCTAAATCCTCAAAATGCATATCTATTCATCAGCAATTCTCAGTAAATCATTTCAGGAAGCTGAGTACAAAGTGGGTGTAATGAATTAGTTATCACTAGTCTGTTAGTGAGAGTTGAGTCATGCTAGCCAGTACTGCCTGCTGTTGTTCTTGTTCCCTGGGCATAAAAAGGTTTCTAGCTTAACTAATAAGAGTGTGCTTTTTTGAGCTTCAAATTATTCCCTACGATTTATTTTATTTTTTTATACATCAGAGTCAGTAGTAAAAACATCTCAACCTAGCTTCTTTAACAACTTTATTTTTCCAAATGTTTTATAAAGGTGATGGTCATTTTTGAAAATCTACATCTCTAAGTTATTGTCTAGGGTGGTGATTGAGTCACAATCTGCTCCATAAACTATGCCTGACAGAGATCAAGAATTAGGATTGTGAAGGACTGAAAGCCCACTTAAAGTTTTCACAGAACTCCTAGATTGAGAGGGATGTGAGGACAAGCAGAGCAGAACTCCATAACAGCATAAAGTACTCAGGACACATAGACCTTAGGACCATGTCACATTGAGACCCACCCATGTAGCTGTAGTAACCTGTGGGCTGCATTCTGTGAGTTCAAAGCAGTTTGCATGGCCCTCTGCAAATGACAGTTTGATTTTCCAAGTAAAGTCTCAAAAGAAGCTGAGAATTTCTGAATTTTTGTCAAATTATGTTCCTAGTAAATTATTGACAATGTACTGAGCTCAGTGTTGTGTAACAGATAGGCCTCTGATATTCTGATGCCTTCTCATATTAATACCAAAATAATACAAAAGAAGATAGGAATGTGATCATTTTCATCATCATTTCTTTTTTGTGGCATCCATTTTTGGGAACACGAGAAGAATCTATGAAAATATAGGATCATGTGCTAAATCACAAGATAAAAGAGTTGATTGTATATGTGTGGGTATGTGTGTGTGTGTGTGTGTGTGTGTGTGTGTGTGTGTGTGTGAGAGAGAGAGAGAGAGAGAGAGAGAGAGAGAGAGAGAGAGAGAAAGGCAGAGACAGAGACAGAGACAGAGAGAACAGTGGTAATAAGGGAAACTAGAATTCTAAACCATTTTAGGTGTTTTAGGGTCACCACAGTAGAAAGAAGAAAGTATCAATTTGATATTGAGTCATTGTTACAGAGATAGGATTCAGATTTGCTCATGGAGTTGGGTTGGCAGGATAATATACATGGCCAGTCTATCATATTCTACCTGTCTGGCTCATTCCTCTCTTATAGCAGACACTGCTTAATAGCTTGATCTAATGAACATAGCCTCTGCAGATAGAATATGTAGCAATTAATGTAGAAACTCTTCTAACCTGACCCAGGCAGTGGCTCAAGGCAGGCACCTGGGAGAAGTCCCAGCCATGCTGATAACTCAAAGCATATGCCTGACTTAGCAACCGAATTCATTGGAATTTAATTACTCAACATGATTATATACTGACAGCAAACTCATTATTGGCAGGATTGATTATTATTATGCAAACATTTCCATTATTCATTTATTGAAAACTTGGGCAGTCTTCCCAGACTAGAATTGAATCCTCCACTACTTTTCACTTCATTACCTTTTTAGTTGAATATATTTAGCTTTCCAAGGTGGTTATTTGGAGTCATGTCATTCTTTACCATGAAATTCATTCAGGAAATGGACATTTCTTCAAGGAAAAAGAAAAAAAAAGCAGCATTATGATGACAGAATGCAGGATAGCTCTGTCAGTTCTGCTCCAACAACTCAGGTTATAGTCATTTGCTTGTTTGCTCATAGACCTTTATATGGACTGACCTGGTTCATATTTCATTTCTTAAAGTAGACTCCAAAAGCAGAAATTGGTATAATAGATTAGCTGCTAACATGTGAGTCATAAGGCCATGCTATAAACATTTGTTGAGTGAATGAATGGCTGAGAGACAGGGACGCTAACTTGTCTTATCTAATGGCTTAAACTTGAGATGACATTGACATGATTGCTCATTCCTTAAAGGAAATAGTCTCTGCCTTCAAGCAAACATCAATAAATACCATATTCAAACAAAAGTCCATTAAACTCTCATGATCATTTCACACCATTTTATGTTTTCATAAATATGGTAAAGAAAACATTTATCTTGCCAATAAAATTCTTATTTCATAGTTTCTCATTTTAAAAAAGAAAGATAGCCAAGCAAATTCTAGGTTTCATAGCTTATTATCAAAGTTTCTCACAAGTGTAATTTGAGCAACTATCAAAAAGATTGTTTCTCTCTTTCTGTGTAGATCAGTGTCTGTTTTGTCCATACTGCAGGCTTGGATAACTATTCATTGGGATGGTTAAATCATCAAAGTTCAAATAGCACTATAAATTTTGGCTTTGTCAAATCTACCTTCATGCCTCCTCTGTCCTGTCCCATCAGATTTGAAGAATTATCATTTCAAACATTAACCCTGATGGTGACTGTAGAACTCAATTTAGGTAAATATGATAGATGTTAGTGATACTGGAGACAACAGTGATGTAGCCATTCTTGCTTCCCTATGTGTTTCTTTTGTATGGAGATCCATGTGAGACATTTTAATTTTAACCAATATTTGAACAACAAAATAGACAAAGATACTATAAGCACTTAGAATAATGCTTTCTTGATAGGACTTTGATTCAGAGGAACCTCTTTGTATTTATTTCAGGAAAATCTGCAATGTCTGTGAAATTTATTCAAATTAAATCCATGAAAAGTAATTCAGATGCTGTTATACATAAAGCATCCAGCTACTCAGAATTTCCCTCAGGTCTTTTACCACAGCTTCTAATCTTGATAGAGATAATATTAAACATGATATTCTGTATCTCAATCCTGAAACAATGGATCTATCTAGTAACTACATTTTAAAATTCAACATTTCAGGACTGAAGTCTGTCTTATTTGCCTAGAGCTGAAGCATATAGGCTTTGGGAAGTTGGGCAGTAGGTACAGACATTACCTTTTCTAGCAAGTATGATCTAAAATGAAATAATCATGTCATATAATTTTTAAACATCTAAAATTCTCTGTGGTACACTTCTAATTACTGAATAGTGTAGCCTGTGTGCTCTAACTCAGTAAGACACTATCTATAACATAACTAATACAATCTGAATCCCCAGTGACTCTCACCATAAATATTTTATATATGTACATACAAAAGAACACAAAAGAAATGTTTGATTTTTACTGATTAAAGTTTTTGGGGGTTTTTTTTGTTATTGTTGTTGCTTTGTTTTTATTTTATTTTTGATGCACACACTGAAACATTTGTTGGGCTCAAAGTTACCACAAATAGCTGTAGGCATTGGGTTGCTGTTTGAGTATTTCTATAAAGTATAAGGCTTCCATATGTCCTATCAGGTTCTACAGATGGCAAAGACAATTTGCTAAAACGAAAAAAAAAAAAAACCCAAAGTTTCAGATCCAGTGTGATACAGCATTCAGCTCACATACATGGTAAGGGCCTGTGATATTAAATCAGAAGGATGAAGACAGTTTGCCCAATATAAAGAAATCAGGCTCATTCCCATGATAAAATATAATGAAAAAATGAGTAGGAAGGAAATATAAAATGAATAAGAAAAGGCAAAAATGTGAACACAAAAGAAAGTTGACTTGTATGAAGCAGACACTATGTTATTGTATGTTAGCTGTGTCAAGGGTAGGTGAGACACCTCCACATCCACACTGAATTACAGCCCTGATAAGCAAGTTGAAATGTGAAATGACAAGGTCTTTTGAGCATTGCAAAGATGTTTATGGTGCATTAGCACCATGTTGTTTAGCACAGGTGTTCCAGTAATTGTGGAATACTGGGGAAATGTGCCACATTCCATTTATCTTCATCATATCCCAAGGTGATACACCAGTAGCAATTTAGCACCTGCTAGAGCAATTTGGCATCTGTGGTATTTACCGAAGTGTTTGGCCTTAAAGGTTGGAAGTGTTATTTTGTACTTCTGTATATGCTAGGGAATTATCAAGCATTAGCCATACCAAGTGCATTATAAAACCATCTGAGTGAATGTTATAAAATGAAATTTAAGAAAAAAGTGAATAAACCTTTCATATATGAGGTAGATTAGGTTATGTTTATACACTTTCTTCTCCTAACAACTAGAGTTTTTTGACTTATTTATAATGATACTTTCTCAATGTTATAATGTAAGCACTAAAATAGAAAACAATTTAGAATATAGTTGTTTTAATATAATGTCCAGGGAAACTTCTTATTATGTGACCAACCCTGTTTGGCATCAGGTATGCTACGAGATGCAACAACATGAAAGTCTAAGCTGTTATCACAGTGTCTGTTGGGCTTTTGATTTTAAGCAATTCAAATATGTTAAGATATATACAAAGATAATTTTAAGATAATAGTAATAGGAATAAATCAAAGAATAGTAAAATAATTCTCATATGAAAAGAATAAAGAACATGATGTTTGGAAAAAAGTAGATAGTAGAGACACGAATTGAAATTTCTTTTGTCCAAAAATAAATTTCAGCTAGCACTGAAGTAATATCTTTTTTGATATAAGGTCTATTTGAAGACAAAAAATTAATATTCAACATCTTATTAATCTAATATTTAACATAAAGATCATTGGATTCCAAATATCTTCTCACATAGAAAGATCGAAGACTACAAAGCAAAGAAAAATGTATTAACTCAGAAGAAGAATGAAACAGATGAACAAAATTAAGAATCACTGGAAGGAAAAATATGTGATTCAGGCATATCCCAGATATTAGAAAATTTAAAATGTCATTATGCATTGTCTTGCCTTTCAGGCAACAATGCTTAGGACTATTTGTGCCAAGTCTGAAGACAGTCCTCACAGCATCCTGAAAGAGAGGCATGATGTCACGACCACAGGCACAGATACTCAAGAATTTTACTTAGGTAAGTGCATGCTTCATCTTAATAAATATTTGTGAATTAACAGTGTTCCTTAAAAATTATGATGATTAAAAAATAATAGGTAATGTTTTTGTTCAAGGGCATATAAAAACACATACAAGTTTTAAAAACTAATATAATAGTGACATATGAAACATTAATTATATTATTTAATTAATATAAACAGTTCTTAGAAAATTATTTATGACAGAACTTTCCAATTTACTCTGATCATATTTAATCAAATCTTGTTAGTCAAAAGAATTTTTTGTTCTTTCTAGATATCACATTAAAACAAGCAATAATATTTAATTAAAAGATTGGAAATAAAATAAAATATTTCTTTTTATAGATGTAACAATAGTATGTAAGGGAGTATTTAAAAATATATAGCTACATTAAAATAAATTTTACCAAAATTATATATATATATATATATATATATATATATATATATATATATATATATATATAATTTTTCATTGAAAAAAGGATACAAACCTTTAAATCAATCTCAGGGTATAAGAATTTTATATATGTTTATGTGTATGTGTTAATGGTTTTTGTGTGTGTGTATACATATCCACCCATAAGCATTCATATGGCAAGCATGTTTATTGGATTATATTTAATAATAAATCCCTACAAGGAAGTTTATTCTCTTTTTTTTTCTTTCCTCTCTTTATTAGATATTTTCTTCATTTACATTTCACATGTTATCCAGAAATTTTCCCTTACCCTCCCGCGTCCCCGCCCTGCTCCCCTACCCACCCCCTCCCACGTAATGGCCCTGGCATCCCCCTGTTCTGGGGCATATAGAGTCTCTTATGGGAAATAATATTTATAACAAATGTAAATAAAATTAATTGTTGAAAATATAGGCCAGGCATGGTGGCGCACACCTTTAATCCCAGCACTCGGGGAGGCAGGCAGATTTCTGAGTTCGAGGCTAGCCTGGTCTACAAAGTGAGTTCCAGGACAGCCAGGACTATACAGAGAAACCCTGTCTCGAAAAACCAAATAATAATAATAATAATAATAATAATAATAATAATAATAATAATGAAAGAAAAAACAAGAAAATACAGTTATAAATCTTACCTTTACAAAAAGCTCCCTAAAGAAGATTATTTTTAGAAATAATTGTTATCATAAAACTTAAGGCACATAGAAGTGTTTAATTTCTACAATCTTATATCTCATCATAGCAAAATCATTGGGAGAGAGAGAAGGAGAGTGTTTGAAGCAGAAGTGTATATATATATATTATATATATATGTGTGTGTATATATATATATATATATATATATATATATATATATATATATGACTAAGGAACTTTATATTCTGTAATGTGTATAGGTGAAATTTTGATGATATACATTTTACAGAATATTATTTTAACTAGTAAAGAGCCTTTATGATAAACTTAATGTATTTCCAAATATTTGTACAAATTTATGTGAACATAAAAGTGACAGCAATACACACTGGTGCCTTAAAAACTGATTGCTAAATGACTTTGAATGTCATTTTATTTTTATTTGCATTTACACATGCAAGCTGTCATTTATTCATATAGATATATAAAAGCATAACCACTGTAATGCTTTTTTATTTAGGAGTATTTGTATATTATTTACTGTTCTTTTATATGATATAAAACTAAGGATGAAAATTTCAACTCGTTTGCCCTTGTTGCTTTAAAGTTTAACAATCTGCACGCATTTTTTCAATGCTTTGTTGTACTGGAATATGCTTGCTAACTTTGGATCTGTTCTATCATTTTATTCTTTAAATTTGACATCATGAAATAGCTCCAAGAATTATCTTAGCATGATGCCTTGTGTCAATCGTGCGTTCTCTATTGCTAACATAGATCCTTCCCTTCATGTTCTCCATGAAGACACTGGAGTACTCTCAGCTTATGGCCCTGTCAGAATCTCTTTTTTTGTCCCTTGTGGTTCCACTTATATTCAGTTCGTTTCACTTTGGTATTAACACCTTTTTGTCTCTAGGTTGTTCTTAACGCTGTTTTTGGCCAGAACATTTTAGGTAGTTGTTTCAGTAATATATTATGTGAAAATATCACAAGGTTCAAGAATGCAGCACACTCCCTTTACATATGTTACACGAGTAACACATCAACAAACTTTGTAACAAGTGACATGACATCCAGAAGCAGAAGGTTGAAGAATTCAAGTACAGCCTGTGCTGCACAGCAAAGTTGTGCCTGATTTTATGCAAGGTTCTTCCTGTGTTAGCCAGGTGACCTCCCACTCCTAGATTTAAGTGATTTCCCAGCCACACCTTCTCTAGAAGCTGGAACTATGGATTTGTACCATTACCTCCACCTCTCTTTCAATGACACAGAATGCATTGACTCTACCTGGTTGCTCAGGTAGAAAACACTTTTAATCTTGAAAGCATTACTATTCATTACTACCCAACTTTGCATCTGGACATTGACAAGCAGGGTTTCTGCCAAGGGATAGAAATATCTATAGCTTCATAAAAACCTTAGTGGGGGAACCACTGACCTCAGCAGATGATAATTTCACACTTTCGTGCCAGAGTATCCTCTGGACAATAGTGTGAATTAGTAAAGCCCCCAAAACATTCATTCTTTAAATTAGAAAAAAATAAAGGAATGAATAGAACTTTTGGTATTGCTTTTTGAATTAGGTCACCTATTCTGGAATTTTATTGGGACTCTATATGGTTTGCTTAACTCCATATCCCCAATGCTCTTTGA
Organism: Mus minutoides; assembly: GCA_902729485.2. Classification (NCBI taxonomy): domain Eukaryota; kingdom Metazoa; phylum Chordata; class Mammalia; order Rodentia; family Muridae; genus Mus; species Mus minutoides. The sequence continues at coordinate 59,289 of LR750542.1, read as the reverse complement.
ACAGTGTTAGTGATGAATTATGGATGGGGAAAATACATTTGGAATATTTTTAGGCCTCAGATGAATTATTCTGCTTCTTGTGAGCAATCTCCAGTAATTTTCTGTCAGAGAATTCATAACAGGCATGGAATTAAAGTGCCTCCATAAAACCCACCCTGCACTTGCTATGCTGTTTCTTTGATTGGGGACACGTGCCAAATATCACTGTCCACAGAAACACGTAATTTAATCACTGATTAAATTCTGAGAAAAAAATAATGAACTTTTGAGTAATGAACTAAAATTCATTTCTAAAGATTGTTTTGGTCTAAAATGTTCTTGAAGAACTTTTAAAACCTGTAATTTCACGTTTGTTTTTTGTTGTTGTTGTTGTTTTTTCGTTCTTGTATTGAAAAGAAAACTGACATTTTGAAACTTTTGGGATATGAACAAACATAAAATGTAAAACAATAACAATCTATCTTCCATTGCCAATGATTGTTAGAAAATGAGACTTATTAGCTAAAATTGAAATTTTGAAAATAAATTATTATTGAAATATCTCATTTCTCCTATCATTGTGGTCAAATTCCTGTCCTGTAGTGATGACTCAGGTCATGTCATCATTGTTTGGTGCTTTCTGTTAATTGTTTTTCTATTAATATGGTACAACATCATGACATTGAGAACTTGTGTGGAGGTTATATCAGAAGAGTAAAGATGTTTCTATACCCTTGAACAAAGACTGGTCCTTCTCTATTTAAAGGAAGATTGTGACCTTTACCCCTAGCCAAGCAGCTTCTAAGGAACTCATATAGAGTGGAGGGAGAGGAAGGAGACAGCTTCCTGTAGGGGGTGGTTTTGATGTTCTCATTGGAATGAACCCAGAAGGTCCTGTTCCCCAATTGGTTCCTGTTTATCAATAAAGATACTAATGGCTAATGGCGAGGCAGAAGAGGCAGAACTTCTTGTTTCCACCCAGGTAGGCTAACAGACACAGGAGAAGGAAAGAGATTTGCCATGCTTTAGAGAGAAAAAGAGCCACTAGCCATGTGAGAACTTGAGAGGATGGCCATTGGCTACTTCCCCAACTGGGACTGGGATAGCAGGTAGGAAATTAGAAATGCAACTGAGGGTAGATTTAGGGAATAGATAACTGGGCAACTAAGTTGAATGCAGAATTAAAGACTTTGAGCTTGGAGTGAAGATAAGGGCACGCTAGCTGCAGGAGGCTTAAAAGTGTCTGGCATTTGAGCTAAAAAAGATACAAATAAGGTAATGTGTGTGTGTGTGTGTTTCATTTGTGCATCTGAGGGAACCTGGGTGGGGGCTGGTAGCGCGATCTGCCCAGATCTTAAAACTGGATAGTAGAAACTACACACTACATTTTCCTTTCCTACCAGATCAGCCAAACCAACACTTGCTATGTATGTTCCAGCCCAATAACCTTTGTATTCCTAGTTGTGGTTACCAGTAATTTTCAAAACTTTTTTTTCAACTCTGCTAATAGGTGAATAAAAATAGGTGAATTTCAATAATATATGTTCATATTTAAAAGTTGATTTTGTTTTAATCCCAGTCAAAGGGTTGGTCCCCAGCACTGATACTGTACTCACATCAACTATAGGACAAGCTTTAAACAACTGTACTAGTTTGAGTATTGCCTATAAATATACCTATCACTATAATGAAAAAATCCTTAAGAATGTTAAAATAATCTTTTTAAGAATAGTGTGCTTTGGCCAAGCTGCCCCATTATAAAGTGTTCCTATACCTATAAAACCTTAATTCTAAAAAATCTTCCCCACAAAAACCTTTCAACAGATGCATAGACATAGAAACTGACCTTTGTGATTAATCAAATTCTCAATGAAGCTCTTTTAATATCTTATATACCAGTGGCCTGATGGAAAGTATGCAAAAGAGCCATGACATCTGTAGCAGGATGCTGAGAACTCGTGTTCTCTATCATCAAGTATCAGGAGGGGGAAGAAGAAAGGCAGAGGTAGGGGAAGTAAGGGGGGATGACACAGAGAGATAGTAGGAGCAAGTATACAAGAGAGCGAGCGAGCTCAGAAACCCCTGAAACCTCAGAGCCTCCTCTGTGCTATACTCCTCCCAGCCAGGTCCTACCTTCTAAACCTCCCCAAAGAGTTCTACCAGTTGAGGAACAACTGTTAAATTACATGAGCCTATTTGTGACATATTTATTTAAACCACCACATTCCCCTCTATGGTCATTCTAAAACAAGTTAGGACAATAATGTTCAAGAGTAAGTCTTCAGGATTATCTATTATTTGTGTTAGAAATAATAATAATAATAATAATAATAATAATAATAATAATAATAATAATAATAAACTTCACTTTTATAAACTCATATCAGTCTAATGGCATATCTCTGACAAAATATAGATACTGAAATAGATATTTAGGAGATTGATAGCTTGGCACATCCCATCCCTATTTTTCCAATTCCCTTCTGGACCAGTAATAGCTCCCTAAATACAATACTCAATAATATGTGTATGAGACAGTAGTCAAGAACAAGAGGCCATAACTAATGAAGGGTAATAGGAGATAAAGGAAGGGTTGGAGGGAAGATTAAAGGTGCTGTAGTTATAATTTAACTCAAAACAAAATAAAAATAAATAAATTTCAAGAATAAACAGTATTTACTTAATTCCTCTCCCTCCAAAGCTAACGAAGTTAAGGAAAAAAAGAAAACTGAAAATGTAAGCATACTTCTTTCTTTTGCACTTTTAATCAAACAAAATACAACGGTCCAAGAACTATTTTTCTACTTCCTTTTCTTGGCCATCTTCACTTCATTGTCTTAAATGAAGTTTCATCCTCTGTTGTGGTCATTGCAGCCCCCTGGTTACTTGCCATCCTACTGTGACAGGATACAATATATACTTATACAATGTGTATTACACATATACAATATATGTGTATACATATATGTATATATACAATATGTGTATATTGACTTTTTGACTTTAAAATCCAAGACTTATTATATAATTCCATGCCCTACACACACACACACACACACACACACACACACACACACACACACACACATGTATGGGTATGGTAACACCTGCCTAGTAAATGACCAGAACTTCTGATAAAAGAGAGATATAAATGCCTTGAAAAGATTTTCTCATCGAATTGTGCAGAATTGTTGGGAAAATACATTACTGAAACATGTTTGTATTACAACTATTATTTATCTCATTAAAAATTGTATGTGGACAATTATAGAAGACAGTATACTTTTCATTTTATTTAATTGCTTTTTTAAATGTTGGCATTATACTTGTATACCCTGAATGGTTGTTACATTTATACACATCCATCTTACAACTCCCATCCTGCTAACTTTCTATTTCTTCCTAGTCAATTCCATAAACAATTTTAAAGGTCCAAATTCATAGGAAAATCGCAGTGAAGTTGAAGGTCCTGTATGGAAGATCATGGCCTGTCCCCACTGTTCTAACCCTTCACCTACTTTGGCTCCATAAGGAACGGTGTAACTTTGGAAATATACTTGGAACTGTGGAAACTGTCTTCTAAATTGTTTGAGAGATAGTTCAGTACAATTCACTGTCTTTAGTATTGTGACAGTGGAATTCTGATGTTATTATACAAAATTACCTAAAATGACAATAAATGAAAGACAGGAAAAAGAAGGAAAGGAGAGAAAAGTCAGAAGATAAAGGCAGAGGAATGACAAAAGGAATGAGGGTAGGGAGGGGAAAAGAGAGGAAAGGAATGGGAGAAGAAGGGAAGAGAAACAGCAGAAAGGAAGGAAAAATAAGAAAAGAAAATAGGAAGGAAAGAAAAAGAGGAAGGGAAAGAAGTAAAAAAATGAAAATGGAATCAACTAAATGAAGTATTGTTTAATCAAATAATAATTCTAAAACAGAAAGAGAACCATGCATGAAGGATTCAAAATAAAGTCTAAATTGACTTCTTGACACTAATGGTTAAACCTTGAAATAATGCCTTTAAATATTGGTTTAAAAGTGATCATATAAAAATGAATATGGAAAATGAGGTTAATTATCAATAACCAAATCGCAATAAAAAAGTGTTAGCTGTCTGTTGATCCTGGAGGAGTCACCCACTTCCTGTGCAGATCACAGAATAAATAGACAGACCATCGTATGGTTTTTTTTTTTTTCCCTATGTTCTCTCTAAAATCAATTGCTAGCAGAAGCAGACCTTTCTGCAGAGTAAAGGTAATTACCATTTGTTACTGGGCTACATAGTCCCTCCTGACTGTCTGGCCCAGGAGTCTGTAGATTCTGCTGGTTAGGGACACTCAGCTTCTCAAGTGGCTCTTGGTCCTTCAGTTCTAAGATGTCTTATACCATAAGTGTTACCAATCCAGACCTTGGCTATCAACCTTGATATCAATATATTCTCAAGCCTTAGATCTCTCTGAGATTCAATTTCTGCTTCCATCTAAAGCTATTTCTTTGCTTTGAGGTACTGGCAGATTTGTATTAGCCCAACAGTATAGCTTCCCTTCCTTGAAATAATCTAGGCAACATAAGACAGGCAAGGGGAATCACCAGCATCACATTCATAAGTTTCTTCCTCATTTAGACAAGAATATTAGAAAATCCTCAGGTGGGGTAGTTTCTAGATGGTCCATCCTTTTGTCTTAGCTCCAAACTTTGTCTCTGTAACACCTTTCATGGGTATTTTGTTCCCTATTCTAAGGAGGAATGAAGTATCCACACGTTGGTCTTCCCTCTTCTTGATTTTCTTGTGTTTTGCAAATTGTATCTTGGGTATTCTAAGTTTCTGGGCTAATATCCACTTATAAGTGAGTGCATATTTAATGACTTCTTTTGTGATTAGGTTACCTCACTAAGGCAAATACAGAAGTAGATGCTCATAGTCATCTATAAGATGGAACACAGGGCCCCTAATGGAGAAGCTAGAGAAAGCACCCAAGGAGCTGAAGGGGTCTGCAACTCTATAGGTGGAACAACAATATGAACTAAACAGTACCCCCAGAGCTCGTGTTTCTAGCTGCATATGTAGCAGAAGATGGCCATCACTGGGAAGAAAGGCCCCTTGGTATTGCAAACTTTATATGCCCCAGTACAGGGGAACGCCAGGGCCAAGAAGTGGGAGTGGGTGGGTAGGGGAGCAGGGCAGGGGGAGGGTATAGGGAACTTTAGGGATAGCATTTGAAATATAAATAAAGAAAATAATAAAAAAAAATTAAAAAAAGAATATTAGAAGAGTAAGAAGGCCATTGGCAGTTGTCTTAAAAATCTACCTCACATAAAAAATTCGTTTAAATTATACTTAATGAAATGGCTCAAAATAATATCAAAGATGGAAAAAGAATACCGAGTTTGGGCTGAAGGGATGAACGACTCCATAGGTTATGTGCTTGCTGGCAAAGCATGAGAATCAGAGTTTTAAGTTGTTGACTTAAAAATTTATACTCTGTGACACTTAATTTCTTGAATTACATTAAATAAAACCGCAAAAGTACATGATTCTGAAGAACAATAAAAATGAAAATATTATTTTTATAGTTATAGGAATAAACTTAGAAGTTAAACACATTGATTCAAAAATTGATTTTTCAAACAATCCATGAATTCAAAATAATAATAATAATAATAATAATAATAATAATAAATTAAAACAGAAAGGAATTACTATGAATTTCATAATATATAAAATATTATAATAACATAAGTAAATAGAAAGTTCAAGGTAGCTCTAATACTAATTTATTAAAGGTATTCATCAAAAAGGTGAAGTGGTTAATCTTAAAAATAGGTATTTATTATTAGTTGTGTGTGTGTGTGTCTGTCTTTGCACCTGCACACACACACACACACACACACACACACACACACACACACACACGCATGCATGCACAGAGTGTAACTGTAGGGTTTATCCCTCTGTTGACTTTTTTATTAGGTCCCTGGATTGAACTTTTGTCATCAGTCTACAGTCTTTTTAATACCTGAGCCATCTAACCAATCAAGTGTTAACTTTTGAATCTGTCTAGCCTGAAATCAACCAGAAATTAGCTGAGAAAGAATAAAATGTGCCAAAATTAATACAATGGGTATCAACCCAATAAATGAAGAAAGTGGATTTTCTCAGTACCAAGATGAAGAGGAGTATAGGAGAATTGAACAACAATCAATTCATCTGAGATATAGTACTGCTCAAGGCTTGTGCTTGTAAATAAATAATATTCTTAAAAGGACTATAAACAGTTGTGCACAGTTTACTAGATAACCAACTCAGTCAGAGACTTTGTAGATATTGCATTGTGTAAATTCAGATAGGCAGATAGACTCAGTGGAATATGCCTATATTATATCACACAAGGGACAGAGACAGAGAAGAATACAATACTTCACATTAATTGTTAAATCTAATAGGACTGATACTGTTCCATTACATAATCATAAGTATTTGGAGATGATAAAGAAGAGAAAGATGTTTAAAAGAGTTGAATTAAGTCAGTGTGGTCACACCGGTGCTTTGCTCAGTGAATGTATTCACACGAGGAAGCTTCTGTACTCCTGCTTTCCCCGGAATCAGTGTCAACCAACCTACTTGCTTAGCACTTCTCAAACTGCATCTATTCTAAGCACTTGGAATCTCTTTTCTAAAAAAAAAAATGTTTTCTTGAAACTTTGGGGAGTTTTGTTCCTGCCATTATCACTTGCAAGATTTGCTGAGCACTTCATTCGGGAGTTCACACTTACCCAGCACAGAGGACCAGGCCAAAGCAAAAATTTGTCTCAAGCAAGTTTGCAATGATGCACTTTAATCTAAGAAGTACTGCCATCTCGGAAGTTGCGTAACATTCTGAGAGCACAGGTGTAGCATTTTTCCCCAGGTTTATTGACAAAAGCTATGTAACCTCATAAAAATCCATATTCAGATGCAAAACAATTTGCCTCCGCAGCTGCTCCAAACTCCAATCCAAGCAATCAGCTAAGGATTGTGTAAGGGCCCCAAAAGAATCCCTGTTGGTCTTGTGCAGATATTTGAGCTTTGCAAAATGCAGGAGGAGCACAACATTCGTAGGTTCTTTAAGACTCGTGTATTCTGCACCTAATTAAAATAAAATATTGCTATTTTTCTACGTCCTGCTCCGCAGGTATCAAACATGCTCCAGATGTGAAAGAGGAAACTGAATAAAATTTGTTCAACATTTAAAATATTTGAATAATGCCATTTTTACCAGCTCTAACACAGTCTGATGCTCATATTAAGTAACACGATTTAGGTTCAAAGGACTGCCTCAAACGTTAAAACATAATTTCTCTTAGTTTAATTCCTGTCCCTCAGACATTTATGACATATTTTACTTCATATTCATGTACTTATAGAGTAACCTTTGGACAAATTATGAGCAGGCATAATAATGGAAAATGGAAAGACAGTCTCTATGTTTGAACAATTACTGCTGGGGGATGTCTGTACTTTTAAAATTACCGAGAGAACACCAAGAGCACACTGTTGAGCAGTATATAGTAACCAAACTTCAGTTAATGCTCAATGATTCTTCTTTGACACACAGATCAAATTCAGGGCCCTTTCGTTCTTTGTTCTATTTTGGGGCGTGCATTCCTTTCTGGATAACTTGTCTGCACCAGAGTTCTCTGGGAAATATGGAAGTCAAATTCCTGAAGGAAAAAGTGTTATAAAGAGCAGTAGTCATCTATTGGATGGAACACAGGGCTCCCAATGGAGGAGCTAGAGAAATTACCCAAGGAGCTGAAGGGGTCTGCAACCCTATAGGTGGAACAACAATATGAACTAACCAGTACCCCCAGAGCTCCTGTCTGCAACTCCTCAAATAGTCCTGATCTGCTGGACCTGGCATGAGATGTAAGATGGCTTCCAGAACACCCGTGAGATAGCCAAAAGGAACTGAGACCAATGCTGTGGCTGCTTCCCTCTCTTCATGGAAGTCCCAACAACTGACAATGTTCCTCTTTGTGCCCTACTCCATCTGAGCAACCTCATCAGGCAGGGCTTTCATTGGGACATGGCTGAAGGTTTAAGGACTTAGAATTGGTTCAAATGCTGTACATAAGTTTATGCCCAGGCTAAATCTCAGATCTGTACCTTGATGCTGGTCTCCTGAGTCTGATTCCTTGAATTTGTCATGTGACTCTGTCACCTCTCACTCCCCATCCTCCGTCTTATTCCCACACTTCTCCATCTAACATTCACACTATTTCAGGAGTCTCCTTAATATACTTCTCACGCTGATTCCTTGTCACTTTCTGAAGTCCTGACAAGAGAATGTCACTGAACTATTTATTGTGCTTCTCTGGCATATGAAAGTAATCACAGTAACAAATATTTTAATACCATTGTATATTCTAAAATTTTTGAAATCATGCATCAGATCTTTTTTTTCCTCTCTTTATTAGATATTTTCTTCATTTACATTTCACATGTTATCCAGAAATTTTCCCTTACCCTCCCGCGTCCCCGCCCTGCTCCCCTACCCACCCCCTCCCACGTAATGGCCCTGGCATTCCCCTGTTCTGGGGCATATAGAGTCTGTATGACCAAGGGGCCTCTCCTCCCAATGATGGCCAACTAGGTGGCAATGTTAGACAACAGGGTAGCTGGCTTCTTTTCATTAGTGTAGCAAGTAAGCTTTTCTGGCATTGGTTGGTTTGTATAGTAACAACCTTTGGCCTAGAAACTCACTTTGTTTGCCCCCATGGTGCGTTATTATAATTTGGTCAGCAAAGCAGTAGTAAATTTGAACTCATGGGTCAACTATTAATATTACAACTATTAATGTCACTGCTATCAACAAGGCAGGGTGGTGTGGGTGTGTATGTGTGTGTGTTTCTCAGAATTCAGTGTGGGGCAGGGAAAGTGATTATTTCTCTGGGAGCTGCTATCTTGTTATGATTATTTTTCTGAGAACAGCTTATTTTGTTTTGGTAACTGCAGACTTAGTCATTTTGATTGTTATGTTTCTGAAAGTTCCTTCACAGGGGAATGGGATCTTGAACTTATTTTGGATATTACAAAACAAGGTGCCCAAGCAACTTACCACTGCAGACATTTATCAGTGGACAGACAACAGACATGGTTTGCAATGGCAAGAAAAGCAGTATTCTCAAAGACTGTAACATCTTAGCAAATATAAAGTATATATATATATATATATATATATATATATATATATATATATATATATATATATATATATCTCCATGCTTGGAAGCAAATACTTTTTCTTGATTCCAACAAAATTATGCCATATCTTCAGCAATGCTATTACATCACTTCAATGATATCTCTGATGCTATAAAATAAAGATGAGAAGCACATGTAGAACCGTACAAGAAAAGATTTCAACTTGAACTCCTAAATTATGATATGTCTTTCCAAATTATTCTATAGGAATCCCAGAAACATGAAAAAGTTATCCTCATAAAAATGTTTAACATGTTAGGGATATATCATCTACTAATGCCTATTTTGTTATTATGCCATGGAGTACAGAATTGAAATTTTGGAATGTTAAAACTAATACATTAACATTGTCATAATAACTATCAATAATATGTTACTCAATTATGTTGAGAATGGAAAGCTTTGTAGTTTCTATCAAATAAAAGAAATTAACTGTACCAAAATCATTTTTGTAGATATGATAATATAAACTTATATTGTTATTGTTTGTTAGTTTAAATACATCTATCTATCTATCTATCTATCTATCTATCTATCTATCTATCTAGCTAGCTAGCTATTTATTTATTTATTTATTTATTTTTAGGAACAGTATTTCTCTGTGTAGCCCTGGCTCTCCAGGAACTGACTCTGTAGACCAGGCTGGCCTAGAACTCAGAAATCTGCCTGCCCCTACTCCCAAGTGCTAGCATTAAAGGTGTGTGCCACCACGGCCCAGCAAAGATATCTTTCTAACAGTAGTCAAAAACAAAGGAGATTCAAGTTACTCTCATGTGAGTGACATGTAAGTGTGGAGGACATGATTTTTTTAAAAAAGGAGAAGTTTACAGTATAGTTATCAAGATTGTGATCCAAAAAGTGACAGAAAAGACTAGAGAAGAGGGCTAAATATATGTTTTTTTCTCTTGGCCTCTTTAGCATATCTAGTTTTTAGTTATTAGAAAATAATATTGTGGCATAAAATATTTGAAATGGCATCTAAACCCAGATCTGACTTAAAGTGGGGCTAAATATTTGTTTCTTGACTCTTCATTATATTTCACAGTATTCAGATTTTTAATTCATTTCAATATTCCAATATACTAAATAAATAACATTAGGAAAAATCAGAAAATTAATAACAATCTTCAGCTAACAAACCTCACCATATACTTCATGTTTTATGATAATCTTTTTCAATATTAAGATTTATTAATTGAAATTTTGCCATTTTAAGTCCAATACCCAGACTCAAAGTGTTTCCTTAAAGCAATGAGTTGACATCGATCATAAAATACTTCATTATTTTAAAGGGAATGAGTAATCTCCGCATGCCTTCCTATTTGGAAAATTGCCAATGGCTTTACCTGACTTCTACATTTATTTGTTTTCCATTTATTTTACCAGCTGAGCCACCTCCCAAACATACTATCCTTAAATAGTTGTGGATTTGCGTGGTTGTGAATGGTCTTCTCGGAAATGACAACAGTTCAAAACTGCAAGGACAGTGAGAAAGTAAGCTACGGATATTATATAGAGGAGCAGGCATGTTTATATTTTAATAGACGTTCGTTTTCACTAGTTATCCAGAACAGATTGTGTAACATATTTTATGCAAAGAAGGGGATCCTTTGCTGTGCCTTATTTTAAAGGCATTTTAGTAATCACTCCGTACTACATAATTTCTGTTTTCCCTCCAAACTGACACAAAAATCTATACCTGGATATTTTCTTACTTTTGCAAAATTAGCCACATTTCAATTCAAGAAGACTATAAATGCCAATATGTATTCTCCTGACCATTGAAGCATGGCACATGACAGAAAGTGAGTACATAACATAAACCAGCTAGAGGTAATTAAGGATACTTTATTCAATAGTCAGGTTCAATACTCTCATAAATTCAAGAAATTCATTTGTCTTCTAAGTCTTCAAATTTAGTTAGCTATTGTTTGAATGCTTAGTGTTAAATATCACTTGGGAATGATCTAAAGTCATCTAGGTGAATAGCTTGCTCTGAGCATACTTAGAAGAGGTTATTTTGATTAAAGAGCCTCTGAGACTGTCTTGGTAGATTTTCCTGATCAGGTCAGTTGATTTGGGAAGACTTGCCTTTACTGTGGTAGAACATTCTCAGGAAGGGACGTTGGGATGTACAAAATATGGAAAGACATCCAAGTGTTTATGTGCATATTCCATGCTTCCCAATTGTGAATGTGATATTAGCTGCTGCTTCAAAGTCCTGTGGCTTTGACTCCCCAAACCCCATGTTGGACTTGGATTGTGAGCTGAGATAAATTATTTCCCTTGAGTTGTTTGTTACATGTTATCCTTGAAATAAGAATAGACATTCAAACAGATTTCTTTTCCATAATGTCTACATTATTTATTTTGTACTCGATGAAGTTATGTGAATATTATGTAACATGATATTGAGGAAAACTAGGATCCTTGTGCTTTTGTTCTGAGATTTATTGTTTGATTTTTATTGCTTTTCAGTAATTATCTCTTGGATATTGGAGGCTCCTCTGTAACACAAACTCAGAATATAGGCTGTAATCCAATGAATTTAGGTATATTAGTTAACTGTTCTAGCTAAGCTTTGTTGCCCACTTCAACTGGATTGAGATTATCTAGAATGTGTTTAGGCACACCACTGACCACTTCTGTGAAGATATTTTCCAAAGACAAGTAATAAAAGATGAAATAATGTTAACACAGCTTCCACAACCCACGAACTGCTAGAGAATAGAGGAAATTAAAGGTGAGAATGTAGTGCTAACAGAATACCAGAACTTTTTTTTAAATTCCTTATCCTGTCATACTAAGAAACAGTGTGTTAATTCATCTTTCTTCATCATGATGAACTGAAACTATGAATTCATGAGTCAAAGTAAATCCTTTTCCCCTTTTATATCTGTTAGGTATTTTGGTCATAGAAATATACAAATAAAAGAGGAACAGAGAAAACTATAGTTAAAAGATTTCATTTCCCCATTGATTCTAGCATAACAGGGAAGAGCCAGTCTCTGAATCCTGGCTCCTTGGTGCATCAGAGTAAAGAGAAATCTTATTTCTGGTGACAATAATGAAGGAGCATCCTTTCTAGGTGCCATGCATGCTGAGTTTGTATCTTCCTGAATACTGTCACATAAGAGTGTATCTCATGGTAAGGGAAAAGTCCCATATAGTGCTAAATTCTGTACAACTCAAAAGGTAGAGAGGGGTACATATGAACATAAGCAGTATACGAGTCTTAAAGGGACAACACAGCAATGCCATTCACCTTCCCCAAGGAGCTACTTTAAAATATACCAAATACAACTAAAGATACATAGGATAAATCAGGATATCAGAGCTTTCTGAAATATGTGATAATTAGCTGTATTATAATTATATAAAATCTACCTTTTCCGATTTAGGAAAAACAATTGTTTTGATTCTCACTGACAAGTGTTTTTAATATTTAAAGTTAAAATTTTACTAGTATCTTTTTATCAATTTGTTTATATGTGCATTATATGTATCTAAGTGTAGAGAAATTTTAATCCAGCAACATGGCTACTCTGGCAAGTAATCAAATCCAAAGTCTTTCTCGGTTTATGTGACCCTGGAATTCAGACAGGCTCTAGATTACAGTATGACCTGGCTGAAATATAGAAAAGTCCTTAGAATATACCTTTAATTCATAACAATTAAGGTAAATTTAGTTTGTAAAAGGAAGCACCCAGGTTGAAAGTTAATTGATGGGTAAACAAAGTGACCGATTGGAGAGAGATTTGATAGAATGTATCAGAGAATGAATGTGAGCAATATTCAAGAGAACAAATAAGAAGGAGACCCTACTTTAAAGCAGGACAGGGATATGTGTGGCAGCTTTAGCAGGATTATTTTACAAAGACAGATGGCAGAGAGAACAAGCTAGACACAGGTAGAGAAAGAATAAGAAGATATTGCTAAAGATAATATGAAACCAAGCATAGCAATTCAGTAAGGAGCCAAGATAATCTGGATTACATCAGTCAACTTGAATGATTACATTGTACCAGGCTAGTAGTTTCCAGGTCTAGGACTAGGGATAGTTTGGACAGAGAAAGAAACATTTTGGGCTCAACCCAAGCTGAGTATTTGCACAGCTTTGGTGCAGGTCTCATCCCATCCTTCCATCTGAAGAAATAAAAGAGAAATTTACATACATGTGTCTATGTGATATTTGCTTGTGTGTAGTAAAAGATCAGAGTAGCATGTTTTCCTCTTTTACTCTATAACATCAATTCTCACTGGACTGGGAGCTCAAGGATTGGCTGTACTAGCTGGCCAGCATGACCTACTTATCTTCCTGTTTTCACCACCCTTGAGTTGAGTTTGCAAGCACTCAATGACACTCAGTCTTTTACACTGGTTTGGGGGTTCCACATCCTCAAGGAGCTCGTTCTGTCATGTTTTTGACCCATCGGGTCAGTATCCAGCCATCCTTTTAATTATTTTATAGAAAAATAATATAATGCATTCAGCAAGGAAAATGGAATTTCTGATGCAGGACGAAGTTTGGTAATGTCATTCCATATCTTGGTACCATTTAATCCTTCTCAATCCCTCAAATTTTACCTGACTAAAAATCTAGCAATCTCATCAAACCAAGTCTGAACTTAAAAGTTCTGATCAGGGGCTAGTCTCCCTCTTCTATTCATGGAAACATTTTGCAAATTAAAATTAAACTAATAACTCAATTGTACAAATAATTTAATCACCTTCTATGTGAAATATACCTAAAAACCATTTAGAAAAGACATAGAAAGTATTGAAATTAATTGGAGAAGTTAAACTCAAAGTAATAGTTCATGCCCATCTATGAACTCCTCAAATTTAGCTCCATACTTGTGTATGACACATCCACATTGATTGTATAAAGAACCAACACCAAGTTGTACTACAGAACTATTCAATGATAAAAACTGGAATGCAATGGGCAGGACTATAAGGTCAGAGTTTAATTAGAGATAAAAACTGGTTAATAATCAGGAAAATTGAAATTTCTAAGACTTTTATTTGTTAGAACTAGAAAGATAAACAGAGTCCAGAAACTACTTTGCTAGACACTTAAGAATATAGATTACTCAAAAATATTTTAAGACATGAAGGCTGGAGATGTACTTGAGTCGTTAAGAGCTGTTGGTACACTAGCAGAGGACCATGATTTAGTTCACAGTACCTACATCATGTCTCCTATAATCACCAGTAGCTACAATTCCAAGAGATAGATTCACTCACTCTTTTGTCCTCTCCAGAAACCTATATACACATGGAGTGTATACAATAAGTAAGAACATCAGTGTAGATAAATAAAAATGAATAATTTTATTAAAATGATTTAAAATGTGTATGTATATGATAAATAAAAACTTGGTTTAACTTATGTATATGATAAATAAAACTTGGTTTAAGTCTATTCTTCACAGTTGTAGCATGTTTGGTCATCTACTTTACCAAGTAATACACAATAAGAAAAATATTTCATTTGATTAAAAGATAAACTGCTTATATAAGTCTTTCCATAGTGTTCATTTTAAACACTTGACATTAGTATGATTATTACTCTGTATTAAATCTTTCCTGCCTTTCTAAGTACCCTGACAATTTCTCATATAAAGAAAATATGCTCATTGTGCGGAAGAGAAAGTAATATTTCTTCATAAATATTGTTATATGTTTATTAAGCCATTATGATTGCATCTGTTAAATAACCATAATACAAAGACAATAAATACAGTCTAATCCAGGTTTCTCTCAGGAGAATAGGCACCGTTTATATATAGATTGTGATTCAACTACATTTTCAAGTGATCATAAAGTGTGTGTGTGTGTGTGTGTGTGTGTGTGTGTGTGTGTGTGTGTGTATGTATGTACACATTCACTCAAGGGATATATTTAGAAGCACTTATTATCATATTATCTAAAATAGTGTTTTATTTAAACCACAATATTTGCAAAAGTAGTTTTATAAACTACTAACACTGTGGTATGGTAGCATGTGCTAGATATGCATAGGTAAAGTAGAATTTCCAAGCATTGACTCTTTGGTAAAGTAGAATTTCCAAGCATTGACTCTTTGACATTCGATCTGTTGGACTATAATAATAAGTTTTTTTATCCAGAGTTATTCTATAAAACTCAACTACTAGAATATTTCTTTATTTTGAAGAACTGGCTCACAGCACAGAAGAAGCTGCAAAGACCTACAATTTGTTGCCTTGTAAGCTCAATCTAAGAAAATTGGTGTGTGAATTGTTCTAAGTAAGACGAAATTCTTATGCTAGGGTGGTAATATGGAGTGAAAGGTAATGAATTTTTTTCTGATTTATTATGCCTTCTGGTATAGGGTTGACTCTTATATTGATTTCATACTTTTAAATGCTAATCTCACCCATAAACAACCTTATGGACACAAGGAGTAATGTTGAACTTGGACATTCCATTTCTACCCAATGTGAAAAATGAAACAACCTGTCATAGAGGCTATGACTGTACTCCTGAACTAGTGTTTGAGCCCAAAGTTATAGAAATCAGTTAAAGATAGGGCAGTCTATGTTTCTGCCCAAATATTCTCCAATAGACCTTAGGGGAATCATGCACTTTCCTGCATCAAACCTCTATCGTTCCATGACTTTGCCCTTCTTGTACAACAATTATACACCTGCTACCCTGAGAACATCTATTATTCAAAAAGATCACTTAAATTGTAGATTCTCTGAGAGCAAGTTTGTGGCAGTAATACTAAAGGGTCAGTTTATATATGCTTTCTACTTTTTCTCTTTGTAGTGTGCTGTATAGCATCACAATTTTTATCTTTATAATATATTACAGATTAAGATTGTGTCCGTTGTTTTTAGCTTATTCATTATTGTTTAAGAGGAACTGACATTGAGTATAAAAGAAGGAGTTCTTATGTATACATCCAAAGTTGAAGACAGAGTGTGGTAGTGATATTACTTAAGGAAAGGTGTCCTGCTTCAATACCTTGGTACTAGGTAGAGTACAAGAGGCAAGGAATAAAAAGAACTCCTAAAATTTGGGAAAAAAAAAGAAAAAGATGAAGTGAGTTCCCTACTACCACCACCGCCAAGTCTACTGACAGAGACATGTATAACCAACATATTTTGATCCATTGAAATCTATCTTGTACTTCAGACATACAGAATGCTAATATATTCACTACCATGTAGTAGTCATTTTTATTATGGCAATATAGTAACTTTAATGCAAAAACATAGCTATAATCTGAAAAAGGAGATAATTTATTCTCAAATCAGATAAAGCTTTTCCTAGAACCATTTATGAATAGCCATGGCACAATTATAGATTTAGGTCACACCAAATACTGTGTTCCCATACAGTAACAGTTCTATTAAGTTTATAATAATAAAAATAAAGAAAGCCATACTAAGTGGATGTTAATTATTAAAATGTAATATACAATAGTATTTAGTAATGCTGGGACATCTTTGTGGTACGCCTCAAATGTTATCTGATGACAATCTTTTTTCTGTAATTAATTAATTAATTATACACTGCATATTTTATTACCCCCACCCTCCCAGTCAACCCTCCTACTGTTCCACATCCCATACTTCCTTCCCAACTCCATGTCTTCACATGGATGTCCCCACCCCCCACAATTCCTGACCTCTAAACTCCTGGGGCCTCCCGTCTCTTGAGAGTTACGTGCATCATCTTTGAATGAACACAGACCTGGCAGTCCTCTGCTGTATGTGTGTTGGTGGCCTCATATCAGTTGGTGTATGCTATCTCTTTGGTTATCAAGTGTTTGAGAGATCACCAGGGTCCCGATTAATTAAGACTGCTGGTCCTCCTATAGGGTCATCGTCCTCCTCAATTTCTTTCAGTCTTTCCCCAATTCAACAACAGGGGTCAGCTGCTTCTGCCCATTGATTGTGTGCAACTATTTGCCTCTGACTCCTTCACCTGCTTGCTGGGTCTTCTGGAGTGCAGTCATGCTAGGTCCCTTTTTGTGAGTGCTTCATAGCCTCAGTGATAGTGTCAGGCCTTGGGACCTCCCCTTGAGTTGGATACCTCTTTGGGCCTATCACCGGACCTTCTTTTCCTCAGGCTCCTCTCCATTTCCATCCCTTGTAATTCTTTCAGACAGGAACAATTATGGGTCAGAGTTGTGACTGTGGGATGCCCCTTCCCCCTCATTTGATGCCCTGTCTTCCTTCTGGAGGTAGGCTCTATAAGTTCCCTCTTCCTAGTGTCAGGCATTTCATCTAATGTCCCTCCCTTTGAGTCTTTCACCTCCCAGGTCTCTGGTGCATTATGGAGGGTCCACCCAACCTCCTACCTCCCAAGGTTTCCTGTTTACATTTTTTTTTCCTGCTGGCCCTCAGGGATTCAGTCCTTTTTCCCCACCCAGTACCAGATTAGGTTCTCCTCTCCCTCCCCACTTCCCACCCACTCACCCTGTCTACTTTCCCTCCCAGGTCTCTCCCAGGTTCCTCCCTCCCTCCCCACTTGTGATTGCTTTCTTTTCTCTCCCAAGTGGGACTGAAACATCCTCACTTTTGCACTTCAGTTTTTTGTACCTTTTTAAGTTCTATGAACTGTTTCTTGGGTATTATGTATTTTGGTGGGTTTTTGTTTTTTGTTTTTTGTTCTTTGTTTTTTGTTTTTTGTTTTTTCTAATATCCACTTATTAGTGAGTACATATCATCCGTGTCTTTTGAGTCTGAGTTACCTCACTCAGAATGATATTTTCTAGTTCCATCCATTTGCCTGAAAAACTCAGAATGAGTAGTATTCCATTGTGTAAATGAGCCACATTTTTTGTATCCATTCTTCTGTCATGGGACATCTAGGTTGTTTCCAGCTTCTGACTATCACAAATAAGGATGCTATGAACATAGTGGAACATGTGCCTCTGTGGCATGGTGGGGCAACTTTTGGGTATATTCCCAAGAGTGATTTAGCTGGGTCTTTAAGTAGATCTACTTCCAATTTTCTGAGGAACCTCCAGATCTTAAGCTTACAGTTAACAGAGCTAAGAGTCTGTACATTCCCAAAGGATTTACCTGACACCTATTATGGTGTTTGATCACACAGAGGTGAGCAATAAATCCGTGTTCAGGAGGATAATTTGTCTGAGAAGTTTAATATTCCTGTTCTCCATAGTCAGTCAGCCTAAGAGAATGTTTAATATAGCTATAGCATTTTTACCTGGGAATTTCAGTTCACTGTAACTATAGAAGACTAAAACATATGCTTGCTTACTTTACCATAATATGAAACATACTTGAGTTATTAGTCTATGCTTTTACCTTCTTTTATTTCCCCAAACCACTGTGAAATAGTCTAATTAACATTGCAATGGCTTTGCTAAATTTTATAAAATTGGTTTTCCACAATTAATTACTCATTATGGGACTATTTGGAAAAATTGACTTTATTAAAAATGAGCTTATTTATTCATATTGCTAAGCTCCATTGGGTTCTGTCCTCTTAAATGGTTTTACAAAGGTAGAATCGCTGAAAGAACAACCCTGTGAAAATGTTCAGCGTTCTTGAACTATAATTCACCAATATTTTCAAGGGAGGTTGAAGAAACCTTCCCCATTAGAAAAGACCTAGAAACTGTTGAGAGATTGTGATTTCTGTACATGATAGGTAAGTTACATCCACAAACTATCAATCAACAACTTAATTGTCTGCATAAAATTACAGCAGTCTTCCTGTGTCAGAGGAATGAGTCAGCGAACCCTGACCAGAGGCTCACTGTGACTCAAACATGAGCAACAGTAGCTTTTGTGCCTGCTAACCCCTACAGGCTAGCTGCCACCTCGAGACAAATGACAATAGAGTAAGACCAGAACAACTAATCAGTTGGTGCCAACTACATGCAGCAAGTGGCCTTGAGCCAATGAGGCCTGGGTAGAAGTTATAAAGGTTTACCCAAATTCCTACATTGAACAAGATTGCATTGGTCACTTTCACATCTCCTGGAGTCTGTATCATTTACTCTGTGCCTTCTTACCCCCACCCTGAAGGGTCTTGGTCAGGGTCTCAAGCAACACCAGTGGATATTCCAACAGGGATGGGGATGAGGAAAGGTCCAGAAGGCTCCACCCCTACTTGGAAAGCAAGAGGTAGTCAGTGGCTAGTGTGTCACTTTTCCCCAGGGATGAGCTTCAGCTCCAGTAGGAGACCCATACCAAACTAGAGTCAGGCCAAGACTCATACCCATGCATCGAGAAGAGAGGAATATGGAGAGAGTTTCAAAGGGTGAATATGACATAACATGTAATGATGGAAAAAGGACACAATTATAAAAGGAAACTTCCCCACTACCAGGACTCTGGACTAGTTTACTATATAAGTGTCTCTATTATCATTATTTAGTTGAATCTTTGCAAATTTTACAAGCCAAAAACATGACAGCTATTCAGAGTTCTAATAATTCACTCATGCATTACCTAAATGCATGAAACGATGACAGCTTGTGACAAGTTGACACAAAACTAGCCAGTACAACCACCAGCCAAAGAATACACATGGGTTGGGGGGGAGACCCATGGCTCCAGTTGGATATATAGCAGAGGATTGCCTTAGCGAGCATCACTGGAAGGGGGGCCCCTTGGTTCAGTGACACAGGGTAGGGGAATGCTAGGACACTGAGGCAGGAGTGGGTGGCTGGTTGGGGGAGCACCCTCATAGAGGCAGGGTGAGATGGGAGGGGATAGGATACTTGTGGAGGGAAAACTGGAAAGGGGGATAACATTTGAAATTTAAATAAATAAATTAACCCGTAAAAATGAAAAAAAAATATTTTTTAAATTTTCTTTCACTTTCTTCATTTGTTCAAAAATCAGTAAATGACGTTCATTAAAGTTAAATGTGTATATATACTATTCATATGTTGGCCCTTATTCACTCAGTATAATTAACTATAGAACGAGAAAAGTAATCATTCATTTTCGCAACTATTTAAGCATTTGACACATCAGGAGAGACAAGCTCTGGAAAAATAAATTATACATATAATATATAATATGTATAATAAATTATACATATATATATATATATATATATATATATATATATATATATATATCCTTTCACTAAGTTTAGAAAAAAACAAAAATATACATTTTAAATTGAGAGTATTTAAGTGCTAGCCTTAGAAGCAGACATACAGTATCACAGGATTAAGAAATGTGTACTCCATTTAAACATAGTACACACACATTTAATCCCAGCACTTGGGAGTCAGAAACAGGAATCTCTGTGGTTCTAGGCCAGCCAGAGAGAGAGAGAGAGAGAAAGAGAGAGAGAGAGAGAGAGAGAGAGAGAGAGAGAGAGAGATTGAGTCAAAACCTCCCAGAACTAAATTTTAAAACAAGCAGCTGAATTGATATTAACAAAAACTAGAGTTAATTAGAGAAATAACGTTGAAGGAAAAACTATAGAGGAACAGGGAAATGCCAGGCTAACAGGTCACGTTTGATAGAGCTTGTGTTCAGTATGTGCACAAAAAAATTTTACTAATGCACAAGAAAACTTATAATGGTCTTAGGTCATTTGAATCTACATATACAAATAATCAAATTTAAGTTCCATGTTGTGGATTTGGGATACTCTTTGTCACTTATTATGTATGCAGACTTTTATTTAGAAATTCTAATTTGGTAACAGAATGTCAAATATATTTGAGTAGCATCTTTGGGATTTGATCCAAAAAAAATGTCTTTGAATTAGTTAAGTCACAGCATATTGAGTTCTTTTCTCTGTAGTTAAAATATATTTCAAAAGTGCTGAGGTAGCCATTGAGTACATAAATAGAGAAAAATCTATAATTTATTGTTTAAACTATAGGAACTTTGATAAATGTGAATGGTTGTTACTAGCAGGTTGACAAATATATGCCAGAACTTCTCTGGGGAAGCAAAGATAAGAGGTCATTTTCTCACCAGTGACTTCATTTATCGTTTAAAATCCAATAGAAAATTTATTCACTCTCTGTGAATAATATAACTGTATGGAAATGAGGTACTCAAGAAAGGGGAGCAGGAAACAATCAAGAGAGTAGCCTTTTGTTAGATTAATCTAGGTGAGTAGTTAGATAGACATAAGGGTATTAAGAAACCAATTTAAAACCAGTAGCATGCGGGATATTGCTTCAGCTGCTCAGAAGATTGCAATGGACCTGCAAGTCTTGACACATCCCTGTGTGAGAGCCTCTCTTGTTGATGAAACTGTCTGTGAAGGAACTGATACTATTTATTTCTTACCTAAGCAGATGTTGTTTGTTCAAATAAATGGGTATAAGTTATTTTCACTTGCAACAGTAGAGAATTAGAAAAAGTTATTCCCTCAGGATCTAAACTTTTAAGAAACAGATCAAATTTAACAATTGTGGTGAGCTAATTGAGCTATTGATCTTCATCAGTCAAATAACACAAAACTCTCCTGACAGGGAAAAGAGAATATTTAGCTAATACACCCCTCTGTAATCTTTGATCTTGACATTATAGTGTCATTCAAGGCAACAATGAAAGAGAGCTATCTAACTATATGGATATAACTATTTAGTCAGAATAATAGGTTCATATCATATATAGAGTAGATTACGGAAGTAAAGATTACATGTAAGTAATGATTAGTGACTACATCTATACTAATTACACACAAGTAAAAGGTATGCAATTTGCTAAAAGGTGTTATTTAGGTAATAATTCAAATTAATTAGACAGAGTTGAACACATGGCTACCTTAATATATCATTATTCTTTTTAACTATATAGAAATTTATTGACATGAACATAATTTGAATATGGTTAATTTTGGTATGTGATATTTATCACTTGCAAGTTTTTAAAATAAGGTTAATAAATGAAGACACATATAACTATGTACCAACATAAACATGTGCACAAATATAAATGCATACCACAATTATATATATATGTATATATATATATATATATATATATATATATATATTCAATAATTTAATTTGTAAAATGCCACTTTCACCAAGAAACAAGCAAAAATGCTACAAAACATTGCTTAAGAGAAACATCTGTATTTAATTTGCATTTATATATTTTCCTATGTTGTTATCATCAAGTAAGTCCTAAAAAAGTAATATAGACTATATTTGTTTAGATTTTTTTTTCAATTTTTAACTTCTCATATTTATTTGTCTTCTCTGTCTATCCAGGAAAAGTGTCAACTCTGAAGATATCAAAATTACACCCTGGAAGATACATGATAACTGATTAATTCAATTTTAAGGAAAAACATTCAGTTTTATAACATATGTTCTTCAGGAACATTTACCTTCACAGTATGGCTGGTGAGAGTCTTTGTCCTTACACATTCTTCTCATCTTATAAAAATCTGAACATTCACATTTTCTTCCACTTGAAAAATCATCTTTTTTAAATTTAATTTTTTATTAAATATTTTTTTCATTTACATTTCAAATGCCCCCTATACCCTCCCCCGCCCTGCTCCCCAACCCACCCACTCCTGCTTCCTGGCCCTGTCATTCCCCTGTACTGGGGCATATGATCTTCACAATAACAAAGGACTCTCCTCCCATTGATGGCCAACTGGGCCATCCTCTGCTACATATGCAACTAGAGACACAGCTCTGGGCGGGGGTGGGGGGGGCCGGGGTACTGGTTAGTTTAGCAGATATTAGCCTAGAAACTTAGAATATCTAAGATACAATTTGCAAAACACATGAAACTCAAGAAAAGGAAGACCAAAGTGTGGATACTTCATTTCTTCTTAAAATGGGGAACAAAATAGCCATGGAGTTACAGAGATAAAGTTCGGAGCTAAAGTGGAAGGAAAACTCATCTTTTAATACAGGTTATCCTCCTTCTGCTTATTTCTTCCTTTTTCACAGTGTAGATGTGTCATTCATCACTTTAGTTTTCGAGAAAACATTTATAAAGTGGCCAGTTGTGCTAGTAGCTAGGTTGTGCACCAGAAACACAGTGGGATGTGGAATGGTGCAGACAGGCCACAGAACAAGGTTGTAGTGGTAAACAAAGGTCCTGATAGAAAAACAAAAGGTAGTTATCATTATTAGAAGTCTGGTATTGCCAAATAGTGGACACATTTTATCATTGTCTAAGAAAGAGATTTTAAAAGCTTTGGGGTGGGGTTGTAACTAGAGAGATGGCTCAGCAGTTAAGGACACTGACTGCTCCTTCCAGAGGTTCTTAGTTCAATTCCCAGCAATCACATAGTAGCTCACAACCATCTGCAGTGGCATCCTATGCCCTTTTCAGCTACATTGTACTCATATACATAAAAAAATTAAATCTGAGAGAGAGAGAGAGAGAGAGAGAGAGAGAGAGGGAGGGAGAGAGAGAGAGAGAAAGGGAGGGAGGGAGGGAGGGAGGGAGGGAGGGAGGGAGGGAGGGAGGGAGGATTAAATTAATTCATGTCAGGGCATTAGATAAACTTCAGAAAACAATTTGTATTTAAGTAGTCACTAAGATATGAAATGCACTGACTAGAATGGCACAGGAAATCACACTGTGTGAAACTGATACCCTGTGTGAGAGCTTACAGCATCATAGCTCTGATGTTATAGACAGCCGTAAGAGCCTGGGAGAAGATATTCACTATGATCAGATACCTTGTTAAGTTATAAAGCATTATTTATGTGCTGAATACTGTAAGTATATCAGTGCACACTGTATGATACTCTAAGTATAATCCTGTAGAACTGTGGCTTTTCTTCAAGTTCAAAAATAAAGTTACAGGATATTCTGCTGAATAACCTAAAAAAAAATACATTTAAAAGTCAAAATACGAAGGTATTCTACTAATAATAGTCATCTGAATCACCTTGAGCAGATTATCACATTCATGAAAAATTTTAAATTCATATGTGTGAACTTAAATATACATGTGTGCATATGGAGATTCATAAATAAACATTTTAATGAGTGAGCAATTGTCCATAAATAATGGACTATCCACTTCAATATCTACTTCATTTATATTTATTTGCTTTGTTTGAGTATGTATATATGTAAGAAGACATACGTGACACCATGCATGTGTGGCATTCTAAGGACAACTTGCAGGAGTCATTTCTGTCCCAAGGATTGAAAAGTACCAGGTTGTCAGGCACTTTTACCTTCTGAGCTGTTTCAATAGCCCTAGATTTTCTTTGCAACATTACTTAAATATGCTCCCTACCCCCCTCCTCTCTGGGGTGAGTGTTATGTTATGTGCATACACACACGTGTATGTATGTGTGGTGACAGGAGTGTCACAGGTGTGGAAGCCAAAGAACATTGTATCATATGTTCTATCACTCTCGGCCTTACTAATGGGTCTCTCACTGGACTAGGAGATAGTCTGATAACTGGGGAGCCACAAAGACTTGTCTTTCTCTGTCCCACATTGCCACTATAGGTGTGAAGCCATGCCCAACTTTGTATATGAGTTCTGGAAACACCACATCTGGTCATCTTCCTTTCAGAAGTTCTCGTATACACTGATCTATCCTGAAATCCCTAGAATAATATTTTTGATATAAAAGTATACTAGTATAACATCATTGAATGTCACGTATAAAGATAATTCTGTTAACATAGAACAGAGTATTACTTTTCAAATAGTAATATTCTTTAAAAATACTAAGGTTAAGAAATGAAATTATGAAATATGAGACAATGCAGATTTTACACGATTTGTCATTCCTTAATCAGCCCTTTCATTGTTAAACAATGTTGACTGATATCTCATTATTTCAGATGAGTAAGTTGAAATTAGTACATTCTTACTTCTCACCATGTGTCAGGATTTCTCAGTTTTGTCAAATATTTATTGGTCTTAAAATAGTTCCTAAAAATCTTTCATGGAGAGAGTACCAATAATTGAGTGAATATGTAACCACCAAAAATTTGTAAAGGTTTATAAATTCTAGTAAAGTCTTTATGCTACAGAAAACTCCTGTAGCTCAGAAACAATGAATTAACCAAACAATAAGAGAAATTTAAACCACTACACCCAGTAACTGCATAGGATATCTGGAAAACAAAAAACCTAGAAGGAACCATTCCATTAACTATCTACTTAAAAGTCTCTATTATACATGTAAGACAGTGTATAAATTTACTACTACATTATAACTGAAATTGTCCCATTTGAATCAACAATGTTCCCTCTAAGAGCCAAAAAATAAATGGCATGGGAGTAATTTTTGAATTATTGGTTAAAGTTGTCTGAGAGATCTACACAGCTATTAAAAACAATGAATTTATAAAATTCTTAGACAAATGAATGGATCTGGAGGATATAATCTTAAGTGAATAGCCCAATCACAAAAGGATACACATGATATGCATTCACTGATAAGTGGATATTAGCCCAGAAGCTCAGAATCCTTCTTAGAAGCGGGGACAAAATACCCATGGAAGTAGTTAGAAAGACAAAGTAGAGACTGAAGGAACGACCATCCAGAGACTGCCCCATTTTGGGATCCATCCCATAAACAACCACCAAACCCAGATACTATGGCAGATGCCAACAAGAGCTTGCTGACAGGAGCCTGATATAGCTGTCTCCTGAGGGACTCTGCTAGTGCCTGGCAAATACAGAAGTGGATGCTCACAATCATCCCTTGGAATGGAACACAGGATCCTCAATGAAAGAGCTAGAGAACGACTCTAAGGAGCTGAAGGTGTTTGAAGCCCCATAGGAGGAACATCAATGTGAACTAACCAGTACCCCCAGAGCTCCTTGGAACTAAACCAATCAAAATAACAAACAAACAAACAAACAATAAACAAACAACAAACAAACAAAACAACAGCAAAAAACAAAACAACATGGTGGAACTTGTGGCTCTGTTTGTATATGTAGCAGAGGATGGCCTAGTTGGTCATCAAAGGGAAGAGATTCCCTACATCCTGTGAAGGTTCTATGCCCCAGTATAGGGGAGAGCCAGGACCAGTAATAGGAGTGGGTGGGTTGGGGATCAGCTGGATGGGGAGGGGATAGGGGGTTTTCAGAGAGGAAACTAGGAAAGGGGGTAACATTTGAAATGTAAATAAAGAAAATATCTAATAAAAAAATTACTGGCTATTGCTATTATTCTTGCTTGAACCCTAGAGATAAAAAAGTAAGATGCCATTATCAAAGGCGCCATGCATTTCACATACATGATCCAGAAACCAATCATCTAAAATTGACCTGAATTATTTTTCAATGAAGACTGCTTCCATGGTGCCAGAAGACTCTATTTAAGTTCCAAAGGAAGCACCTATCTGTACTACTCATCTGTGATGCCTATAAACCAAATAATGACTAGCATAGCACAATAATTTAATGATGTAGAAATGGTGCAAATAGACTGATGGTAAGCAAGAGCTCTCACACACCCAACAAGAAAGAAATCCTAGCTGCCAATGAAAACCTAGCATTAGTCTCAGGGTTAGTGAAATCGTGGACCTTGCAGAAGAAACTACAACCACAACTCTATTAAACCTGTATAATGCCTAATTACATTCTAATTTTTTTCTTATGCCCAGAGATAAGTTTGCTTCTTAGTCCTCATCAGGTAAACTTTTATTTGCAACAGGTAAGGTCCATTACAGAAAGTCACAACCAATCAACATGCAGAGCTGTGGAACTCAGCCTTAAAGGATATAAAGCAGGTCGTAAACCTAAATCTTAGGGAATCCTTGCTGAATAATGGGGGTAAAAATATTGTAACAGCCAAGGGATCAGTGAGCTTATTGTATTCTGGTGTCTCTTTAAAATGTTTGAAGCTCTATCCATAAAGTCTGATGAACAAAACTACCTAAATATGAGCTTAACAAGGACAACAATACTCTACACAAAGAACTAGAAACCATTAAGAAATGTTGAGAGATGGAGAAATAGTCTGCCTAAGGGAAGAACATACCAAATCATTATCCATCACCAAATCAACAGTCCTTAAATTATATACATACAAGCAAAATAAAAAATGCAGTGAGTTGTATTTATATACTTATGCATTAATATATATGTAAAAGTAAAAAAAATGAGGACATGATATTTCAGGAGGAGGGAAGCATTGGAGGGTTTAGGAGGAGGAAAGTAAAGGGAAAATATGTTTAGTTTAATAAAATATAACAAATTGAAAATAAGTTATTAAAAGATCAAAATCTGATAATTCTAGGTAAAAAAGTATGTTTCTAGTGCATAAGATTAATGTTGCAACTCACATGTGCTTATATGACCAGCCTAATTAAATTAGCAGAGACATTTTAATGACAGAATTTGGGTCCAAGTGAATTATTCTTCTGGCAGAGCAGAATCACAAACCTGGAATCCTTCCTGCTTTGTGAACTGCATGATGAACTTTCATATTAATTTGTAACATGAAAAATATTTAGAAAAAAAGAATTCTCACATGCAAACACTCATTAAAGTAGACTCTACTATTAGTGGAGCCTAGAGTGGAGGATTCAGCAGAGCCTGAATCTATGAAAAAAGTCCATCAGTTTTGTCAACACTAGAAATTAGAGTGACATCACCATATTATATATGAAAATTATAACACCTCCCAAATAATTGAATAGAAGGGAAAGATACACACATATAAACATACAATATAAGCTTACATTTACCTTGCCTTCTGGTTTAATCTATGTCAGTATAACTACAAATTGATAAAGATCTAGATAATCTCTAGATGCTGTGACAGAACAAGCCTGATGACTGTGGTAAGTGGCAGAAATATGCACAGTACCCACCATGCCCATTTGCAGCTACACTTTGCAGGGTATTGCACCAAGAATGGAGGTCTGTTTATCCATCCATTTAATCAAGATTTATGAATTGTCTTGATCCTCAAAGGACTATGACTCACGCTCTGCCAGCTGCAAACTTAAGCCTTTATTGGCTTTGCACATATTCTACATTGGAACTCTGGCCACTACCAGATGATCAAATCCAGCCTATTCTACTACATAAGGCAACATGTCACATGTCACAGTTAGCACTGTCATTTTGCCAGGGAGCACAGATGCAGGAGACACCCAGGTGATATAAACTGTGCTTAACTTATTAGAGCCTCACGGCCAACCAAAGCTTTTGAATAACAATAAATTATTACCATTTTAAGGCACATAATTTGGGGGTAGCTTGTTAAGCTGCAAAAGATAAAGTATCTAGTAACTATTCAGAAGCTTCAGAGACACCACGGATCCAGAAAACGATCACTGAAATATATTTTGTAACTATATGGTGTCAATTATGGCAGAACAGATTTTATATGATGTAAAAAATAATCAGTGAATCCGCATCAAATAAAATATGGAAACATAACCAGCAATATCTAAAAATACATAAAATTAGGAAAATGTGGCAGTTGTTCAATGTATAATGAATTAAAGTGTGAACTCAGAGAAGAGAGTATATATACCTAATTATTTGGGGTCATAATATATTAAGCATTTTGGGGCGATATTATTAAAGTATAAACTAAAAGGTATATCTTGTGAATAAGAAGAAAATATTAAGGTCTTCAAACAATTATTTGTTGGGGTACGCCATCCACGACTTACCCAAGAAATGAACCGGGTTCCCTGGGAGGTGAACTGGGGCTGAAAAGAGAGACTAGGTGGGAGAGAAAAATGAACGCCAAGACAGAATCACTCCGTTCAAAGCATCTCTAATTTTACTCAAGAATCTTTTTTGGTTATATTAGGGTAGGCCTCGCCCTCAGTCAGTTCTGCACAGGAGCCTGGATTCAGCCAGTGGACATCTGGATGCAGCCTGAAGTCCCGGGCACTGTGCACTGTCTCAGGGCTGTCCCAGCAGGAAACAGGATCTTGAGGCAAGGCATACAGGTAACAGGGTCCTGGACATACAGAGAAGTTTGCAAAGGCAGTTTAGCATAACAAAGGAAGCCAGCCTTAGCTGGAAAGCCACACAAAGCTACAAAGGTAGCTAGCTTCCTGTGGCCCACCTTCAGAGGTGAACTGGTCTTGCTCTCAGCCTGGAGCAGGCTGAGGGAGGGGGCTACAATTATTTATGTAAATAAAAGATTGGTTTTTCAGAAATTCTTAAATATTTTCTGAAGGGGAAGAATATTAAAGCCTGGGACACAAGCTAAAATTCCATAAATTGTAACTTCTAATTAATTTAAATTTGCTTATAACCACACTACGGGCTTCACTTATTCATATCATGAATTGATTTTTAAAAAAAACTTTTAAATTTGCATACTTTAGATTAACTGATTTTCACTAAGTAATAATGAAAAAAAATATATATGTTAAAAGAAAGCATTATCTATATATCTACACATGTTTAATGTGATAATATAAACATCATGCTCTGTGAGAAAAGGCAATATCCAAATTCCCAAACTTGATTTTAAAAAAATCATCATTTTACCAAAGATAGTGCATATCACATCTGTTGGAGAGTATTTTTTATTAGATATTTTCTTCATTTACATTTCAAATGCTATTCCCAAAGCCCCCTATACCCTCCCCCACCCTGCTCCCCAACTTGTGCATTAAGATAGGAGGAGAGACACATCAATTATAATTAGCAAACTGGTGATAGTTCACTCTCTATTTTTCATGGATTTCTCTCTCTATTTTTTGATTGACATGGTTTTTATGTCTATGTGCACTCTATCTGCATGTATACCAGAATGCTAGTAAAGGGAATCAGATCACATTATAGGTGGTTTTAAGCTACTATAAGGTTGTAGCGATTTGAACTCAGGACCTCTGGAAGAACAGCCAGTGTCCTTAACTGCTAAGCCATCTTTCCATGTTTCACTCATTATTTTTATCAACCAACTATCACTCCATGCACCAATACTACATGTTTCTATTTGGAGTCTTGCAGATAACAGTGAATCATGTACTTATGTTGTTAGTATCATTATGTCTGTATTAATGGGTATATGTAAAGCATAGCTAAGCAATGTCTCATAGTTTCTATAAGTTATTGAATGCATATGAATCAATATGAATATAGAGGACTACAATTGGCAAAAGACATTATAAACCTGAAATTATAAAAGTATAGAGTTTCTAGGAAACAGATAACAAATATATGATGTTTTAAAACTGTGAACTGCTATATTGTAGTGAAGGTAAATGTCTCACATTACATGCATCAATATGGTGGAGTAGGTTGTCAAAATGAGGTACCAAGGTAATCACAAAA
Organism: Mus minutoides; assembly: GCA_902729485.2. Taxonomy (NCBI): domain Eukaryota; kingdom Metazoa; phylum Chordata; class Mammalia; order Rodentia; family Muridae; genus Mus; species Mus minutoides. Next base: position 28,865 of record LR750542.1, on the reverse strand, counting down.
ACAACTTGTGTATTATGTATTGTATTTATAATAATATTATTTCCAAACCTGCAAAATAAGTCATATTTCATAATTAATTATTCACACATAAAAGAAATACTACTTGTTATAATAGCTCTCTATCTTGGGGTAATACTGCACAAGATATTTTGGAGACACAATCTCACATCAGACTTTCTGGTACTCTGGCTCTTACAATATTACTAATTGAAACTTGGATGTAAAAGTTACATTATAAATGTATCAGTTGGGCTTGGGAACACCACAATCAGCTCTTCTATTGGGTTTGACAATTATGTGTATATATAATGGTCTCTGAATATGGAAACTCTTTTGGATGAGGAGTGAGAGCTATTCTTAGCTGTGAATGTAAGAATAAGGTTAGAATATGTTAGGAATTCCTGTGGTTTAGAATAGTAGTGGTCTCTTTGAGACCATACTGTCTCAAAGAGACATGACCTCACTAGTCCCGAACAGGTAATTAGATTTCTAGTACCAGACATAAATTTTTTTATTGTAGTGTGGACCTTAAGTATAATGAGATAGCTGCTGCTCACTACAAAGACATTAGTGCCACTATTGCGCCTTTAGGGATATTATTTTGATTGTTCATAAATTATAAAAGCATAGCTTTTAGAAATTAAAGAAATTGGAATAAAATATTAAAATAGGATATGTGTATCAATCCTACATAAAGATGAGATAAACAAAAGTCAGACATTGTCAATTTTTTGCACATATGAGTCACATATGTAATTTTAATATTTCTAGAGGCTATATTTTAAAAGTAAAGAGAAAAAGAAAAACATATTTTAATAATTTCTATTAGTACACAGTATGAAATACTTAACAATTAATCTAGAATTTTGTATTTACAATGTCTTCATCCATTTTAATACTTTACTTTTGGAATTTTATATTATTTTATTTTTAGTTTTAACTTTTTGTTCTTTGATACTTCCATACAAAATATCTTGATCAAATTCACACCCAACTCTTTCCAATTCCGGTCACTCCTCTATAACCCTTCTCCCCCTCTTTATGTCATCTTATTTATTTATTAATTTATCTTTAAGAGAATATTGTGCAGCAGATATTCTAGCCCTCAGGCACTAACAATTTTTGTCCCTTCTCTTCTGTGATCTTCCCTGAGCCTTAAGTATATTTGTTGTGTTGTTAATGTATTACTCGTGGGAAGACATCCCATGGTCAACTGATCTCTGCAGTTTGACAAGTGGTAGCTTTCAATAATGACCTTGGTTTGTGTCAAGAAATAAGTTTCTGTAATAAGAGTTGAGAGTATACTTATCTTTTATAGTAGAAAATTCAGGCAAGAGCTGGTGATTGGCCTACCTGGCACAGTGCACTTCAAAATAAGAAGTGTGTCATACCATATTACAGAAGTCAAAACACTTAATTGTGAAGTAGCATGAGTTGCCAGTAGCTGATTGTGGAGGCGTGATACTCTCCACAACTCCTTTAATGTCCCTTTTCCATCATTATCTTGTCCAAGGTTATATGTTCACCACTTGCTTATATGCTAACATTTCACTGCATAAGTAGCTGTTCGCAAAAAATAAAGCAAATGTTCTTGTCTGAAATTGTCCCCATAGTGGAATATGTCTGCCCCCTTTACTGACCCAAGGGCATCATGGTCTTGCCAGGAGACACTCTGTAACAATGGCTATTTTTCAATATGAGGATACATATTTATAATGCTATTTTAATTTATAGTACATATTTATGATTAAGTTATACTGCTTTAGGAAGTGGCAGTAGTAGGATCTCTAAGTTGCATGACCTCACCAGCCACTTGTACGTGGTAAGGTTTACAGCACCAGGCATGGATTCCTTTCCATATACAGGACTTAAGACTAATTATGTAGCTATTAGTTACCCTTGGGATATAAGGAACACCACTGCAGGTTTTGTAATATCTTTCCAAGCTGCTCATTGCTGTGGTTGGTTGATTTCCTCACATTCTGTATCTGAAGTTTATGGCATCTTCAGCAATAGGTTCTGATCTTCTTTCTTTATATGGCACCAAGGCCAACAACAACAGTACCCTGTGCTTTCTTGGGGATTCTTGTACTCTCCTGACCAGCAAATTTGGCATGCCTGGCATTGGAACTTTTGTTAGTCTAGAGATTTTGGAGAAAGCATTGTCCCTCTGTATGGTATGACTTCAAATTTATTCTCTCTCTCTCTCTCTCTCTCTCTCTCTCTCTCTCTCTCTCACACACACACACACACACACACACACACACGCACGCACGCGCACACACACACACACAAACGGGAGAGAGAAAGACTTTAAATAAACATAATAATGTAATTTCTTATAGCTCTTGAATTTTTTATTGTTGCTCATTGCTCCCTCTTTTGCTGTCCCTCTGGGTTGCCATTCTCCACATTCTCCAGCCTCTCCAGATATGCTCTTCCTACATGCTTTTCCTATTTTCCTTCCTAGAAAATGTGTTCTATTATTCTCCTCTCTTGTGCTTCTTTTACCCCCATGAAACCATAACTTTAAACTGAAAGCACGTCTTAATCTCCACCCATGTTCTAGTGTTCCCATTGTTGCATGTAGCTAGTGGTATACTCTATAACAAAATCAAATGGAGAATAAGTTTCTACTTTATCATAGCTGATTATTATCCCATTTTGAAGGTAGAATTTTAAGAAATTTGTTTAAACAAAATAAGAAGGATAAAAAAAAGCAACATTCTTTTTTTGGTTTTTCTTAACAAAACAGAATCAGTAATTAAATAAGTAAATGAACTATATAGTTTTGAAAAAGTGCTGTGTATCTTTATATCAGTCTTACTGTAAACCAATACCCTTCATGAGATAAACAGGAGTACCTGTTCTCTGCTCAGACATTAGGGTGAGGAACTTTCATGAGTCAACTTAATACATATATTCTGGAACATTGGAAGGTTAACAGTATTATAACCTCAACTAGCATATACAGATAAATATAAGATTTTATGTTTTGATTAGTTGATAGTTACAGCAATAATGTGCACAAGTGTTCTATATTTTATTTTATTTTATTTTATTTTATAACTTTGTGTGTGTGTGTGTGTGTGTGTGTGTGTGTGTGTTATGGTGTGCATGTGAACAGGTACCCACTGAAATCAAAAGACTGTCATTAGCATTCTTGAAGCTGGAGTTGTAGCCTACTGTGACATGTAGGTTTTGAGAACTAAAATGAATCTTCTGCAATGGCATTGGGTTTTCTTAACCAGTGAGCTCTCTCTCCAACTCCCAAATTTAGAATTTTTATGTATCTCTGAGGATTATGTTCAATACACCATTTCCAAGATTTCCTGATGAAGTGATAAACTTTTAGTACTTCATAAAACTAAACTAACTCATTATACTGAATAATCCACTATAGAAACTGAGTGTCTAATATTTTTCTTTGAAATAAAAGGCTTTAGTAACTTATTCAGAAACCTTTGAAAGCATACTCTTCTATAAAATACGAAGGATTCCTGAAAATAGAAATGAAGTAAAGGTGCCATGGTCACTGAAAACATTTTAATGGCAATACCAGAATTAAAACCACATTTATTCATTGTATCTGCTCTATAAAATCTTTCACGCTGAAAGCCAAGCCTTGAGCACAGCAAACCCTAAAGCTCTAAACACACAGCCATAAACCTGCTGATACATTTTAGAGAAGACACTGAATTCAGCAAACCCTGAGGTTCGCATTATACAAGAAAAAAATGCACTCTGGCAGACCTGTATAATCCTACAGTCCAATTAAACTCATAAAGTGAGGCTAACACATAAAAGCTTCTCACAAGGTCTTCATTGAGTACTAAAGACAAAGGGAGAGAAGTAAAGTACAAAGCCATTGATTCTCACATGTCAGACTATTCTAAACACATTAAGGGCCTCTTGGCTAATCCATGCCAAGATATGTAAGGAAAGCACATGTCTCTAATTTTTAGAAAGATGAACATGCTACAATTAGTTATTCTAAGATAATGTTAAAGTGAAAGGGAGCTGAATTTCCAAACAGGGTAAGTTTGGTGCTAATGTCCAAGCATTTGTTACTGCTTAATATATTTTTTCTATAATTAGCTGACCTAAATATGGAAGAAAGCCTGCACATAGAAGCACAGTTGGTATTCTGAAGGTGACAGTCAGAAATGGAAAAGCTAATGAATATATGGGCCCAACAGTTTCTCTCATTGGCAATAATGGAGAAGCCATTTTAGGTTTTGTGATTTGGGATTTGGTTAATTAGCATACCTCTCAGGTGGTAAAATTGATAGCTTGGTAAGTTTTGTTTCATTTTGTTTTGAGACAGGGTTTCTCTGTGTAGCCCTGGCTGTCCTGGAACTCACTCTGTAGACCAGGCTAGCCTCGAACTCAGAAGTCCACCTGCCTCTGCCTCCTGAGTGCTGGGATTAAAGGCATGTGCCACCATGCCCGGCTAGGTTGGTAAATTTTAATGCTACGTGCAGCATGCTGTTATCATTTGGATGTATACTGCCTGTCAAGAACCATGGCTGAGCACATGTGACTAATTAAGTGCTATAACTACAATATTATTTTCTGAAGTATGAAGTATAAATATGAAAATTTTGCTTCATATTTAATATTAAGGATTTTGACAACTAATTTTCATTAGTGATAATAAGATGTGCTAGTCATCTATAAATAAGAGTTAATATTATAAATATAACCACAACAGCAAGGTCATCATCTAGAAAACTCATTGGCTGTATCTGCTGTACCAAGCATTGACACTCCCACTTTCCCAATGAGCAAACTGAGAGAAAAGGTACAAAATAATGTATGCCAAAGCACACAGATTTTAAATATTTGAGAATCTAGAGCAGATAGCCTCACTCCTGACCTTGTATTCTTAATCCTCTTTTGCACTTGTTAACAATTTCCAAGATAATAATTTCTTCTTATAGATCTACCAACATATTCATTAATGATTTCTGGAAATAAAATTAAATGGCTATCTCCTATTTTCAGCATTAATAACATAAATATAGGGTTGAAAAATGATTCAGGAGGAAAAGAATGTTCCACCAAGCTTGATGACCTCTTCTTGATACATGGGCCTCACATGGCAGGAGCTTACTTCTGTAAGATTTCCTCTAAACTTCCCATATTTTCTATGTTTTCTGTGGCATTTGTACATGCATACATGCACACAAACATGAACATGTGTATGCACACACAAACATATAAACATTATAATTTTAAAGTATTTATTTAAAATGAAAATAAGTTATTTTTATATTTATTTATTTTTATTAAATATTTCTTCATTTACATTTCAAATACTATCCCCTTTCCTAGTTCCCTCTCCAAAAATACTCTGTCTCCTCCCCACTCCCCCTGCTCCTCACCCCAACCACTCCTGCTTCCTGGCCCTGACATTCCCCTATAATGGGACATAGAACCTTCACAAGACCAAGGGCCTCTCCTCCCATTAATGGCCAACTAGGCCATCCTCTGTTACATATACAGCTAGAGACATGAGTATCACCATGTGTTTTCTTTGATTGGTAGTTTAGTCCCAGGGAGCTCTGGGGTTACTGGTTAGTTCATATTGTTGCCCCTCCTATAGAGCTGTGGAATCCTTCAGCTCCTTGGGTACTTTCTCTAGCTCCTTCATTGGGGATCCTGTGCTCCATCCAATAAATGACTGTGAGCATCCACTTCTGTATTTGCCAGGCATGGTATAGCCTCACAGGAGACAACTATATTAGGGTCCTGTCAGCAAAATCTTGTTTGCATCTGCAATAGTGTCTGGGATTGGTCATTGTTTATGGGATGGGTCCCCAGGTAGGGAAGTCTTTGGATGGTCCTTCTTTCAGTCTCTGCTCCAAATTTTGTCTCTGTAAATCCTTCCATGGGTATTTTGTTCTGCTTTCTAAGAAGAATCAAAGTATCCACATTTTGGACTTCCTTCTTGAGTTTCATGCGTTTTGCAAATTGTATCTTAGGTATTCTGAGTTTCTGGGCTAATATTCACTTACCAGTGAGTGCATATCATGTGTGTTCTTTTGTGATTGGGTTACCTCACTGTACTGGCTAGTTTTGTGTCAACTTGACACAGCTGGAGTTATCACAAAGAAAGGAGCTTCAGTTGAGGAAATGCCTCCATGAGATCCAACTGTAAGGCATTTTCTCAATTAGTGATCAAGGGGGAAAGGCCCCTTGTGGGTGGGACCATCTCTGGGCTGATAGTCTCGAGTTCTATAAGAGAGCAGGCTGAGCAAGCCAGGGGAAGCAAGCCAGTAAGGAACATCCCTCCATGGCTTCTGCATTAGCTCCTACTTTATGAACTGCTTGAGTTCCAGTCCTGTCTTCCTTCAGCAATGATCAGCAGTATGGAAGTATAAGCTGAATAAACCCTTTCCTCCCCAACTTGCTTCTTGGTCATGATGTTTGTGCAGGAATAGAAACCCTGACTAAGACACTCACTCAGAATGATATCCTCAAGATCCATCTATTTGCCTAAGAATTTCATAAATTCATTGTTTTAATAGCTGAGTAGAACTCCATTGTGTAAATGTACCACATTTTCTGTATCCATTCCTCTGTTGAGATAAGTTGTCTTAATATCTCAAATGTACATTGGACTTAAAATCATTCTAGTACTTTATTTTAAGTCATGTGTGGTGGCATGGGAAGGAATGCCTTGAGTCCAACATGGAATGTTCACCATGTCCATTTTGATAATTTGGACAAGAGATTGGTTATGGTGATTTTCTTTTTAAGTTAATTTTTATTTTTATTAATTGTTCATACAAGTATCTTGATTATTTCCATCCCTATCTGTCTCCCTCCAGGTCTTTCCAGTACTCTCATATTTCTCATCCTACTTCATGATCATCTTTTATTATTTTTGCTAATTATTTTTTAACCTCTTGAGTGCAATTAATGCTGCTCTTATATTCACGAGTTTAAAGTCACCCCCCAGGGGCTCAAAATCCTATGAGTGGCCACACTGCTAAAAGAAAAAAGAATGACTTTTCCTCTTCCAGAATTCATCAACTAGCACTACTCCCCCAGCTACTCGGAGTATCTCAGGTGACCCTCCTCCATCTGTGCTGGAATTTATAGCTGGTTTGATCTTGTGCGGGTTTTGTATAGGTAAACACAGCTTCTGTGGGTCCATGTGTATAACAGCTATGCCTTGTTCAGGGGACTTTTCATATCACTTCTTTTCAACTTCTGGCTCTTACAAGTTGTCTGCCCACATCATGGCTAATGTTTTCAAAAACAGAGAGGTTGATATAAATGTCCTGTTAACAGCTCACACGCAGAGTCACTTCTCAGCACTTTTAGTAGTAATGCATCTCTGCTTTAACCACTGCCCACTGAAATTAGTTTCCAAGAGACAAAGGTTGGGAACAACACAAGTCTATGGAATAAGCAAAAGTATTTGGAAGGATGTTTGACAGCTTTGCATTTTCAAATATCAATATTTCTCTGCTCAGACCTATGACTTCTTTAGAATGAGTTTTGACCATTTTTTTAATAGCAAAGAAAGCCTTAGAAATCATTGATGTTCAGCTAGTTATTCCATTTTTAATATATATACAGAGACTCGCTTATAAACATGAATTAGTTTATCTTCAACACTGAAACAAGTTTTCCCCTAGAATAGTACTTGATGAATATTTCTAAATATGTTAATTGATTTTTGCTGTGTATCCAACACCATAGAACTCAAAAATATTCAGTGATACCCAAAAAGGAGAAAAAAGTGACATATACTGTTTGCTTATACATGAACACACAAAGCTATGGATACCTGAGGTGAGAGTTTAATTAGTCATTGAACAGCTTCCAGATCCCAAGAAACTGTGATGGTGAGAAAAAAAAATGTTGACAAAAAAAGTAGTTAGTTAATTCCTTATCTTCTTCCCTTGATGATGTTTAGAAAAAGTGAGAAGACAGAGACAGACAAACAGGATTGTATGTGTCAATGGTGAACTGGAAGGAGGCTGATCTTGCTAAGTTGTGTTACTGCTGGAGCTTGACAGCACTGGAAACAGTTAGACACTCTATTTACCATCACAATCCTCTTCAGTGAAGGAGAACATTTAGATCCTCTAGAGTTTAGGCTTCTCTGCTTGTGCTTTCAGCTGCTGTAAGAAAGTAGGCAACAAAAAAATGACACTTTAGCATCCCAAGTAATATGGGAAAAACAATGTGAAATTTTAAATAAAATATAAAATGTTATATTTAAATACATTTAATTATTAAATATGTTTCATTTAAAGATTTAGGAACAATGATTTGTCAGCCATGAAGTTCAGTGCCAGCTGGAAAACCGGTCACTTCTTCAGTTGTGAGACAGTCAAGACGAAAGTTCCAGAGCAACTTCAGGTCACTCAGTGGAAACTGATTTCATTTTGATTGGTGACATGGTAATGATACATAGAGTTACTGTTTACTTACTTTGTATCGTGAATTTTTCTAATCAGTGGAAAGAGTAGACCTGAGCCATGCTTACATTTAAAGGACTATCTTAATATGGTCAGCATAGAATATACTATACACATGTATACGTACTTATGCATGCATATTTTGTTCTTGCATTTGTTTAAAAAATAAAGGTAACTTGTTCTGCATCAATAAATTGTTTTGACAAATAAAGTTATAAAGTAATACTCTTCAAGATTCTTTGATTCAAAAATGAAATCTGTACCCTAGAGATATTTGTTTAAGATTTTTAAAAATGGTGTTAACAGATTTTAGTCAAGCAACACATTATTGTAATCATGAAGGAATAAAGAATTAATATACTTAAAACTCTCTTTCCTCACATGAAAAATAAATATGGAAATTAAGTTTTAAAAGAATCTATGTTGTGATATATAGTCTTAATTTCTAATTATATCTGACTCTGGTATCATAATCATTCTAGCTAGTGTGCCATGACATGAATGCGAAATATCAACACAATAGTACACACCTGGATGTGTGTTTCTCTTTGGGTAACGCTAGCAATTTCGAAGCCTAGAGTCCAAGCTCCACAATTTCTCATATACGGACAAATAAAAGTTTAATCATTTGCTCATCCTACAGTTCCAGTGAACCTTGAGATATTCTGATTGGCTACAGCTTCCAGTGCATTGTAGTGATCTATCTACAAAGGTAAATTTGGATCAGAACAGAGTCGTTGTCATAATCACATCCATAGACATTTTCATTTTCCTTGTATTTATCTCACTTTGCTAATAGGGTGTTACTTAAGAGAGTTAACAGAGTTATAGTCCTGAAGTTTTCTTCTTAAAGAAATCTTGCTGGTTAGACTTATTCCAAGATATTTTGTATTATTTGTGACTGTTGGGGATAGCCCTGGGGCTATTTATATTTGATTTTGATTCTCTTCTCCTGTGAGGAGCTGCAAACAAAGAATGAGTCAGCACTCAGGTGATTTCCTGTAAACCTGCTTCCCACCTTAATTTGTAAAATAAAGGACAGCTGATGATTGGGCAGATAAAGGGAAGGTGGAGCCAGAAGGTTGAGAGATAGAAGAAGGAGAAAATGGGAGAGAAGAAGGGGAAAAAAAGAGGACACAGAGGAGGAGGACGAGGAGAAGGAAAAAAAGCAGAGCAGAAGCACATGGCCTGGAGAAACAGCAAGTTCTAAGGGTTCTCATATACGGGAAAGATGGGAAAGTAGTGGTAGATTTGCCCAATCTAGGCCCACAGCATGTATTCATATTAATTGAGTTGTGTTTTCATTGCCTAAGAATATTTGGGTTACCAATTTACTGCACCATGTGACAATTGTGAAGGGTGTTGTTTCCTAATTTCTTTCTCAGCCCATTTATCATTTGTAAAAGGAAAGTTACTCATTTATTTGAGTTTATTTTATATCCAGCCATTTTGCTGAAGTTGTTTTGTCAGCTGTAGGAGTTCTCTGGTAGAATTTTGGGGGTTGCTTATGTATACTATCATATCATCTGCAAATAGTGATACCTTCTTTGCCAGTTTCTATCCCCTTGATCTCCTTTTGCTCTAGCTAGAATCTTATTGCTCTAGCTAGAACTTTGAGTACTATATCTATGGGAAGATATATAGGCATCCTTGGCTTGTCCCTGATTTTAGTAGGATTGCTTCAAGTATCTAGCCATTTAATTTGATATTGGCTGTTAGTTTGCTGTAAATTGCTTTTATTACATTTAGATATGGGTCTTGAATTCCTGATCTCTCCAATACTTTTAACATGAAAAGGCACTGTATTTTGTCAAATGTTTTTTACAGAATATAAGGAGATGATCATATGATTTTTTTCCTTTGAGTTTGTCTATATAGTGGATTGCATTAATGGATTTTTGTATAATGAACAAACCTTGCATCCCTGGGATGTCATCCCACAGTCAAAAAATTGTGACCCAGAATTGTTCCTGTCTGAAAGAGATACAGGAAAAAAATGGAAAAGAGCCTGAAGAAAAGAGACCCAAATTAGGATTCAGCTCATGGGGAGGCCCCAAGGCCTGACACTATTACTGATGCTATGGTGTGCTTACAAACAGGGTCTTATTATGACTACCTTCCAAAAGGTCAAACAAGCAGCTGAAAGAGGCAGATGCAGATATTTACACCCAACCAATGGACAGAAGCTGCTGACAATTGTTGTTGAATTAGGGAAAAGCTGGAAGAAGATGAGGAGTAGGGTGATCCTATAAGAAGACCAACAGTCTCAAGTAACCTGGACCCCCCAGGATCTCTCAAACACTGAACTGCCAACCAAGCAACATACACCAGCTGATATGAGGCCCCCAACACATACATATACAGCAAAAGACTGCTGGGTCTAAACTCATTCAGAGAAGATACACCTAACCCTCGAGAGACTTGGGGCTCCAGGGTGTGGGAAGGTCTAGTGGGGTGGAGAGGTGGGGGCATCTGCTTGGAGACAGGGGTCGGGGGAAAGAAGTGTGGAACATGGAACACTCAGAGGGTGGACTTGGAGGGGGATAAAGTCTGGAATGTAAAAAAAAAAAAAGAAAAGATTAAATAATAATAATAATAATAATAATAATAATAATAATTAATAATAACAATAAAGAGCTTCTGCTAGTATTTCACCCAGGTCTCTGAGCAGCACCAGCTGGACAATAGTTACAGGTATGATCTCAGTTAGTTGCTCCATTGTAAATATGGGGTTTTTTCACTTGGATTTTACAGGTGCATACCCCAGAAATGGAGAAAATACACAAGAACACAAAACTTTAGGCTCTGACCAAGCTACTCTTCTGAGATTTGCTGAACACACTTTGGATAGGAGACCCTTCTGGAAAAACTAGGTCCATTTTCATATTTTTTCTGCCTAGAATTATTGGTAGATTTTCACTTATTCTGGTTTCCCCTCTGCATCTGTTGTAATATAAGGTAATAAGATCATCACTGTCTGTTTTTCCTTACTTTTCTCATCACTACAGAGGCAGGAATCTTCTATGAGTCTGTATCAGTAGACTAGTCTTTTCCTCATTCCCAGAAGTAGTGATAAACTCTATAAACAGCAGCTTAAAGTTAAGCCTGTATTTGGAGCCCAGATTCTGAGTCTGTGAATTATTACCTCAAACCTTACTTCCTTACTGCAACACATCATCCTCTGTTCACTTCTGACTGTCAATCTATGTCACAGGTTCTTTTCTGCCATATGTTGTAGTCCTTGCTTTGAGATCCCCTGTTTGTAATCCCCTAAAAAATTATCATGAATAAAGATTCCTAGCTGCAACACCCATGTAATAGCTGTTCTTAATACTTTAATATCATTTCTTAAAGCATAATTTACATTCTTCCTCCTAAATCTTTGATTCATGTGTCTTAATTTTCTATTCTGTTGATTTATTAGAACATACTTGAAGATCCACATTAAAGACATTGCAATGGATTCTTTCTTTTTCCACAAGGTCACCTGTATCCCATGCATCCCTGAACCTGCTATGGGGCTGTAGCTAGTCTTGAGATCCTAATTTTTCTTCATCCTTCTCTAAAGCAAAACACAATGCCTGCTAAAGACTGCAATTGTATTAACTAAAGAAGCAATCTACCTGATTTTGATGTGCCAATAATATACCCAATGTCTGAACATGTTAGAATTAATTTACTACTTTATTGATGTCTTTACCAAAAAATATTTGAAACTCTGAGCCACTCTGCCAGCCTATACTTTATATATCATACCTAGACTATTTGAGTTTATATATAATAAGTTTCAAAATATTTGTGTCATCATTTTGATATAATTCAATAATAAAACCTGTAACTACTCTGGTCCTAAAACATTTTTTAAATATTCTTCATTAAAGACAGCAAAATATATGTTGTACTTTTCTAAGTTTATATCTTGAATTTCATAGAATGTAAATGATAATTTATCCTTGCCACTTTTGTAAATTGTCAATATCCTAAGATTAACATTAAACAGTAAAGAGTAGGGAGAGCAGTGATGAGATGGTAGTAAGAGGGCCGACCAAATGAAAGGGTTATTTAAAAATTAATATGGACACCTATACCCTTGTAAGAATGGAAAGTACATACCATGCACAATAATCATTAGACTCAATATTGTGAAATAGCCATCTTACTAAGATTAATCTACTGACTCAATATAAACGTCATCAAATTTAAACACAATTTTCACTTTTTTTTAAACTTCAACTTCTCATGAAAACATATACACACAAAGAGAAGCACACACACAAACATGCCACAAAAAAACAAAACCATCAAAAACAAGATAGGTAAATAAATCTTGAATTAAAAAACAATCCATAGAGAATGAGTTGTTGTATAGAGCTATACTCATAAAAACAGCATGGTCTTGGTACCAAAATAGACAAGTTGATCAAAGGATAGAATTAAAGGCAAAAATATAACTTAATATAGCTAGTGCCTGGTTGTTTAAAAAGAAACTGAGAAAGATACACTGGAAAAAAAAAATAGAACATCTTCAACAAACCATGCTGGTCAAATTGGATAACTATGTACACATGAATGAAAATGCATCCATAACTACCATTCTGCACAAAACAATTCCATTAAGGACCTCAAACAAAACCACATACCTTGAATATGCATCTGTTGAATATTGATGGTCTCTGGCATGTTTTCTAATTGTAGATATATGGTTTCATTTAGAATACACACAGAGGTTTAGTAGGTATTAAGGGACCAGCAAGGAAGAGAGAATCTTCCAAGAAAAATTATATAGGGTATAATTTTATAAAAATATAAAGGGAAAAACAGAACACAAAGGTTAAATGGAGAGGAAGAGGGAGCACAGGACAAAGGAAATAATATGGGGAGAGACAGCTAATACTAAAGGTCTTTTGAAAAGTCCTGTGATTCAGCAGTTTCCGAATACATAAGAAAAGAAAAGAAAAGAAAAGAAAAGAAAAGAAAAGAAAAGAAAAGAAAAGAAAAGAAAGTCACCAGATAATGAAAGAGGCAATACCACAACTAGACATCTTACTGCCCCGATTAATACCTCCAGTGCCAAGTGTGGGTTACATGTTAATGAGTTGTTGGCCCGAAGGGTCCCATTGATATACCAAATATCACATGCTATTGCCAAAGCTATTGGTTATCCTTCACAACATGACAGTACGCCCTCTTGCTAAAGACACCACTTATTTATATCTCTAATCATTGAGAAATTGAGTCGGTATGCACCTAGAAGCTTCACCTCTACAGATTACCGTTCATGATATTCACAGGCATGATATGTGCTGTGAGAGAAATAAAAGCAATCATCATTGTCACCCAAATAAATACAAATGCTCAGATCTTCAACAAAAGACTAGAGTGGGATTGTAGGACTGCTTAAATGGTGGTTCAAGTGTTAGGAGAAAAGCTACTACTTCTTTTATTGGATTTATGGCTCATTTTATGAGCTTTAACCCATATCTGACACAGCTAAAGTAGCTGGGAAGATTAGAGAGGCAATGGATCCTAGGGAGAAAATCTGTAAGATTAGTCTGTTAAATGAACATAGCAACAAAATGACACCTAATATCATATTGTTGTACATATTTATCAGTATTTTACTCAGCACTGATCAGAGAAACTTATTCTTGAAGTAGATGATAATTAACTCAGAGAGCCATAAGTGGACATATGTGGAGAGTGTGTGAGACTTTGAAGCTCTCAGGACTAAAACGGATATCTTCATTAAACCCCTTCCTTTAAGGTGCAGGAGTCTATGTGGAAGAGAAAGCAGAAAGATGGTTAAAACCAGGGGTGGTGGGTGGCTCCAGGGAAACAGTGTGAACTGATAATGATAGCAACCATAAGACCTGAGCAAGTCCAAACCAGAAAATACTGCAGCATGAAGAAGGGAAAGTGAGCACAAAACCCTACCCAGAAACAAGGAACTGTTTACAAATGATGCCTGCTGGGAAAAGAACAGTTTTCTCCAATTTGGAAATCAACCACACTCGCCTGACAGCGCCATGGCCAGGAAGAGTTAATTCAACACAAGACAGAAAGGTCTGTCGTGTGCTTTTTATTTTGTTCATTTCTGGCACTTTTGCCTTTTTTATTTTGTTTATTGCTTTTATTTTTATATTTTTTGTTTTATTTTGATAAACACATACACAGAGAGAGGGAGAGGAAGGGAGAGAGAGAAAGGGAGAGAAAGGAAGGGGAGAGGAAGAAGGAAAGGGAGGGAGAACATGAAGTTAGGTAGTTAAAGATGTGGGAAAGTTTGCAAGGAGTTTGGGTGAGAAAGAATGAGATCAAAATATGGTGTACAAAAAACATTTAAGCCAATAAATATAAAGTATATTAGAAAGGAGATACCCCGGATGGATTAAAAAAGAAAACCTCCTTCTTAAGTCTACACCTGATTAAATAAAATCTCCAGTGCCAAGTATGTGAAAACTCCTTATCAATTATTGTTCAAGGAGGCTTAATGATCCATGAAACTATACTTATTCTAAACATTGCTCTTGATTGCCTACCAGAACTAGATCATAAAACTCCATTGCTGAAGACATGACACAACTTGTTTGTATGACATAGACAAATTATCCCAGAAATAAGCTGGATGCCTTGTCCCTCCTAGATACTTTTCATAGTACAGGAAGTTACAAAAGCTATTATAGAAATAAAGACATTCAGGCACCAGTTGTCTTACTTACCTTTTGACCTTACGGACAATGATATCTACCTGTCAGAAAAGATGTCCACACTTATACAATAATTTCACAACTGCTATGAGGTTAGACAGTTTCTCTCTGATTAAATTTAAAACCTATTCCAAAGGAGAATCTCCATACCCAAGACTGTAAATCTTGTAAAAAGCATATGGAACCAAAAAGTTTAGGGCACAGGGGAGAATATAATTCTGAGGTTGAGCTCAATGGCGTAGTACCAAATTACCACCTTCTAAATGTATATATTTAGATTCATAGAAAACTACCCTCTTAACCTAAATCACAGAAGTATCTATTTTTAGAGAATTGTGCTAAAAGCAGAACCTTTTGTCTGAAAAAGTTACTGGAAATAAATGATGGTTCAGTTCTCAGACCTAAAAAAAAAAAAAAAAAAAAAAAAAAAAAACTGTACATCCTCTTAGGCTCTTAGGCTCAGGGAACATTGGAAAAAGGGGGAGAGAAAGAGTTTGAAGATAAGAAAAGCTATAAAATGCCATCTTCTTGGCTAAAAGCCATAAATTTTCAAAAATGAGTGGCTGCTCTGGGCCTGCAAAACAATAGACCCATCAATATTCAGACAAGGACAGAGGAAGGTTTCAAGTGACTCTGCCCCTTACTGCTGAATTATTTCATATAGATAGATGCAAGAAAACAGAGATTCATTGCCTTCTTTTGTCTATCTATATGTGGGCTCACCATATTCCAATGGATAGACCCTAGTCAGTGGTCACACAAATGGCCTAAATTAAACCACACACACACACACACACACACACACACACACACACACACACACACACTGGAGGAGAGGGGGGAGGAAAACAGTAGGATGAGAGTTTGAAGGGTCTTGTTGAAAGGGGTAGAAGGAAGATGAGATGAAAGGGAGTTGAGGGAGTAACCAGAATGCATCATACCCATATATAAATGTATCAAAAAGTGAACTTAAGAAGAATTGTTCATAGGTGTTGGAAGAGTTCATCTTATTGATTTTGAGTGCAAGTACCTACTGGTACACTCAAAGTTTTCTACAACACTGACACAACTGTAGAAAGTTTAGTGCATTTTAATGAATTCTTTTTATGAGACTAACTGCAAATTTACTGAATAAAGTACATTGACAGAATCAAATGGGCTTTGAAAATGAATGTCTTATTATCTGGCTATCTTTGTAGATTCCTGGATTCTAATCAAATTTTCTGCAGGTATTTTCAATTACTATTTAATTCATTCTACAGTGTATTTGCAGTGTGCCTCTCATTTAGGAGACAGTCATTGATCTCACCTATCTAAACACTCCACTTTCTTTCAAGCTCAATTCTCTCAGCTCTGTGTAACTCTGAAATCCTCAGCATATCCTTTGAGAATGAAAAGGAAAACGCTCACTGATGAGCCTTGCTCTCAAATTGTTATTTCACCCTTCAAAGGGCACACTTCACATTTATGTTTCAGAAATATACAGAAGTCATAAGAAGGAAAGATCTGAGTAAATGACACTTAGGACCAGGCCGTGTTTGAGAAATGTACGTGCGGCTCACATGTAGAAGGAAGATCAGTAGACTGCTTTGGCTTGGACTGTCGACTTGGATATTGCTTTAGTATAAAAACATGTGTTTACTGTGTCTAACTTCAGCAAGTGGTATGATCAATTTGTTGATTTTATTCAACAAATTTACCTGGTCCTGACAACTGAACCTGTGTCTTAGTGGGAGGAATGAGGATATAGAGATTAATATATCTTAGAGTTGAGTCAGTTTGGGTCTTGTGCTGTGCACACAGGACTCAACTACACATACTCTTGATGTGGGGAGGGAAGAACTTGCAGTTCAATATCTCATTATATCCTGCAGGCTGGACAATTACCACCTTCTAGTAAAAGCTTGATTTCTTCTTACTGTGACCTCTGAGAACATTTATCTCTATTTTGTCACTCTGGTCCAATACAAAAACACATGCATGACTTAACTTCCTTTTATTCTTATGAAACTAAGTCAGGCTAACTTATCAGCAATTTTGTAAAGGTATGAGGATAAACAATGGATTATTCCAAAAACTAACAACCAGATTTGTGATTCTGAAATGAAAAAATCTATGGACCTGACACATTTTATAAGGTGCTTTTGAGCTGGCCTTTCAGGGCTATCACTATAAAGCATGTGGAGATCTTATTAGAAGTGAAGATTGCTGTAGTGTGAGGTAGGGCATGATTTCCCGAGCTTGGCTCTCGTTCTCTGAATCATTCTGTTTACCACACCCTGTGCACTGATGATTCTCGGACCCCTTTCTAACAAGCAAAACGGTGTCTCTCCTGCATGACAGTCTACCTGTGTCAAATACAGATTCATCTTAGGGTGCCCAAAAGTACACAAAAATCTATGCTGAATAGAGACCGTAAGTGAGTGAGGCACTTAAAAATTAAGAAGTAAAGGAATCAGGAGATATGTATATATATATATATATATATATATATATATATATATATATATATATCAGAAATATTTGACCAAATGAATGTGTCTTTTGTAATGACTCAATGTTCACTTGAGTGAAAACATACAAGGAAGACATTAGTTACAATCAGTATTAAAGACAAAAGAAATAGACAAACCAATAAAAAACACAATTAAACAAAAGGAAATTAATAGCGTCTATTTTAAACTTTCTAAATTAAAAAATAGGTAAGCTCTCATTCATTAAGAGCATATAATATCGTAGCGTGTGTCCAAGACTGTCCTCAAAAATCCTGATCCATTTGCCTTACCGGAGCACTCATTTTAGTTCTATTGGAGATAAAATCTATCTCAGGTTCCTGCAGTGTTTTCAGAGTCTTCAGAAATAAACTAAGAGAAAGCACACATCTCTCTTGAAAGACAAATATTTTCATTATGTAGTTTATAGGCACAGCACACTCTAAATCCTCTAGAAAAATGTATTAGCTGAGAAAACATATATAATATAGAAATACAGAATAATGTTAGAGCATATTCAACCTTTGTCAAGACAACATAATAAGTTAACTTCTTAGAGTCATAGTTTCATGTTTTCTCACAATGAGAATATCAAGCAGAAAATGTCTAGACAATCTAGAGTAGGGCCCTGAAAATAAACATCATTGCCTTAGATAAAATCTACCTTTGGCCTTGGCCCTTTTAACCATCTGTTCTTGCTGAAGAACTGAGATACTAGAAATGTTGCAACCCAAATAACTTTAGTTCTATGACCAGAGACCAGGAAAGGAAGGTCTTGTTTTCCCTTTTTATCTTCCTCTAACTGAGCACTGCTGATTAATAACTACCTGAGAGGTCATGACTAAAACACCTGGACTTCTGCAGGATAGACTAACCACCACCCATGTTTCACCCTCAATTTGTCCCTAAGTTCTATAAAACTCCTGAGAGGAGAAGCTCAGTGGCATCCTGGTTGTAGGGAGCAGTCCCTCTATGCAAGAGCTCTGCATGCTTCCTAGTAGGCTCCCCCTCAACATGGATCCCCAATAAAACCAATTTCTAAAGTCATCCTTTCATTGTGAGAATTTCATATTTCTTGAGGCCACTGACTCATAAAAAAAGATTTGTTCATGTAAGAACGATTGGTAGGTATCATAACTACTCATTTAAAAGCCCACTTGAGGAGGGGAAGCCTCCGCTGAGTTCAAAGGCACATTTCTTTCTCAACCCACTTCCATTCTCAATTGTAGTTTATGTTTTACAATTATTAAACTGTGATTCTTTCCTTGTCCTTTACAGTGGTGAGAAAGCCTTCTCCATGCCATCCCTCAATGCTTGACTTCTTCTGTGGGAATTAGGTTATATATTTTTAATATTTCATGACCTACTCAAATGTTGTTTCTTTCCCATGTAGTCTTCACTCTGAAAGCACAATTTACTCACGAACCCACAAAAAGAACCAAAAGCAACAGTAATAGGAAAAAACCTTGTTTAATCAAATATAAAGACTGTTATCCCATTATTGGAAATAGAAAAATAAAGAAAATTTATCTCTGCTTACCGTAAAAGAAGACCTGAAAGTCAGTAGAACTCACATCAGCTAATTCTATGGTGAACTACAATGCTGAAATAAAAATACTAAAATCTTTATTTTAATACCAACTGGAGTATAGGGAAACAAATAAAAAACTTGCTAAACCTTTGTTTTTGTTTTTCTTTTTAAATCATTCTACAGAAAGAGTTGTCTTTATAAAGATTTCATGTGGACTGCTGTTAGGCAAAGTGGTCAAAGATACTCCTCAGAGAAATGTTCCTATGGAGCACAATTCTATAATAGGTGCTCAAACTTAGAGAAGTTGCACAAATAAAACTTCTAAATTAATGAAAAAAAAAAGAAATAAACAAAGTGGGAAGGAAAGGACAGCATTGTTCCTAGGTATAGTGGAGGAGAAAATTGATTATAGGTCCGTGGGAGAACATTGTCAGAGGCATACACATCTGGGAGAGTCCAGAGAGGTCATGACCTGAACCATGTAGGAAAATGTGGAAGAAGAGAGAGGGACGCCAAGTATAGCAGTAGGATGCCAAAGGTACAAAAGGAACAAAATAGGAGTGGGTAGCAAAAATGTCTGGATGATATAGGAAAGAGCTTCTGAGGAATAGGCAGAGCAAGCCCTAGGCTTGAAGAGTTCAGGGCAGAGGGCAGGGTATGCCAGCAACACACTGTAAAAAAGATAGGAGCTAAGGAATTCTGGGAAACCTGGAGGTCAGGTCTGTTATGCTATGTTAACTAGGCACTTCAGCTGCTTGCCTGGGTTTGAAACTTAACACTAAACTTTTTCTGACAAACAGATTCTGTCAGGTTTAGTTGTACTTAGGAATCAGAGTCAGCATCCTGGGACACTGAAACCAAAGATCACTTATGCAATCCAGATGTCTATGTGAGCATGCGAGTGTGGATCAAAGGAAGACCTCAGACTTGAAAGATTGTTTCCTTATAATAGAACCTTCAAAACTGCACGCTAGCATTCATGAGCTCTCCTTCATTTAAAACAAAAATTGTTGAGATAGTTCTCTGTGAAAAAATCCTCCTATCCAGGGAATGGGGAGAGACAAAAAGCAATTAGTTCCAATTGCAGAACTCTGTCTCCCTCCAGCACCTCTTCCCCTCTTGATATCTATACAAAGCATTTTTAAGCATCTTTGTATACTTGCAAAATCCCCTTTCCTAGTAATGAAACACGGTCACAGACTTGAATCTAGGAATAATCAGAAGTTGGAATAAAAAGCTAAACAACACCACATATGTATGTAGTAAAATTGCCATGGATGTCATTATAACAAAAGAGAAAACCTAACTAGAGAAAAAATATTGCACATTGATAAAATAGTCACAGGTCATAAACAATCTAACCATTGATTTCAAAATGACTGGATCCTTGAGCAAACAGATATGGACTGCTTCATACCTCAGCTACACAACTAAAAATCAGTGCAGCTGTATTTAACTTCTGATTGAAATGTAGGAGATAATTAAGAAAACAAACTAATCCAACAGATAATAGCTCTTACACAAAGAATGGTAGTGTATAAATAAGATGTGAAAATGACCTGTGTGTCTTAATTATTTTTGCCTATGGTGTGATAAGATAACATAACAAAGGAAACCTAAGGGAGAAAAAGTCGTTTATTTAGGTTTGCAAATTGAGGGTATGTTTCCCTCATTACGGAGAACCAGTGATGGAATGAGCTTGAAGCAGCTATTCACATGGTCTCTACAGTAAAAATCAGAGAGCAATGGATGCTGGCAATCAGCTCATCTTTTCTTTCTTATTCAGTCTTGGACACCAGACCCTGGAAAATGTGGCTCTCAGCTGAAGTGGGTCTTGCACCTCACAGGTAGACAGACACAAAGTTGTATATCCTAGGTGATTCTAGAATCTGCCAAGCTGAGAGTCAATATTAGCACAATGAAATGAGATCTGCAAAATTCTTCACGTGCTTACATTTCTATACATGGAAGACTTTGGGCTTAAGACATTAGAACAAGAGGTTGCTACACAGGGAGATATTATGAAAAATTGATTACTTAGAGATTAAAATACTCACATTAAATAATTTACAATGTAAGACCAAAGGAGTTCAGTAGGATGACAATTGGCTTCTTTATTTTCTTTGGGTATGCTAAAGCATTGGTTATCATGTAATTCAGGATAACATTTCAAAGAAAATAAATTCAACCAAACCAAAAGAAAAAGAAAAATGAGGAAAGACACAAAAGATTACAAAAAAAAGGGAAAGTACAAATTGAAAAATAAGAGGACCAACAGTCCTCTCCACCATCTTTTTGTTAGAGCTAGGATCTGTTCTTGTTTTATCTTGATAACATGAATGCAAAGGGTTGTAACTGTCTGGATGCACAAAAGACAGAGATTTCTTTGTATCTTTTCAACCTCTAAGAGATTTGCTTGTGTAACACATTTCATTCTGGATTAATATGTATTCTACAAGACTGAACAAGGTTTTCTTTCTTTTCTACTTTTGTGCAGAGTTTTCTGGGTTAGTGTGAGGTGATTTTAATTATATTTCTACCACAACTCTGTCGATGAGAACAGGAAGTTTGGAGATTTCTGAACTAACAGACATCCACATTCTTCAGCAACACAAATCAAATAGATTCTAAATTGTAAATTACACACACACACACACACACACACACACACACACAAAACTCCTTCCTGGCTCTCTGAGCTTTTTCATACTGATAAGATGTACTATGCCTTCAATATAAAGATTTTAGTTTTGAATGATAGTAAATATTAATAATGTGGGTTCCAAAATACTATATACAGTTTCAAAATATGAAAAGATATAAATAATAATGTTGCCTACAAAACAGTGCTTTTTAAAAATCTTCCCCTCTCCTCATCACTTTCCCTCTCTCCTCACCCTTTCCCCTCTTCTCTCCCCTCCATTTATTTATTCCTTC
This sequence comes from Mus minutoides, assembly GCA_902729485.2. NCBI lineage: Eukaryota > Metazoa > Chordata > Mammalia > Rodentia > Muridae > Mus > Mus minutoides. Next base: position 6,760 of record LR750542.1, on the reverse strand, counting down.
CTTTCCCTTATTTCACTTTCCCCTTGCCTGAATTTCTTAGATGGGTGTATAATAACACAGTAGTCTAAGGTTCATTTTTTTCAATTTTTATAAAAGAGTTCATTACTATTTATGTAACTTAGACTCTTAAACAGATCTCATCCCAAGCAAGTAAATTGTTGGCAATTACATAATATATATTATTATGTGCAAAATGGAACTAGATAACCAGAATTGAAATGGAGAAATGGGATGGGGATTTGACAACTGTTCTTTTACAAAATCTAATTTCTCCTTTCTTGCTGTTTCCATCTCACTGTTTACTTGCTCATGAGTTTCCTTTTGTGCCTCAGCTGACTGTAAAATGGACATTGATATTTAAGATGGTGGTTGTTCTTCTTACTGAATATTCAAACAAAGGATTTTGGTTTAACTGGTAATGAAATGTCTTCTATTTTTTTTGGGGGGGGGGGGGGCAAGGTTTTTGTATTCCCTGAACTTTGATTGACATCATTTTGTATACTGGTGCTCTTCCTTGATAGAGTCCCTATATGCAGACAAATTGTATAGTTAAGATTATAATTCTAACTATAAAAATGTAATTGTATAGCAAGAAGGAGAATAGCTAAGCTGATAACTTAGGAGATAAGCAAGCTGATGATTCTAAACACAGGAAAGAAACTACAAGTGCCTTAGAATTCACATTTTTCCTGTTTTAATTTCCTGTTCACATTCAAGTAAACTGATGTTTTGTAGTTAAAACAAAGCAAAAACAATAACAAACAAACAAACTTCACACTAAGGAATCTAGATGCCAATCTAGTGATTTGTCAAATCCAAAAACTAGAGGAAAAGTAAAATTGAATAATGGTAGAACTTACCTTAAGCATATCTAGAAAGGAGAGTGGGAAGTGAATTTCCCAACAATTTTCTAGTACAGTGAATTAAGACCTTAAAAGTCACAAGCATGGGCCTAGGGGCAGAGCAAAGTAGTAGTGGTGCTCTAGACATGCAGTACATTATTCTTTCTGGTTTGAATGTATCGAATGTTAATAAAGTGATAGTAGTAGGAAACAATGATAGACCACAGGAATGGAAAGGCTGGATGTAATGTTGATCTGAGACATTTGTTACCTCATTCATTGCCAAGGTTCATTCAGTTGGTCTCAATAGTCAGTCAATTATCCTCTTTTATCTTCAACACACATCATGTGTCCCTCCTAAAGGTGGAGGCTCCTTGGAAGAGGATGGTCTTCCCCTATACAGGAAGATGATTCTTCAGTCAAGAAAACATGAGTATGAGTGTTGTGCCACTTGAACCTCCAAACACGTTCTCAAAAGAGACAATAAACCTGAAGCAAGGAGAAGGGATACAGGTGGATGAAATGAGGAAGGAAAGCAAAGTTGAAGAGAGAGACAAAGAAGACAGATAAAATAGAATGAAGAAAAAGAAAGAAATGGAGGAGGGAAAGAAGCAGTTTACTGAGTTAGTTATTTAGCTAGACTTTTTATTAAATAGAATATCTATGTAAGCTAAGCTAACAAGGGACGAAAGGAATAAATTATCTTACACAGAATTACTAGAGAGAGCCAGGAAATTGGAAGATGTGCTATAGAGACCTAGGAAATGTGTGAATTGCAGAATAAAGATTCTAAGCTAGGAAGTTCTAGCCACATGGCTCAAATGGATAAATGCGAGTGTCAGTGCCAAGGACTGGTAAATTCTCCCTACCAATAGCTGTATAATATAATCTTGTCCTTTCTGATAAAATCTATTGCTATTTATGTGGCCACTTCTTTGGAAATTTCTCATGTAACAGTTGCTGATAGCATAATACAAACTGTTGGCCTTTGGGTTACTTTAGCTTCTTTTCTTCCATGGTTCTCACATACATACATTCTTTTATGAGGAAACACGGGTCCTGACTTATTCTTTATTCATTAATGAAAATATTGGGGAGGTTGTTGCTACAGAGTTTAAAGGCTACCATNAGCTGAGTAGTACTCCATTGTGTAAATGTACCAAATTTTTTGTATCCATTCCTCTGTTGAGGGACATCTGGGTTCTTTCCAGTTTCTGGCTATTATGAATAAGGCTGCTATGAACATAGTGGAACATGTGTCCTTATAACCAGATGGAAACTCTTCTGGATATATGCCAAGTAGAGGTATTGTTGGATCTTCTGGTAGTGCTATGTTCAATTTTCTGAGGAACCGCCAGACTGATTTCCAGAGTGGTTGAACAACCTTGCAGTCCCACCAACAGTGGAGGAGTGTTCCCCTTTCTCCACATCCACGCCAGCATCTGCTGTCACCTGATTTTTTGATCTTAGCCATTCTTACTGGTGTGAGGTGGAATCTCAGGGTTGTTTTGATTTGCATTTCCCTGATGATTAAGGATATTGAACATTTTTTCAGGTGCTTCTCAGCCATTCTGTATTCCTCAGTTGAGAATTCTTTGTTTAACTCTGTGCCCCACTTTTTAATGGGGATATTTGATTTTCTGGTGTCCACCTTTTCTTTTGTGTTTCCTTTGCTTAGTGATTAATTTGTAGAGTGGATTGTTATCTTCCATTGGAATTTTGGAATCAATAACACCAAGCAGCAGTGAATGTTTTTGGGTTTTTCTTTGTTTTTGCTTTTGCTCTTGTTTTGGTTTTATCAAGAATAAGAAGAGTTGTAGATGCAAGGGGAAAATCTACCTTAGAACCCTTGGAGTTAGGATCCTACAGGCATCATGTCCAAAAAAGGAAAGAAGAAAGAAAGGATGGGAAGGAGGGACGGAGGGAGGGAGAAAGAGAGGGAGAGAGGGAGGGAGGGAGGGAGAGAGGAAGGGAGGGAGGGAAGAAAAGAAAAAAAGGAAAGGAAAAGAAAAGAAAAGAAAAGAAAAGAAAAGAAAAGAAAAGAAAAGAAAAGAAAAGAAAAGAAAGAAAGTGAGATTCAAGTAGAGCTTCAAAAACAAAGATGGGTCATCATAAAATACTCATAAATACTTTTTCCCTCATTTTCATCTCACAAACAAAAAGCTTAAAGTCTTGATCTACTTGTAAAAAAATCTAGTATTTACCATATAAGATACTTGAGGGATAAGGGCTCTTCTGTTTTCTCTAGTCATTTACACAAGTTGAAATGTATCCTACCATAAGGCTCTATAATTCTCCAAAAATATTTCTTGTAGCCTCAGAAAGCAGAAAAAGTGCAAAACTGAGTTTGGCTTTGTAACAATTCTTATTTCAACAAGACATAAAGCCTTACTAGGAAGATTATAATATTACCAAACTACAATAAAATAGTTAGTTCACCTGTTCTCAGCTATAAGCTACAGACTGCTACAATTTATAATATGGTTAATTTGTAGATAGAATGTTCTACTGAAAACCAAACAAAGAAAAACCTGGGGCAATTGATGAAAGTCAGTTCTGCAGTGGGCAGATTGCAGCTTTTTCGGAGTGGGCCAATCCCATGGCAGGATGTCAACTTAGCTCTGTAAAATCTGGTTTTGGCCTTTAAATGTTATGCAGTTTTTGGAAAACTGAAACTGGCCATTATCTCTAGCAGTTTTATTTGTTCCAGAATCTGAAAATCCAATATGATTTATCTCATACTGATGCTACCCATTTTATCCTGTTTACTTCTGGTACACATTGAGAGGAAAGTACTGGACTCTCATCACCAAAGCTTCTTATCTGTGAACTCATCCAAAAACATCTAAAAGTTGGGGGATATATTTTTTTTATTTGAGAGTTTCTTCATTTACATTTCAAGTGTTATCCAAAAGTCCCCTATATCCTCCCACCCCCACCCCTGCCCTGCTCCCCTACCCTCCCTCTCCCGCTACTTGGCCCTGGCATTCCCCTGTACTGGGGCCTATAAACATTGCTAGACCAAGGGCCTTTCTTCCCGAATAATGGCCAACTAGGCCATCTTCTAATACATATACTGCTAGAGACATGAGCTCTGGGGGTTCTGATTAGTTAATATTGTTGTTCCATCTATAGGGTTGCAGACCCCTACAACTCTTGGGTACTCTCTCTAGGTCCTACATTGGGGACCCTGTGTTCTGCCCTATAGATGATTGTGAGCATACACTCCTGCATTTGTCAGGAACTGTCAAAGCTTCCCAGGAGACAGCTATATCAGGGTCCTTTCAGCAATGTCCTGCTGGTGTATGCAGTAGTGTCTGCATTTGGTGGCTGATTATGTGATGGACAACCCAGGTGTGCTTACTAGGAGCTGTTAGTAGCTTACAGAGCTATAATTCTTAGTCTGAACTTCAAGTGGATAACATATATGATACCTATAGTAAGTAACTGGGAAATTTCTTTTTAAAAATTGTTTTCCTTTAATGAGAACAAAAGTGTCTGATGAGAAGTTGATAGTGTGCTTGCTAGTGGCACTCCCATTTCCTGCTCAGCTATGAGTCATTCCTGCAACAGATCATGGAAGACGAGGCAAGGCATCTGATAGCCAGCTGACATTAAAACATGACAAAGTCTAAACTTAAAAATGCCATTTAATACAAGAAAGTTTTGCTCATTTTCTAAAGACTATTTAAAGTTTGTGATTTTGTGAGTGTGTGTGTGTAGGTGTGTTTAATATGTGTCTATCTGTAAGCATGAGTATAGGGATGTGTGCTTGATTGTGTATACAAATGTAGAGGCCACAGCATAAATATGTGGTGTATCCCTCTATGGATCTTGTTTGTTTGCTTGCTTGCTTGTTTGCCTGCTTTAATGTGCACATGCATACTTGTCTATGTGGGTGTCCATGAAGAGACTGGAAGTTAAGGTTGGGATGTCTTCCTCAATTGCTCTTAAACTTATTCTTTGAAAACTGGTGTCTTGATGAATCTTGAGCTTGCCAGCTTGCTGGGCAATGAATCCTCAGATGCAGGTATGCCAACCTGTGCCACTCAGCACTGGGATTAAGTAGATGTGTTTTTACACCTGGCTTTTAATAGGTACTAGAGATCAAATTCAGGTCCTCATAAATACCAAGGAAGAAAACCTTTTCCTCTTGAGCTATGTTCTTAGTTCTAGTTTTCTAAAAATATTTTAATAAAGAATGGAATTTGATGATAAGAATCATGGGAACTGTGAGTCCTACTCTACTGTATGCTTTATGTGCTTTGCCAAGAATAAAGTTTCATTCACAAATCTCTCTGAACAGAAACATTTTAAAGGCAACAGTATACTGTTACAATGCTGATCATCAAGCCTTAGAGGCACACCATTGGCAGAATTTGTTAGAAGACAGTCACAATGAGTGCAAAGTACTTTTTGACCTACATTATTAGGAAGCTGGTGGCAGTTGAATTTTACAGAATTAATACTTCTAATGGGGAAGATATTTTAGAACTTCTAATGGTTTGGTATAAGTCAGGGTGGCCAGCAATCTTCCAATTTTCCAAGAGCTAAAGTTTAGACAGTAATAAAGTTTCAAGTAATACATATCACTACCAATTTTAAGAGAAAAGAGCCTAGTGAACTGCTTAGAAGATATCATTTTAATAGAAGGCAATCTATTAAATTTTTGTAATTTCTTATAAGCATCAGTTTTCTATTAAAGCAAATGAATAGACAATAAAATAAACTCTTTCTCTACAGTTCAGCAACCGTTATGGGAAAATGGCCTTGGGCTTCACTCACCATTAGTTGTGTTAAAACTTGAAGTGGAGCTGAGAAATAAACATGGAAGTTCTTCTGTTGAAGTCATTTATGCAGGGCCAGCCTACAAAATCAGTTCTGCATCCATGTCTTGTGCCTGATTTAAATGAATCCTCCTGTAATCAAATCCAATGAAAATGAAGCTTCTCTCTTTCCCAGAAACTCTGGAAAATCAAGTAATTCAGATCAAGAACGAATAGCTTGAAGAAGTCTGTTGGCAGAAGAATGTTGTCTACATTAAAATGCTTCACAAAGAAGAAAAGCTGCCATTGTGCCTGGCTTAAAGAGACCCTTTCAAGTGCTTCTGGCTGAGCATCCATGTGGTTGAAAAATTACAAGTGCCAACTGGAAGGATTGTTCCTATTTGAGCTACCTTCTCCAAAGAACTGAACCATATTTTCCACCAAGGAGACAAAACTTAATTCTTGTAGAGTGATTAATTCTTGTCAGTATTGAGCTACAGTACAAAGATATGTTCTACCAAAAACTGATATTCTTATAGTTGGCCTTTTTGCAGCAGGATTATTTCAATTTAAGAATAACATTTTGTTAGAAAATAAGCAGGATATTTGTTCAATTATTTTTTAAAATCTGTACTAATAGCAAAATTTCATTTTGGCTGTGCTGTAAGTTAGAGCACTCATGTAAATTAACCTAGAATAAATATACCCAATATCCTGATGAATGAAAAGGAAAACAACCTGGTTTTATTAGCAAATTTTAGAATAAAAAGCAAAAACAAACAACTTGCATCTTGATGCATGTCTTAGTCAGGGTTTCTATTCCTGCACAAACATCATGACCAGGAAGCAAATTGGGGAGGAAAGGGTTTATTCGGCTTACATTTCCATACTGCTGTTCATCAAAGGAAGTCAGGACTGGAACTCAAGCAGGAGCTGATGCAGAAGCCATGGAGGGATGTTCTTTACTGGCTTGCTTCCCTTGGCTTGCTCAGCCTGCTCTCTTATAGAATCCAAGACTGCCAGCCCAGAGATGGTCCCACCCACAAGGGGCCCTTGATCACTAATTGAGAAAATGCCTCACAGCTAGATCTCATGGAGGCATTTCCCCAACTGAAACTCCTTTTTCTGTGATAATTCCAGCTGTGTCAAGTT